>CM043111.1:65716235-66174970 GCA_023701765.1 Hylyphantes graminicola | reverse complement strand
CAATATTAAAGAAAAAAGTTGAAAGTGTCCCATACCCCCTTAACATAAAAATAACCCCCGAGACCAAACAATGTTTATTTCTAACTTCACGTGTAAAAGTGACGTAAAACATGTTTATGGTTGAAATAACTAATGAGTGAAGATAGAGGGTTTATACGTTAGGCGTGGGGTTAATTTGTAGATAAGAAGACAATGCTTGACGTAACTGATGTGTCGTCACTGTAAGTTTGGTTGTTCCGGTTAACCACAGTTACATGCTTCGAGCGTATGATTCGAGCAGCCATTTGAGCGTGACCTTGATTTTCTCAAGGTAACAATTTAACAAGCAGATACTCTACGATTCCGCTGAAACTGGCGATCATGGTCACAAAACCAAGCGAGATGGGTTCGTTACCTTGAGCGCCAGTTTCAGCGGAAGCTTAGAGTATCTGCTAGTTAAATTGTTAACTTGAGAAAATCAAGGTCACGCTCAAATGGCTGCTCGAATCATACGCTCGAAGCATGTAACTGTGATGTCAGATGAATTTTCTTGTGGGTGTTTTATTTATGTTTCTGGGGTTTTTAAGGCAACAATAGACGTAGCTATGACGTCGACGTAGGCATGGTCGCATCTCTGGTCAACTAAGTTATGCAATAATTGGTGCAATTTTTGAAAAGTATGCTATTTCAATTGTGCAGACTTAACATACTAATCTTCCTTTTCAAAATATTTTTCAAGAGATAGATCAGCTGATGAAGCTATTTATTGGACGAATATAGTTGATGTTTCCTACGTCAATCCTCAGATATTTTTTTTTTTTGCTTGAACCTTCGTGCAAATTTCATAAATCATATTTTGCGTTATTTATGTTTGAAAATTAAAAAAAAACTAAACGGAGGTTATTTGCACAATTTTATCGCTAGATAGTTGAATAATAAACTAAATTGGTACTGTGAAATGCAGAACGTATGGACAACCTAGGAAATATCCCTATACCTTGGAAAACACTCTTTATAACTTGTATGCCACTGAAGACCCACCGAGTACATGCGGAGTAAGGGCTCGTTAAATATGCGGTCCTGTGGTCGGTCACGGTGCAGTTCCCATGGGTACAGGTCCCTGGACACTATCTCCCTCTCCTTCAGGGACATGTCTAAATTGCGGGTGTGGTAATAGATGGCAGCATATGTCACGTATGTGTGTGTGAGTTGTGTCTGTCTTGCTTGACGAAGGTTTATAAGCGGGTCTCTGACCAAGCACACAAGCCTGAAAATATATGTCAACCAACCAACTTGTATGCTCACGTTTTCGCCTGAAGATTCCGTTGGTTTCTATTCCCGATGCTGTCGTCGTCACTGTGACAACGGTTATTATTTACAAGTCGTCTGAAGCGTCGTGCTCGCATTGGAAGTATTGTGGGTTCTGTCCTCGGCGGCGCTCGCAATTCTGATGGTCGCTGGGTCAGCGCTTGTACTAGGCTAAGGACCGCCGTGTTGACTAATGGTGGCTGGGGCACGTTAAATATGTCGTTCGTAGTCACAAAGTCCTCCATGTTCCCATACCAAATTAATACCTCTGGGGGTGCCGGATCAGGGGGTTATCGGCCTTAGATCTGGATCAAAATTCCGATATCTGAGTGAGAATGGATGTGTGAAAGGGACCTTCCTGTTAAACGGATGTGTCATGCTGACGGGCAACAGTCGGACTTTCTCCCTTGCGGCGCTCGGGTAGTCCTCAACTGCGGTCTCGGTTACCGAGTGGCATTAGAAACAACACAAACAACAACATTATTTACAAGATGCTTGTCACTGAACGATCTTTAATGTAACTGTTAACCAAAATTATGATTGTTATGTTACTTGAGTTAAATATTTTCAGTCTGGAGATAGAAATAGGCAGCAAGCATTTAAAATGCCAGTTGTATTCTGAAAGCGAGTGATTGCTACTCGTAGCAAACTATCTTGTTTTCGCGGTATTAGCGTACGATGTCGTTTGAAATTACATGGGGTTCTGACTCGGATGCCGACTTTGTAACTTGACCGCTGTTCTAAATTTCTAAGAGTTACGTTTTTTTTTAATAAAGATCTGTACTTTTTTTAATAAAGCTCTTACTAAGTTGCTGAGAATCGAAAGCATGAATAAAATTTTTCAAGCATTTATTTTGTCTAGTAAGTTGGTCTGCCCTACTCTTATTATGTCACTCAAAACTTCGATTGCCAGTTCAGTTGTTGACCTCGTGACTTGACCACTGATGTAACTTATGATTGACTTCGTTAAAGAGGAGGTTAGAAGTAGACCACCGGAAACGTTCAAACTTATTAATAAACTATACGTCACTTTTCCACGTACAATGCGATTTACCTGTAGTAATACTCCAATACCTCTACTGTGGCGCTTTCTTTATTAGCTGCATTATAAGAATCCAATTAAAGCGAGGAAATGCAATTTTTTTCATGGGGGAAAAACTCAAGTAAAAATATAATTGCAACTCTCTTGGGAGAGATTTTCGTAAATGCGTTTAATGGAGAAATTGTGTTTTGCGTACGGCAAGTTGTCTTCATAGTTGGAAGTTGAAAAAAAAACAAAATTGCTACCATAAACCTGATATTTAACGCAAAATGTTTCCACTAGACAATACATTATTTTTTAGTTAAAAAGGCTACTTTTCAGGTAATACATTTTATACTAAATCAAAAATATCGATCAATGATAAGTGTTATGAGTTAGCGTCGAATTTTTTATGACCATCTCAAAATAACCCTGCTCATTTACTTTTAATCTTTTGTAATTTGGTTATTGGAGTGCTTTTCTTTTGAATTCACCCCCTAAAAATTATTGAGTAACTTATGGTCAAAAAAGAATTGCTCAGTGTCCAGCCTTTATTTTTTAAAAATGTATCTTTTCAAAATGTGAAACTTCATACAATTTTTGTTTTGGTGCGTATTTAGTCAAGTAGTAAATTGATTAGGAACAATTAAATAATGGTAAGTTTTCAAATATCACACTTTTAGTAAATGGGTGAATTAACGCACAAAGCAATCAGAATTTTTGTGGCATTATATTTATTAAACGGAGGCCCGGTGGCTTAGCGGTAGTTCTACGCATTGTAACGAAACCGGTCCAGGGATCGAAACCCATATTGGGCTAGGTTGCCGCATTCTTTCATCCCTTAAGTGGGTCGATAAAATGGGTAGAGAGCATGCTTGGGAACTAAACACTGGGGACTGGCTACCTTACCAGGACATAGCACCCCAGAGTCCTAGGTCATGAAAGCTAAAATGGGCACGGTAGGCCTTGGCCTACTAATGGGCTGTTGCAAAGAGGAATTTAGTTCATATTTATAAAACGCACTATATCCAGTAACACCCAATAACATACAATTATATATTTATTTCGACTTAATATCTCAATACCTAAATGATTTTCTGATATATCATTCACATTCATAAGTTATAGGTATAATCATAATTTATTGATATTTTACTTTAATATCTGTTACTACACTCCTTGCCAACCTAACGTGGCTAAAAACAAAAAGTAAAAAGGCAGAGAGAAATGCGCGGTTGGTCCGTTTGCTGGAAACTCTTGTAAGGTTATATTTACGTACATACAAAATTATCTGAATACAATTTAACCAAAATACCCTTTTCCTTATGAAAAAATTGCCAAATTTTACCAAATACTATTCATATCTGGTAGACCTTAAAAGAAATGAATGTTTTAAACATGTTTTCTGGCTGGATTCACAAATAATTTACGGAACTCTTGCGCGGAAGGATCTTCTCCATAGCATATTTCTATTTACCCAACTTTGGTTGACAAGAAGTGTCCATTAAATGGGTGAGGAACACATAGATTTAGAAAGGTAGCAGATATGCCCATCGATTGCGCAATCCCGTACAACGCAATACAAACCGTGCCATAGTGTGATGAATCGACATTTCACCGTTTTCGCAATGCATCACGGGATAGTGGTTCACAAAAAATGCTTTTGCCGTAGAGTTACATACAATAAAAACTGCATTTTTAAAATGCTTCTTCTATGAATATATACCTCATGTCTGGCAGAAATTATCAATATATATCCAGCTATAAACTTATGCTAGCAAAACTGGTAAAAAGTTTAATTAGTTAATATTAAATATATATTTTTTATTAGTCGAATTATCTCATGGTGCCACCTGGTGGCGTATGGCATGCCATGTGCTAGGGCTTGCGAACTGCCTTATGGGATACTGGTTCACAAATGGCTTCACCTTTCCCCATAGGGGCAGATCTGCTACTTTCTAAAACAATGGAGGAACAGAAACAGAAATCCACTACTATCCAGAATAACTCCCTTTATCCTATATCTATGATAACCGAGAATTCTTCCCTTTCTTGTGTTCCGTTTTTCATTAGTCCCTGCATTTTGAGGTCATTGCAGACTCGAAATTAAACTCATTAGTTTCTTCGCGTGAGAGAAAATGTCGGACACTTAACAAACTCGTTGCAGAGAAGTGACAGTTGCCGGTAGTTTTTCCTGCTTTATGGTGCGCTGCAGGAGGAAATGTTAATTGTATGGTTATAATTATTTGCATGTGTTTTGAAATAATTTTAAATTTGGGTTTTTGCGAGTGCTCACAATTGAAATCGAATTAATATTTTGCATAGATTTTCGTTAATTTTAATTTCATTCCATTGCCAATTTATTTCAATTTGGCGGTATTAAAAACAAAAAATATTTTTGGTCTATTTTGCAAACTCAAGTATTTTTGTTAAGTTGATAATTTGATTTTAACTGTCTCGACCCAGATTTTTGAAAACAACTGACCCAATTGATTTCTATATTTTCATAAATTAAATTTTGCATACTGAAAATTGAGATTGACATTTTCGTCTCAATATAATGTTGTCTAAAATTATCTCCTATTAAAAGGAGTATTTTAGTATTTGATTATATTAATATTAATTATTCAATTTTCGAAAATTAAACTCTTAAGTTTCTAATGTAGTAATAAAACTGCTAATAATTACTTCATTATCTAATCTCCACTATCATTTATTTAATAAAAGCAAATATAAATTGATTGTTATTACAGCCATATCTTATAATTAAAAACTTGAATCTCTTGATAAACAACCGGAAATAACTGAGAAAACTTATATTTTTGTATTGAAAGTCAACACAGCTTTTTCTAATCATTATCGATGAATAGATTAATAGCGGATATAATACTTGTCCAACATATTAAAAAAAATTAAAATCGGAACATCAGACTATTAGACCTTATTGTAAAAGATACTTTTTTATAAAATACAGATGGATATAAAAGCGTTTATATAGACACAAAAGATAAAAGATAGTTTTATGAAGTTATGTCTATGCACAGTATATTTCACAGTGCCCTTCATATAGCTTTGAAACAGAAAATTAAATTGCATTTAATTTTACTATGTATTTTACATTAAATTTCATTCAACATTACATTTTAAACATTTTAAATTGCATCTCCAAATACATTCCACATTTCGACTTTACACTACGTCACACAATGCAATACATTGCACCTTAATTGATTTTCAAGTTACTTAGCTTTACAGGTGTTGTGTTAATTCAAATTAGCGCCTCCAACTCCACATTTACACCATATTAAATGACATTTTCGACAATAATTTCCACATTGCTTAACATTTGAGTATTTTTTATTACGTTTAAACACATTTAGGGTAGACTGACCAGTGAGTGAACAGGCCCCAGTGAATGAACATTTAGTAAATATAATTTAAAAAATAAGGATTGAAAATCATTCCACTATATGGATTGGCAACACTGACTTCCTCCCAAGTAGTAGGAAGCTATCTGACAAAGGTTGGTTGTCCTGGTCATTATATCCAGGTGTTCATTCACTGGCGAACGTGACGTCTTAAGCGTTCATTCACTGGTTAGTCTACCCTATATGCAGACATGAAATTTATTAAATATAATAAAACTGCGTTATCCATCAGAGGATAACTCCCCTTTGCAGCGCCGCCCCGGTGGCTCAATCGTTAGGATGCTGATCTTTGGAGCTGCTGCGGTCGGGTTCGAATCCCGGTCAGGCATGGATGTTTGAGACCGTCAATAAATGTTGCTATTTGTCTATGTGTTATTCCTCTCTTGGTGACTGTTAATATTCTTTCTGTGTCTGTCCCACTTGACGAAAGCTTATAAGCGGTTCTCCGAACAAGCACACAAGCTGTATGTACCATACCATACATACCTTTGCAGTCCAAATCTCAGATGCAAGTGGGACCAGTCAAATTGTAACTAAGTACAAGGCTGGATTTCGTGTACTTTGGTCAGTAAACAGTTGGACCAGAAATGAAATCAAATAAAATCGATATAACAATAGAATTTTAAAACTATCATATTATTAAATTTAGCTGCAAATATATTTATTAATCAAAAGTATTTGTTTAGAATTCTTAACAGTTTTTAAAAACTTTGCTTTTGAGATGTTACAAAATGTTGAAACAAGACATTGTCAGTGTGACAAATCATTTGGTTTTACGAGAAAAGAAAAGTGCGTTACGTGGTAGTTATTAAAGTATTGATAACATTAGCCATCTAAATTTCTTCTCGTTTAATTTCGACTTATTTACTATGTGGTCTGGTCCCGATGGACATATTTTTTTCTTATAATAGGTAATTATTTTTATTCCGTGATGAGTTCAAATATTCAATAGCACACTATAGTTTTTAACAACAAACTTTTTATATTTTAGTGATAATAAATATTACAAATTCGAAAGAAATCGAGAAATAAACAAAACACTCTGTGTTTCTAGTGACGGGTTTCGTCCCTGTCGCAATTAAGTCCCAGACCATATAAATGTATTTGTCTATAGATGAATTCTAAATAACATTTTCTTTGATAATTTTTGGAAGGCAGTTTTCAGGTGATTGAGTGATATTTAAGTGTAGTATTTTAAAAGCTCATATACTTCGTAATACGGCATTGAAAATTATTTTTTAAAAAAGTTAGTCAGTATTTTTTTTTATTTGTGTTTATAACATTTGTCTACTGAGTACCATTGCTTAAATATTTAATAACCTATATTTGGTTCATGGTTCAAAAAATTTCTGTTACCGTTTATTGTCATCAAAGCTGCACGTTAAGCATTTAATATTAGTGTATATTTGACTTTTCCGGAAAACACCTTGTTTCAAGTATCTTAGACACTTAGACCTTTAAGGGATAAGTTCTGCTTTGTAAATACGCAATCTAACGTATTCACTGGCGTAACTTTCTTAACTTCGAAAACCCATTCTTGGTGGATCCGACTCAATCCCAGCCCCAAAGTGCAGGGGCGCATTGAAGCCGAATGGATTCGTGTCACTCTTTGTCAGCAAATGGAGTCGCCGAACCCCGCTTTGTTGCAGTGAAAGGAATTTTTCCCTTATATCCCTCTCCATTTGCGGAATACTCACTTTATTTTCCCTTTTCCAAAGGCTTAACGTAATTTCTATTTGGGAAAAGTCTGATGCAAGTTACAGAAAAGGGAAATTTGATTTTCGATAGTAGTTAGATTTTTCGTTTGTTAGCTCTGTTAAATTTAATTATTAATAGCTGTTTTATTTTAAGTATTAGCAAATATTATACTAAAGTTTCAACATTGGGAAAAGATCTTGTGAAATAGAACTGAGGTGCGGTATTGCGCATGCCAGGATAAAAAGAGCCGGGTATATAATTTTGTTCTCAATCATTCTTTGAACTCGAAAGTTCTCAATTGTGAGAACCTTGTTTTTGAAGCTTTTTTAAAACGATATTACTAGTAACAAAAAAATTATTTTCAATATTTAGAACTAATTTTTAGCAGTGTCGTTTCAAAATTACACCTTCGGAGAAAATCTTTACTTTTCGTTTTCAAATGCATCTGTCAAGTAAAGAATTTCTAACTACAAAAAACAGAATTTGTCCCAAACAATGAATTTTAGATTTTGGTAAAGACGTAAAAGTCAAAAATATTTTATGTGTGGCAAAATACTTTGCTATTTTTATCATTTAGATTTTTAAAAAAGCAAAATAATATTCATACGATTTTCAATACCATTATTTATAGTAAATACGAATCTAAATCTCAACGGTAAAAACAATCAAAGTGAAAATCATATTTAAAAATTGCACAGGACACAAATAGATTTTGAAAGCAGCTTTCAAATTTAGATGCTATTCCGCATCTTCCAAAATAGAAAGTTGAAAATAAAATAAAAATTCATAAGAAAAGGAAATATGTGGAGTTTTTTTTTTTAGTATATGGGATTTTCTGTGATCGAAAGATTAAAAATATATAAGAAAACCGACTTTGGAGTTTTTCAATATCCGCATTTTTCTTATAACTCAAGTTTCCTGAATTCAGAAAAGAAAAGATTCAATTGAAATGGGAGAGAAACTTAAAAAGCTTAGTCTCATTTTGCGGTGCTGAATTTAAAAAAAAAATTCAGACAATTGACAACGAAAATATTGTTCAAGTTGCCGGACTTAAAAGATGGCACTTTTAAAATTATTGGATGTAATGTAAGAAAAAAAACTCGTATGATTATAGAAATTGCTTTGAGATTTATTTTTAGAAAAAGAATGAAACTTGACTGTGCTTAATATATGAAGGAATTTATTTTTTACATAAATATTACATGAATTGTAAGAATGACAAAAGTCATATACAATTCCGAGATTTTACTTTAAACAAAAATCAACTCTAACATAAATAACCTATCATTTGAGTCATAATAAAAAAAAAATATATCGGTGGCTTAGTGCGCCAAAAATGTCAAGTGTATAAACCGTATTTTATTACAAAAAATTGAAAAAGGTTGATTACTTTCGGATGTAGAAAATGGACACTGATATAGTACTTATTTTTTAACTCGGTCTAGCTTGGAAGCAATACAATCCCAGTTAAAAATTGAAGAGTAATATTGATTAAATTAAAACCCTATGAAAAGCCACTATTTGCTCACTTGTAAAAGATCGATCTATCATCACAACGCCTCGCCTCGTAACTTCAAGCGTTACATAAGTATGCGAAAAGACAACTAAAAAATTACAGTATATATAAGAGTATAGTTATGTGTATGTTTTTATAGTTAGCATTTTGACCTTGGTATGTTCTTATTAAAATATTGTGATTATTTTCAAGTCTGTTATGATCAATTCTACTGTCAAACACATCACCAATAATGCTTTGAAGCAAATGCACTTAACATGTATGACCATAATCTGAAAAAGTTATAAATCTACTTTTATTATTAATTTTTCTGATATAGTTTCGATTATATAATTCCTACTTTAAAGATAACATTTGATATAAGAAGTGGATAGCTTAGTAAAATGGATAACTAATAAAACTAATTTTCTATAAATTATTAACTAACAAATATTAATAGGAAAATTTTATGCGTATCTAGAACATTTGAATTTTACTGGTGTCTTGTGTTACACAATATTGGAATAGTATAAAGAGTTAAATACTATCCGAAATATCTTAAAACCAAATCATAATTTGTTACCTAACTTAGGAAAATAAAGCAACGTAATCATTAACAATTCATTTTGAGCATTAGCATTCATTTAAAGTATAGCTAAATAACTCTGATAAATCAAAATGCACTAACTTAAATTCGAAAATGTTATGCCATTTGAATCATATATATTCCGAATCGAGAATAAAACGAAAATCATAAGTTCAAACCTGAATTTTTTATTTATTAATTTTTGTATAAATACATATGGGAACTAAAAATACCATAACTAATTTTATTATTATTAATATTTTATACAATTAAATTGATGCTTTTTTATAACACAATGCATATTTTTTGTATTAGATGTATTTCTCACATAAAATCAATTTGAGAAAATATTAAAAATCAATAATTAATTATTTAATTAAAAGTAAAATTGAAAAGAAAATTACTAAATGATATTTTTAAAAAATAAAGTCAATATAGTGTTAATTCCTAAAATCAAAGTATTTCAAAATTTTGCATCGTAGCATTATTCGCAATTTTAAATCACATTTATGATCTTCGAAAATTATCAACAGGATATCTTTAAAATGTGTGAAAAAAATATTTGTTTCATTAATAAAAATATAAAACTAATTAATCAAAAGTTATATTAATTACAAGTAATTGCTTTCTTAATTGCGCTTTCGTTTATCACGTAATAACAACTTTCACGTAATCCAGCCTTTCACACCATTTACTGCTCATACATTTCACAATCATTTATCAATACATAAAAACGGGACTTATTGAAAATCTTTCTCTACATCTCTGACCTTAGTTAGGAAATGCTGTAAATGATGGTAGAAGGAGCATATTTCTTCCAGGAAACAGTCGACATACCGAACAGGACGTTGTCATATGAGTTGAATAGGCCCTGAGCAAATAATATAAATTGTATTAAGGTTAAAACTTAATTAATAAATAAGAAAAGGAAATAACAAATGACTCAACACTGAATAACTAAAGCCAACTTTAGTCTTGAAATTACGGTCACATGCGCTTGTTTTTCTTACGTATTATCTGTCTGATAATTTAACATTGTAATAGTTTTTTACTATATTTACATAATTCAATATTTTTTAATCAAAATTAAAAATTATGAATTTTGAAGGGCACTTAGGACCTATATGAATAGTTTATTTTAAACTGAGTGCGAGACATACTGAAACTTAAAAATAAAATAAACTTTACAGAAATTTTGCCTTCAAATCACGTAGAAAAATAAAAAATAAAAAATATTTTAATACTGATTCGCAATTTTTTAATACATTATATTTCGAAATAAAAATTGCATATCTTCCGATCTATGATTTACAGCCGTAAGTTACAATTTTGATAAACTCAGGGAGTAATCTCCCAAACTACGTTCAAATTGTTTCCCGGCATTACGTGCCAGACTCCATGAGCCTTAACTAATCCATAGCTTGGATTCCCAGAGTTATAAAAGAGCAGTTAAAGCATGAGAGAACAAGAAAAATGTGGATGAAATAAATCTATTGTTTCCAGATGTTTTTCTTTCTCCAAAGCAATTGAGTAAACCAAGTAAAGAGGTTGGCAATTATTTTCAGATAACAAGTATTCAAAGTTTCTGATTTTGATGATTTCAGAGTTCTTAGTTTCATACAAAAGTATTAATGGAAAGGTTCGACAATCATTTTATAATAGGTAAAAATGAACATTACTTTAATATTTTAGGGCAATTGATCATGATTGCAAAGTTTTAGAGTCTAGTAAAAATAAAAAAAAAGAATGACATGTGTTCATATTTATTTAAATCAAACTTATTTGTAAAAGAATCTTCAGCGTTTCTAAGAAATTTGAAGCTCCAAAAAAAGCTGAATAACCTAGTTTTACTGAAATACTCAACGGGAATCCCATGCTCTTAACATACAGACGGACGAAATGACAAAAAATTATTATTTTTAAAGCTTTTTCAAATAAGTGCTTAAAATGGGAATATTAGAATGGAAAATGCAAATATACCGTTAAAAAATAGATAAATAAACGAGTAGAAAAGCGTACAGACAAACAGACTGAAAGTAGGAAAAAAATGTAGCTAGCTAATGCTATGTCTTTTAAATGAAAATATAATAATTTTGGACATTAGCACTGAATAGAATTAACTACTAATTACTTTTAATTCATTTTATTTATTTTGAATAAAAAAATGGAAAATATTTTGAAAGATAAGCTAAAATATTCATATGTTAAACTACTATAAGCTACATTACAACATATGTGATCCAAATATACAAGGAGGAGCATAACATATAGATTGAAAAATATTTGGAAAATAATATACTGGAATTTGTTTTTTAATTGTTAAAAGATAAATAGTTCAATACTTAAAAGCTTCTTTTTTTTACCTCAAATTACTAAATTTCGGTTTAGAAACCAAATAACGGGACTCCACACCTCTATCGTTCTGTGTAGAACTTCGGATAAAGCAATCACATTGATGTCAGTGGAAATGGTAAGGATGAAAAACACAAGAAAGACTATTAATTAGTTTATCTTGTTTTCGTGTATGAACACTTGAAATGGTTTGACAGTTACATCAAGACTTTTTTGTGACTTAGTTATTAATCATATATAATACAACATGAACGATAATGGAGATGTTGTCATGGTTAAGAAAATCTGAAATGGAGATAATGTGCTTTCTACACGATTTGGAGGGTGTCGATTCTGAAAAAGTGGGTTGTTGGCTGATGTCTGACTGTCTGCTCGCCATTCTGTCTCTTCGCAACCACTTTACAGGGCGAACTACGAGAACTGTACACTTCAAGTGTGTTATGCTCTTTCTTAGTACCAGAAAAAGTACAAATTCTTCACAATAAAGTTTTGGAGATAATTGCGCCTACTCCAAAGGCAGTAGCAGTTAACTATTTGGTTTTTAAGTTATGGCTAGAAAACAAGCCAGAATTGGACTTTAAATTTAGCCTTCGAGTTCCTGGACTCCATTCAGGACGACCTGAGAGTCGGTCCCAACAATTTGGCAAGAAAAATTGAGTTTATGTTCGATTAGTTTTTTAATCAGTAGGGGAAGGTGGGTTACCTTGGACCTATTTTAACTTTTCAATTTATATTTTCTTAATTACTTGCAAAAAGTGAATAAAAATATTTTTACTGAATACTTTATGTTGTTATATACAACATATATTTATTTTAGCATGTTATTTAAATGATTTCAACTATTAAAAAAATAAATACAGAAAATTGTAATTAGGACCAAGGTACACCACCGGCGGTGTACCTTGGTCCAACCGGTAGTGTACCTTGGACCAATTATTAACAGGTAGAGGGACTCGATTTACAGTCCGAAAACCACTATTTATTAGCCACATAAAATTCAAAAATACATTTTACAACCTACTCTTATTTCTAGCCAAGATTGTAGTTAATTGGTTATGTTAAGTCAATTGGCTCAGTAAGGGGTTTTATTGCCTTAGTTTTTTTTAGTGCCCTTTTGGCTTTTTCAGCTGCAATGCAATCTTTCTCGGGTGTATTCGTTAAAATGCAGCATAAAATTAAACTGTTATTTCATGCCATAGAAAAACATTTGACTATCTTTCTGTCTTAAATTTGAAAAAAACAACTCAAATATTTCCCCCTATGTTTATTCAACTAGGCCTAAAAGTAAAAAGGATGTTCTGCTTAGATATTTATTATAAAAAATATCTTTTTCGATGAGCATGCAATAATTATTTTCTATATTATATCAATATGGTTAAAATTTTATAGGCTTCCATAAATCTAAATAATTAACTACAAAAAAAATTCTTTATCACACCATATCAAAATTTCTTACAAATTTCCATTTTTCTAGATTTTACAAATCAGGGTTGCATATTAATAGCTTAAAATACTTAATTTTTTCAAAGGAAATAATTTACTTGAACTTTAAAAAGGGTTTTCAACAATCTGAAGCACATAAGACTTATAGTAGTGTACCTTGGACCAGTCCAATGTACACCACTTGTATTAGGTTCGAGGTACACCACTTGGATATTAAAAACAAAATAGTTAATCACCAAGTTAAGGTTAGACTTAACTTAATTTCAAGCACACTGTTCCATAGCTAAAACTTTGCTTTATATTGCATAACCATCGTTTCTGAATAAACACTACATGTTTGAGTAAAAAATTACACTAAAGAATCTGACAAAAATTTACTTTTGAACTGTGAATTTAGTTTTTCGAAACCTCTTTAATAAATTGACCTTTTAAACAAACAGATAGAACTTCACTGAGATCCCTGGTAGCAAATACTTTAACTGCATGTGGTGTTGTTTCAATATCTAAGCTAATCGAGCTAGAATCAGCATAGGTTCGAGGTACACATACGTCCAAGGTACACCACTTACCCCTACATGAAAATTGTTTAGGTATGCATTATTTTACATTTTTAATTTTTTTTATCAAAACAGTGAATGTTACAATGAAAAAAACTATAAAAATTTCCATAAGTAAAAACTTCAAGCACAATTATATATGATGACAGTCAAAGTTTACAATTGGTTTGTTTTAGGTGACGTAATATCTTCCAGCTTTCACTTTTGCCTTTAGTTCGATCGGTGCTCCGATCAGTGCCCTGTTCCCGCGTTACATCGGTAAACCAATTGAGACTAAAAAAAATCCTAATTTGTTATTTCTTCTGCCAATCAAGACTACAAAAAATTCTATTAACAAAAAAAAAGCTAAAGTAAAAAAATTGTTTTCAAATATAACCAGATAAAATATATTTAATTGGATATAAATTTGTGATAAAACGAAAGAAATAGCTTTAGAATTTTTAACTAAGTAAAAATTTATGTTTAAAACTTTTATTCTTTGTTGCGTAACTGTTTTTTTTATATTTGTTTGTTATCTATTTATTTCATAGAATACTTTAAATGTTAACCTTTTGTCTAAGACGCAAGCACCACTGTTTACATTTTCTCTTGTTTAAATTTATTCAGAAAAGTGCTCCTCTTATGTAAGGTTCACTTACATTAGTGTTTTAGTTTATCTCAATCTTATTATTACGTTGTATTGAATTATAACTATATTAGATTTTTAACTTTATACCATTTTTTAAAATCTCTCCACAAATCTTCACGGATCTTTTTTGTTTAGATTAATTCGGTTATTTCTTTGAAGTCACTCTCTTATTTCCATACAAAATTTAAACTATGCATGTGGATAAAGACGCTCAGGACTGAATGTTATCTTATATAACAAAAGGATTTTTTGCAATGTTTCTCAAGTGTTTCCGCTTTTCGTCTTGCTTATTTACTTACGATTCTTTGAGTGCATTTCAAATTCTAAAGAAATATTTCTTATCATTTGTTATTATTAGGAATGTTACAAGTGCTTTGTCTTAAATGTTAAAAAACGGTTATTTTATTTGAATTATTTTATAAAAGTATTAAAGTTAAAGTTAATGTTCGGCGTAAGTATGCTTTTTTATTTGGTAATTTAATCAGAATTCCTGATGCGAAAACATTCAAGCTAGGTTTCTATACCAACGTTCAATTAAAACTTATTTGTACAACTCAAGTTAAATATTCACTATATTTATATGTGTAAATCAATTACAAAATGTTCACAAGATTTTATGTTTCCGTTTGGAAAGAAATACACTCTCATGATGTTTGGTTTTGAAGCAGCCCGTGTGTACGGGTCATTCATAATAGAATCAAATAAATAAGACATTATGCTTCACCTTCAAAAAGGCTGACATTCGCGAATGGAGATGTTAGTTCAAACTATGACTAAAAAATATGTGTGAAATGAGTGGACTACCTATTTGTCATGAAAACGTCATTTAAGGGAGTGACAGTGAAAATCCCTTCGAATGGAAATGTTAGTTCTAAACCGTGTACAGGGTGGTTATAAAATAACGCTCCCTATTCGGAGTGGTCTGTAGCTTGAATGAATAATCCAAATGCAAAAAACTTTGAGACACTTACTAATCAAGAAGGAGGAAAAAGAATGGAATCATAAAAAACAAACTCGTCTCTTGACCAGGGTTCTATAATACGAGGCGTAATTGGATGTGTTGACCGTAATTAGCCATAATTGGCTACGCTTCGTAATTAGAACCTTGGTCAAGAGACGAGTTTGTGTTTTATGATTCCGTTCTCTTTCGTAAAAAAGAAACTCGTCTCTTGACCAGGGCTCTAAATTACGAGGCGCAATTAGCTGTGTTGGCCGTAATTGGCTATAATTGATGACGCCTCGTAATTTAGATTCTGGTCAAGAGACGAGTTTGTTTTTTATGATTATTCTTTTTTATGATTATTTTTTAGAATTCTGTCTTTTTTGTGATTCCATTCTTTTCCCCCCTTCTTGATTAGTAAGCGTGTCAAAGTTTTTAGCATTTGGATTATTCATTCAAGCTACAGACCACTCCGAATAGGGAGCGTTATTTTATAACCACCCTGTATAAAGAATGTGTTTATAATGAGTGGACTACTTATCTGTCGTGAAAACATCATTTGAGGGAGTGACAGTGAAAATCCCTGCGAATGGAAATGCTAGTTTTCAACCGTAAAAAAAAATCTACTAAGAATATGACTAAATGAATAAAGAATATATGACTAAAGAATATGTGCATCATGAGTGGACTACCTATAAGTCATGAAAACGTCAATTAAGGGAGTGACAGAGAAAATCCCTGCGAATGGAAATGCTAGTTCTAAAAGAAATACACACTCTCTCTAAAGAAATACACACACATGATGTTTGGTTTTGAAGCAGCCCGTGTGTACGGGTCATTCATAATAGAAGCAAATAAATAAGACATTATGCTTCACCTTCAAAAAGGCTGACATTCGCGAATGGAGATATTAGTTCAAACTATGACTAAAAAATATGTGGTAAAATGAGTGGACTACCTATTTGTCACGAAAACGTCATTTAAGGGAGTGACAGTGAAAATTCCTGCAAATATAAATGTTAGTTCTAAACCGTGACTAAAAAATGTGTGATAAACTGAGTGAACTACCTACCTGCCATGGTGCCCGGATGGCCGAGTGGCTTGGATCATTACGCCGGCAATCTGTGCTCGGTAACGGGTGCGGGTTCGATTCTCACTTTCACCCTGGGTTTATTTTGCCTTCTCTGTGACAGTAAAAAATTCTTTCTGCATCTGTCTTAATTGACGAAGGCTTATATAAACGGGTCTCTGATGAAGCACACAAGTCGAATTATATATGTACCTACCCCTCTCCCTATCTGTCATGAAAACGTCATTTTACCCTCTAATGCATACTGTTGCCGTATGGCAACAAGTAACATAATCCACTTTATTTTATTAAAATATAGCTCAATCTCGACAAATCTCTGTTTTTTTTATCTATCACAATCCATTTTGAAGTTTTGGTTACCAATAATTTTCATAGATGACAGTAGTTAAAATGTATTCAAAATTAAAGAATTATTATTAAAGTTATTAACTGTTGTGAAATTACGTCTTTGGCAGTACTCAAAGTATATAAATATAAGTAATAAATACAATTACATTGTTTTGAAAAAATAATTATAGTTCAAGAGGGTTATTTTAAAATATATTTAGTAGTTTTTTAATCATTCCTATCAAAATCGGAAGTAGTTGGTTTTAGAAATGCTGCACAAATTTAAAAAATCGAAATTATTTAAATTTAATGCAGTTAATTTTTTTCTGTATTTTTACCTTAATGTATGAGTATTAAAGATACAAATATATTTTTTCGGGATGAGAAAAAAAGTTCATGGGCAAGCGAGTAACAGTGAAAATTCCTTTCCTAATATAAAAAAAAAATCGCATGTTGCTCTATTTTCATAGAATTTTGAATCAGGAATTCTGGTTAAAAACCTAATCAGGAATACGCATTTATCTCAACTAGATATTTAGTTTAGTAGTTCAACTAGATACACTGTAGAAGGCTTATATAAGCGGGTCTCAAATCAAGCACACAAGCCTGAATATATATGTACCTGCCCCTCCTTCCTAACTGTCATGAAAACGTCTATAAAGCAAGTGACAGTGAAATTTCCTTTCCTTATATAAAAATAAAATCGAATGTTTGCTTTAGTTTCATGGAATTTTGAATCAAGAATCCTGGTTAGAAACCTAATCAGGAAACCGTACTTATTAACTCGATACATTGAAGTACTGATTCCTAACATGGTTTTACTAATTTATAAGTTGTTGTTTTTTCATAATATTGAATATCTTTTTCGTAATGTGCAATCCTAGGAATATGCAGAGTGAAAACAAAATCTAAAAAACATTCTATAGTGATTTCATTGCATAAACCTCTCTATCTATCTTTGTGCACGGTTTTATGAGCTTTTGACGCATAACTTAATATTGTTATCATTATAAGAAGAAATAGAGGTGTCCGTGATTTTCACTTTTACAAAATTGTAAATAATAATAGAATGAAACATTGCTTGACAGCACTCTAAAAAACGAATGCTCAAAAACGACGAAATTTTCCTTAATTTTGACGATTCCGTTACTGGCAAATGCTCCGAGTTTTCGTTTCCTTAAAGTGAGGAAATTTGAATCGTCTTTTTTATGACGATTTGAATGTCGTCTAATTTAAAGAAATATTTCGTCATTTTTGCGCATGTGAGTACAACAATGATATTCAGTTTCCTCAAAATCAAGATACAGAATCGTCAAATCACGATCGTAAAAGTGAGGATTCGCGGTTATTCAAAAGTCACGTGATAGTTTGACGAAACAATCCTCAAAATTAACGAAATGAGGCTTGAGGATTCATGAATCGTCAAAAATGAAAGTGTTATTTCTGAGAGTGAATTAGCTGCAATTTGATGAATCACTCTTGCATGTGAAGGAGTGTCTCAGTGTTTTCGAGAACCCACGAGATTCCATGTATTTACTTTGTTATTCCTACAAATTCGTTTACTGGATGGCTGGATTCAGTACGATTCAATTTGCAGTCCCCGGATGGAAGTTAGTCTTCAAGACGAACACCTTAGCCATTTGGCCAAATGGGCTCTTTTACACATCGAAGCTGGGCGTAAGAATCGATTATTCTCGTTCGATTACTGTATTGATAAGAAAGAACTAACCGAACTGTTCCTTTAAACCAGTTTTTTAAGAAATGAAGAAAAACTGTTTTTTAGAAATGAAGAAAAACTGTTTTTTAGAAATTATTAAGAAAAACTGTTTTTTAGAAATTATTAAGAAAAACTGTTTTTTTTAGAAATTATTAAGAAAAACTGTTTTTTAGAAATTATTAAGAAAAACTGTTTTTTAGAAATTATTAAGAAAAACTGTTTTTTAGAAATTAATTAAAGCTTTTTTTAAAAATTAAAAACATAATAAACGATTCCTTTAAACCAGTTTTTTTTTAGAAATGAAGAAAAACTGAGTTGCCGGTTCATAGTTCTTTTCTTTGAACTTGGGTCTTACGTTGATTTGGTGATTTGGTGATTGTGCCTAATTTATAGTTTCTTCGGATATATTTGGTATGGATTATAACTGGAATGGATTAAAAAAACAAGCCATTTTATAACATCTAAGGAATATCCTTTAAGTTATATATGTACTTATTTTTTTATTAAACTTAGTCTTAGGTTCTTTATTCTTTTTTTAGGCTTTCAATGTTATATTGTTGTTGCAAATAATGGTTTTCATTCCTGTGGATTTTTTTACTGGTCATAAAATGCGTTGGCAGACCTTAGGATTACAAAAATAATGCAATAGGCTTATATGGGTCCGATCTTCTCACTAAAAAAAACTTTCAGTTACGCTTGTGTCACACTAAAACGTCATAATGCTTTTCTCTCCATATCTCCATTAACGGGACATAAAAAAAGTAAACATTTATACAACGAAACACAAAAGAAAACGCGGAATGTATCGTTGATAGTTCAGCGGGGCGGAGGTGAAATCTTTGATGATGGATCATGGAAGGGATGAGGGAGTACTGTAGGGAACAGCTGGATAGATGGGGATTTTTGTGCTTAGTTTTTTCCCCATTTAAGTAATTGTTGGGATTATGGTGGGGGGGGGTTTCGATTGTTTTAGAGGCATTTACTGGGGAAGGGGGGGGGGGGATTGTGAAATTGTTTTTCGTAAGTGGAATCTATCCTGGTATAGGTATTGTGTAAACAAAGGAAGAGTTGCTGTAATCACAAGGGTCGAATGATTTTATAGAAGATTGTATAATAATAACAGCCCCCTTTTTTTGCTGGAATTTTTAACTGTTGTTATTAAAATAATTTTGAAAGTTTAAAGAGTTCACATGGACATAAAATTTAAGAAAAAGATCAAATGTTGGGAGTAGATACAAAACTTATTATCTCTAATGTAAGAACATCTAAGATACGGTGTCGGGCCATTTCATTTGCGACTTGTGATGATTGTTAATTTTATTGAACGAAGCTGCAAATGAAGAGAATGAACCTAATATCTTTGTAATACTTTTTAAAAAGTGAGTTTTTTTTTCAAGAACACCCATCTATTTTTTATATCCCCGATTAAGTGTAATGCTTGTCGTTCATTTAAGCTAATTAGTAAACCGAACTTCCAAGTTTCACATTTAGCTAACTGAAAGAGTTCTGCAATTTGGCAACACTAGAAATTACTATTTACAATAGCAGTTGTTATTACTTCAGAGCTAGTTTAGGAAAGACATAAAGTTTTGCGAAAAATTGCGATAAATATTGAAACGTAAGTTTTATTTAAAAAAAATTTAAAAATTAACTTTTTTTAAATACTACTCCTCCTACAACGTAAAGATATTTTTTAAAAATGTTCCTACAACATCTATTAATAAGAGTTTATGTGAATATTGAGCAATCAGTTAAACATAACTAGTTATGCAACTTTATCTGTAAAAATGGCCAAAAAATAAGATTTTCTTGTAAATTTTCAACCATATCATGTTTTTAAAAAAAATCTATTCTCACTAGACTTTAATCCATACCAACTTGTGTTAAACGAATAGGCCTCAAAACAGGAATTTGTTTTAGTTCTATATTAATTTACCTGCTATTTTTACGGTTTTAACCATCCACAAACTGAAAATAATTAAATTGAAAGAAATCATTATAAAATTTCCAAAACCATTTCCAAACCAACTACATTAATTTCAATACATCTCTACCATTATAAAGTATTCCTTTATTTTGTACCATATAATTAGCTCACAGTATTCGAGTATGTTTAATTATTTCTTTGCAGCCTTAAATTTTAGGTACCGTGTCCCCCATCAGATATAAAAACATTTCTCCCGTAAGGGTTTGAGTCTTGAAAGTGTTGTATTAGTAACTTTCTTAGGTTTTTTTATTATCGTAAAATTAATTATGTAATCTGTTTCTATGATTTTACAAAGTAATCTCTAGATCAAGATCTAAATCAAAGATCTAAATTTTTATCTGAAGAGATAACTTTAAACACTCAAAATTTTCCATTTGTCATGTGCACTAATATTCCGAAATATTTTTAAATGCTTTAAATAGGGAGTTGATAAGAGAACGAAGTTAAGCCCATTTAAATCGAATATCAAATTAAAATGTGTTCGTTTCAAACAAGATTCGTTACATCCGAAGGATTTGAAGTATCTCTTGGAGTACGAGAACGAAATTTAATACTATTTATCTGTACACTCTTAAAACGAACGAGAAATTTTAACTCAGTCTGATTAATTTTCACTCCTCCAGTCTGGAAAATGCACTTCTCCTTTTGGAGTGGATCCTTTGTGTGTTAAACCTCCGACAGGATCACTTCAAACGAGTGATTTTAACTCTGTCTGAGTTAATATTCATTCCTTTCCAGTGTCGAAAATGCCCTTCTCCAACTGGAGTTATTTCACTCTTTTGTTTTAAGAGTGTAGTTTGAGTCTACTGTATTTCCCATACCTCCTCTATCTACACTTCCATATTATTTAAATAATGCTTCATCATATTTTTTTTTTCGGTCTTAGTTGCTCAAACATGGACTTCAAATGATACAATGGTTTCTTTTTTTAAAAAAATACACTGAAACACTGCAATTTTCTCATTAGAGGGGGAACTATAGCTTTTTTTTTCGTTTCGAATTTCTCAAGATAAAAGAAGACAGTATCGCTAGATAAGTTAGAAACAAAACAGACTAATTACTGGCACAAACTGAATATTTTTTGTATGATTATCGAAAACCATTGCGGTTTCTTATTGCAAAGAATGCTTTTTTTAACGATTGTGTTTTCGTGTTCCCTTTCTCTTGTCATGGAGTTTTTTAAGAGACATAAAAACTAATTTTGCTGGGCGTAAAGGCGTAACTTTGTATTGTTGATCGTTAATTCGTTGCTCTTTTTCTCTGATTAGTTTCATTAGTTTGGTATGAATGTAACTAGGGCAATCTTGGTTTTGGAGTTGAAATTATGTAGCTATCGGTATGAGTTTTTATGTTGGCTTTTTGCGATGTATTTTTTTTTATATTTCACGTTTTTGTTTGCAATAATGGTTGCTATCTTTGCCTTACATGTTTACTAGCTTATCAAGTATATCATTTGAATCAAATTACGTTTGCAATTATTTCTTACACTTAAAACTGCTTACATACACTATATCTTCTCAAAGAAAATGTCAAGCATTTTATGTTTCTTGTAGGTCATTAGCATATTAAAACTGCTGTTTTTTACTAAAAATATTTTTTTAATAAATTATCATTATTATTAAACATTGTTTAATATATTTATGTTTGAAATGTGAGCGAACAAAGTTAAGTTTTTTATTATATTTTTGAAAGACAAAATTTGAAAAAAAAAAACTATTTAACCTTATTATCATTTAAAAATAAGTATAAAATACATTTTAAAATCTATATAGTCACAAATATATTGTAGATTATCTTTATTTCTAGATTTTTCGTATTTTAGGAACGCGCATCAAGAAAGAAAATGAAAAGGCTAGCTATCTGCCACAGAATTTAATTAGGCTAAAAGTTTATATTTCACAACAGCGCTAACGCAAATAGTTCCACGATGGTATTACAAAAAAAAATCTTAATAGATGTTGCTGAATGAAAAAAAAATGTTGATACTAAACTAGAATCAGCGAATGACAAAAAAATAACGTCCAAAAACTTAAAACAATATTAAGCAGCTGTATAATTAGAGTGCATAAAAGGCAAAATATAACAGAAGCAGACGAAATTTATTTTAGAACAACACAGCAGAATGTTCTAGCTAGAAGCTTTATTTTTATAAAGGAGTATAAAAAAAAATGGCAGAGTTAAGCTGTTTTTTATAAGTTTAAGTTATTTTTTTCTCTAACGATCTCACTCTCTAGAGAAGTAAAAAAAAAAGGAAAGTAGGAGTTTATTGTGTGAACATATAAGAGTAGATAATTTAAACGTATTTGAAGGGGAAAAATTTATTTGAAACATAGTTAATAAATCTGTACCTTGGGGAAAAAATAAGGTAAGTCTTCGGATAATTAGATAATACTTATTATTTTGCAATAGAGTCAAATAACATTTTTTTTTGCGAAGGATTTAAGGAGCGATTGTTTGGATATTTATCTCAGTTTGATATTTTTTAGTTTTTTATATTTATTTTTGATATTTTTGATATCTATTAAGTAAATATCTAATAGTATCTATAATAATAAAAAAAGAGTCTGTCTGTCTGCCTGTGTGTATGTCTGTGGATCGCAAAAGACCTACTTAGACTGCTCTAAAAAATTTAAATTTTTTAATATAGTCTATAATAATTAAAGAAAGAGTCTGTCTGTCTGTCTGTGTGTACGTCTGTGGATCGCAAAAGACCTACTTAGACTGCTCTAAAAAATTCGAAATTTTTAATATAGATTCCTTTTAATACCTACGTGTGCACCTGAGGCTTAGTTTTTTCATATTTGATTGTGATTTTTAAATAATATAATTAGTTTCAAAAAAGCGTCATCCACGTGGGATTACGGGACCATAACCGGGCTTGAAAATACATGAACCGGGCCGAAACGGGGGCTTGACGCCATCCTCTATTAGTTTGATTGATTAAGTTTAGTTGAGATATGCGCTCGCCCTAAGGCTGTTTCGTCTATTAGTGTTTGCTTTTTTAAGTGCGCATGCGCCAACACGAATTTAATTTTGTTTTGATTTTGAGTGTATTTTCACAAGTAAACATGCCTCTAAAAGGAAGCAATGCGAAGTTAACGGGTTCCCAGTAAGGCGGGACCATACTGCTAGTTTTATATAAAGTTGTTTTCATTTTATTAAAAATTTATAAATTAAGTATATTTCATTTGTTCTTAATGTATGAAGTAATAAAGTTATTTTATTTTCTTATTTTTAGTACTAAGGATGCATTTGAGCTATTGAAGACGAGTCTACCGTGTTTTTAGACATAGTCATGTGACAAAACCGAAACGAGAGCAGGTACCCATTATGAAGTATATGTCTATATGACATGTTTACAATAATTAGAGTCCTTTAGTTTATTATTTTAATATCAGAAATGTTGATAAATGAAACGTAGAGGTTAATTTGAAAAGAAATACGAAATATTATAAACGATAAACTTCGGTAGTTTTTTTTTTTAAATAATATTTAAAACATATCTATATAAAAGGAATCAGCATATTTTTACTATGTAAAAAATGCCAAATAAGGTTTTATAAAAGAAATTTTAAAAACTTAAAAGCTGAGATGGCTAATATTTACAAATAACCATTCTCAAAAATGCCAACAACCTTAAGGAACTAATTCGAAATTTATCATGGTAATGGTATAGTACATTTCATGTTAAATAAATCTTAGGAAAAATTTTCAAAGTTTATCTAAAAAAGAATACCGTGGCTATTGTTTTGGCAAAGTTTTGCCTTCAAAACCAGATAGGATAAAAGAAAAGTTTTTGCCTAGCAGTATACAAAAGTTTTACATATTACGAAACAATTATTTTCTTGAATTCCTAAACTAAAGATTGTTTGGATAGTAGTCTGCTGATTCTATCCACCGACCTCAGTGCTAACTCTTCATGCCATATACCATAACTTCCCAACACAATTGTCTCTCCTGGTTGCGTGTTGATTAGAGGGAATGATATATAATTTTCTAATGTAGTTTCTCAGATTGCGCACGCTTGCGCGACTTGGCCTGTTGTGTTCTTGGTCACTGATTTTTTTCAACCAATCTGATATTCAAACTGGAGAGTGAGTAAGGCGCATGTGCTTCAAAAGTACAGAAAATTTTATAATCATTGGAATACAGCACTAATGATGGTAAACGCGACTTTTTTTAGTAGAAATATATCATGCGGCCTACTTCTTCTTTCAATAAGTTTCCAAAAGAATTGTTCTTGATGCAAAATTTTCTTATTTGTATGGTCAACACGTTTCTTATTTACTTAGAGTTAAGACAACAATTGAAGAAAAAAGTTTAAAGAATCATACAACACAAGTTACGATAAAAAAAACTGCAATTGTAACTTTAAAATACAGGCGGCAGCACCAAAGTAGGTGCTTTTATAAGTTATGGACCTCAGCGCATGGTGCTGCTATCTATTATTAACCCGACATACTATAGATTATATCCTATAGACTGCATCCAGATTGAAAAAAATTAAAATTTACTATTAAAAAAATGTAGCTGATACCAATATGTTGATAAAGATTTGCATTCGCAGATTATTGAAGCCCAATGCTTAATAAATACGAAAGTAATATTTTCAAAGAATTTTAATTTCAAAAGGGACTCCGTACGCCAAAATAGTTGAAAATATCGATTGTTTTTGTTGTCTCTAACCCTTTCAGTACCAGTGATACCATTTGGCATCATCACTTTTGAATTTTTCTTTTCCCTATCGTCTATAGCTATTTATGATATTCAAAAGCACAACATTCGATTCTTGGATATTTTTTCGTTTATAATTTTTTTTAAATACCAATAGATGCCCATCAATATTATTTTTTTAATTATAAAATAGCAACTTTGCGATTAGCTACATTTTGGGAAAGTTGACACAATTAAATTACTATTTTAACTATTTTGGTTGAAAAAAAATTGCTAAAAGATTTTTAAGAATATGTTCAGATAGGTCCAAAATATATAAATAGACTTTCTTTTATGTTAAAACAATTATTTTAAGTTGTAGCTGTCCATCATTGAAAAGTTATGAAGTGAAATGGCATCTTTGGGACTTGCTGGGCACAAAGCAACCCTTATTGGAGACTTGGCTGCTTACGTCCCAAGTACTCGTGTCACGTCAAATATGACGTGAAAATAAGGTCATATTTTTTTAAATGACGTCAATCGGTAAAAATTCACGAAAAATATGACGTCATGTTTTCGTCAGTTCAGTTCACGTCTTTTATTGACGCCGTTCCTGACGTCATATTTTCGTCACCCAAAGACGTGATGCAAAGACGTCAATGTTGCCGGTCGCAAAATGACCAAACTGACTAAAGTGACGTCAGATTTCACGCCGACTAGGCGTCATCCAAACTAACTTCTACTTCGATCTCGTATTGCGCGGGAGTTTCCGAGAGACGCTACCAAGGTCGCCGCCATAGAGCTTGTTGTGTTGTTGTCGTTGTCTCTATGAATTTGACCGGCAGCTTGGACAAAGTAAGTATTTATTTTTTTTTAAATTGTTTTCATGAAGTGTTAACCTACAGTTACTAGTTTTCTTAGTATGTATTCATTGTAGTATTGTGTTTTCTTTTGCTTTTTTATGGACTGAAGTCGTAAACAAGTTTGAATATCATATGAAAATAATGCTCCAATCCGGGTTTCCGAGGCATAAGTAATCTGCTTTATACTTTACACTTTTTTGTGCATCAATCGACTGAAAACAAAGATTTATATCTTTTTCGTCACCAGTGAACTAAACTATTATAAGATTTAGAACATTCATCCTCAATCTATCTTTCCACGAAAAAATGAATTTGCTTCACCAAGCAAAAAAACTGGGTAACTGTTACGTTTTTGCTTTATTGATATTTTTTCTCAATCTCATGTACCGACTTCATGGCAGAGGCGCAGAGGATAATTGTTACTAATTTAGACAGTCAGAGATCGTACCTTTTTATATTTATGTGTTTTATCTTTCCAAATCTGAAGGTTTAAAGTTTTAAAATATTTTGAAAAAAGAAAGTATTGTAACTTGTAACACACTTTGGATAGTAAAAAAAAAGTAAAATGAAATTAGTGCAATATAATTTTAAAAAAAGACAATGAAAGCTGATTGGGTCTGTAACATTCCGTTTTTGTTTAAAGTGATACTCTTTTTATTGCATTTTGAAGTTATTTTATAGTTTTTCACATAGTAAGTGTATATATATGTACAGTGTTCACAATATATATAACAAAATTATGGTAAAATCCTAGTCGGTGGCCTGACGACAAATTGCCAAATGTGGTGAATTTAAAAAATGATAAATAACTTTCAGGCAACCATGCAATATACTTACAGTAGAACCCCGATTATCCGAGTTAATGTGGACCGAGACTAACTCGGATAACCGAAAAACTCGGTTAAAGCTAAAAATGTAAATAAAACAATTCTGTATGTCTAAGTGTATATTTTAACAAGTACAAATGTAATACAGACTACGTGCAATTCATATGCAGGACATTGAAATAGTTATTTCACTTAAAAAGGTCTTTAATTGTTTTTTGTTTTATGTTATTTTGGCGTTTCTCGGCAGCAATTTAAGAAAAGTAAAGGGGGAATTATTGTTGGATTTCTTTTCTTGGTTTGCAAGACCATGTTCTGTTCAGAATCTTTTTGGTAGTTGTCGGAAAAATCCTAGAAATATTTCGAAGCTCGGTTAAAGCGGATAATCAGGACTGTACTGTACTAAGTTTTACTACTTTCTATTTCAATATTGCATGTGATCTGATTTGATAGTAAACTTTCACAATCTTGGACTGGACACTAATTTATTTATTTCGTGCCTTCAATAATGCATATTTTTAGATGCCTGCAAGATATGCATTCCAACCATGAAAAAGGTTGTCAATCAGTTAGACCACCTGATACTGTGTTGCAGGGTTCGTGACTCTTTTAAAAAAAAATGAAATTAATCAGATTTTTTTTTATTTAAATCTTATTTTTTTATTTAAATCGGATTTTTTTTTTATTTTAATAAGATTTTAATCAAATGTTTAATTTTTTAATGAATTTTGAATACATGGTACCAGACAATTTGTTTTACTAAAATTACTTAACATGTAAGCCTAATTATATGTATAATACCATAATTTAAAAATTAAAAATGTGTACTACAGTAGAACCTCGATTTTGCGACCCCACGATTTAGCGACCCCTTCGTTATAAAGACCACTTCGGAAAGTCCCAATCATTTTACCATAGGAACAGTGTTAAAAAACCTCTTTTTTGCGACCGAAAAACAAGCAGTTCCTCGATACTGCGACCGAATATTTGTTAGGCATTTCAGAAAAAATTTGCTACTAGAAGCCATTTTTGTATTTGCTTCAAAATTTCAGCTTGTGGAAGGGTTTGAGTGAGTAGAACCTGTTTGCTTTTGTTTGAGCACAATAAAGAAACCCCTCTCCAAGCTCAGAAAGGGGTCGAACAATGGATGAATAGGTGAATAGGGCAGGGACGATTCCGGGAATTCACCGGGGACCAGTGTTGCAAAACAAGCCAAGGTCAGCTTAATTTTTCACACATTCTGTTATAATTGGTTGTTAAACATAGCTGTAGAAAATACGGCACCACATTTGACCATTGGACTAACTGACTTCGTATAATTTGCATGTCTACAATATGGCTCTTATAAAAAACGGAGCAAAATTTCTATCAATGTGAAATGTAATGTGTTGTCGCTACTGTGAGAAAGAGCAATGCCTCGAATTTTCTACAAAAAATAAGAAATAGAAAATGCCGTAATTAAGAACTCTGTTAGATCCTTGACAAAATCTTCAATTGCTTCCTTTTTATCTGCACAATAAGTGCAAATGCAAATTAAACGTTTCTATAGGTATGTATAAGTTTTTTTCTCAGTTTGTAAGATTTTTTTATTAAAATTCTTTATAACGTCCCTTCGATTATAACGACCGTAAGTTGTTGGTCCCGAGAGCGGTCGCTGTATCGAGGTTCTACTGTAATACTAAAAATTCGAAATTTCCAATTGCAGGTTTATTGAAGAAAAAATCTTCCAAATCAGATGCACAAAATATGTCACTTGCAAAATCTTTCTAAAACAGTACTTTATTAATTAACTTAATGGTAAATACTTGATTAACAAAAAACTACAAATAATACTTGATAAATTGATAGCCTTGTGTTTGAATGATTAGTCCATTATTTCATTATGTGATCGGTCTAACTGTAGTTAAAGTGTTTGAAAATTTTGCAGTGGCTCTTTGGCAATTTATCAGTGGCATTCTGGAATTGTCATGTTAAAAATTAAATGCATATATGTAAATTCATAAGCTTTTTTTTTTCAGCATAATGTCATCATTTAAATATTAATTTTAAAAATTGGTTTAAATTAAATTTTTAAAAAAATCAATTGATTTAAATCAAGTTGATTTAAATCAACGAACCCTAGTGTGTTTGAAGCACAGGTGCAAACTAAATTGTCGTGGTGGTGTAACTTTTTGACTGTGTGCATGTGCAATTTTAATTCAACTAAACAGGCATTGGTCAAGACTTAAATATTTTCGAGACTTTTGCATTGTTGTTGTATCTTCCTTTTACATGAACAAAACAAATTAATCTTCAATAATATAATGTCAGTAATAACCCAATCTGTTATTGATAGGGCAATACAACAGCTCGTAATGTAATAGTTTGTTTGCTTGCATTAATCAAATTAAATACACTTCCCCCCCCCCCCCTCCTGCAATTTTTCTTTTGTTCTACAATTCCGTTTTTTTTTTTTTTTTACATAGCTCAATGTTCCGGCTGTAGGCTGCTAAACCGGACCTGTGCATAATGAAAGCTTCCTTCAACCACAGATAATATGTAAGTTCTATGTTTTATTTATTCAAAATGAATTATTTTAATAAAATAATTTACAGATAATTATATTAATTTTTTTTGCAGATAAAGATATCATTTTAAATTTTAGATTGGTTAAAAGCTTCTTTAAAAAATTATATCGTATAAATATGGTCACAAAATTAAATATCGGGCTTATTTAATTTGACATGAAATTAATGTATTAGATTAATAACCATTTTAATTAAAATAAGATGATTAAATTTTTTCTCGTGTTTCTGTTTATTATTTTTTTAGATAGCTTAAGTGTAAGTTTTTAAAATTATAATTAATGCCCGTATTATTTAATTTTGTCAACTGTTTCAAGTGGGATAGGGAATAAAATATTTGAATTATGAATTACGAAAGCTGTTTACTATTAAACGCTAAATAGCTTCAAATTTAATTTTTTAACAGCCTATTTCACTGCACTAAACAAGGCTTGTATATTCTTACAAGCATTTATTGGCGCAGACATTTTCTAATTCATATGATTATTATGAAGTCAAATTTGCATTCGGGGTTATTCTTGTTTCCTTTGTGACCTTTATCAGAAATTAATATATTTTTAATATCAACTTTAATTCAGATGTTCATAATGTAAAATATAAAAGTGACCCAAAAATCAATTTCTTTAAACATTTTCCCTATTCAATTTCTTGAATATTTGTTGAATTTTATGTCAGTTACGCAGTTAAATAGCAAATTTTGCAAACAAAATCAAAGTTGAGTACTTTTTATTTATTTTGTGTAATCTATACTTTCTAGTGATGATGAAAATAAACGTTAAAAAAATTTATATTAACAGTTTTTATAATTTTTTTTTTTTCAGTCTCCCTTGGAAGCATGGACATCAAGGGCCTTATTTGCAGGGCACAAAGAGTACTAAGTAAGTGTACTTGTTTAAGTCTTCATGCTTGCATTTTAACACTTAACCTCCGGGCGTCGACTGACCCGTAGACTAAAAATCTTCTAGACCAGCAACTTAATCTAATGCCTAGTAACGTGTCGAATGCAACTAAAACACTATTAAAGGTTGATTTGTTGATTGGTATAATTGTACTTTCAATTGTAAGGCTACTGTTTCTTCGTAATGTTCTCTGTTAAAAAAAAGTTACCCACTAGTGATTATTTCAACCGTTAGTCATCCTTTTACATCGGACCTTTTTGACTATGTGAACAAATAACATTTTGAGTTAATTGCATGACACAAAATTTGCATAAGGGTCCGTCTTAATATTAAAAATGTTACGAACTTTAAAATTTTCAATAGCAACACCCAATTTTAATTACTTAGAAATGTGAAAAACCCTCGAAAACCCCTAAATCTAAGTTTTTGTTACATTTGGATGAATATTTGACGAGTTATTCAATCGAATCACTTGTGGATCTTTGGGGGACCATGTCTAAAATGACAAGCGTAGTCAGTCTGTAGGTTTATTAATGGAGAAAAAGAAGCACAAGGTCAAATATCTTGAGGATGGGCCTACGAGGGATATAAAAGTCAATGAGTAGCTGTATATATTCAAAAATAAAGTCGAAAATAAGTTGTAGTAAAAAATAGATCCCTATCGTCACTTGATAAGGGTTCCAAATTACGAGATATCATTGGCTCTGTTAAATCTCCTAAAGGTGACTGCAAATAGGCAGCCAGAAACCATTACATTAGTTCCCTTAGACACAAAGGGGGCGCGCTAGTTTCTATGTCAATTTCAATGTAGAAATTCTCCAATGAGAGTTTGAAACTTAGAGTGTTCTTAGTCTATGGGTCAGTCGACGCCCGGAGGTAAAGTGTTAAGATGTTTAAAAATAATTTTAACTATAAAAACATTGAACACATTAGCTTGAAAACATTGTTATCATTTATTAAAAAGGTACGATTCCAATTTCCCCCCTTAAATTGGAATCGTACTCTCCTTTCAGTTAAAAATTTAAGACCCCTGTTTTTTACCATTTCATTCTGGATGCTTAATGAATCTATTTCATAAGTTTTTGAATAAAAAAAAAATTTTGGAGCTGAAAGGGTTATTAAAAATACCAAATAAGACATGTGGTAAACCATGCATGAAATATCAATTTTTTGGACTGCCAATGTCAGTAATTTAATTTTAGGGAAACAACTCTTTTCAACTGTTATTTTCGTTACATAAAATGAATATTCTTAACCCACACTCTAATGCATACTGTTGCCGTTTGGCAACAAGTAACATAATCCACTTTATTCTGTTTAAGTAGAGCGCCCTCTCGTCAAATTTGCGTTTTTTCATATAATACATTCCATTTTGAAGTTTTAGTTACTAATAATCCTCATAGATGACTGTAGTAAAAGAGTATTCAAAATTAATTAAAGAGTGAGCATTAACTGAAGTGAAATTATGTTTTTGGCAGTACTCAAAGTATAATAATATTAGTACTACATTCCAAATAAATTGCTTTGAAAATTTAACTATAGTAAATTGAAATAGGGGAAAGTGGAGGCTATTGGGACGCAGGGCTAATGGGACAATGGCCCTAAGGCTGGGAAAAATATACTTTTTTACAAATTTTTCTACACTACAGTATTGTAACAGCTACACTTCACATTCTAACAACCAAAGATCAGCAATTAAACGCATGTGCTGATGAGGAGAGAAGAATTGTTGTTTTGGCGAATTGAAAGTTAATTAAAAGTGTACCTTGTTTTTCACTTTTGAAGTATTAAATAAAAACTTTATATGTGAATTAAAATACAGTTTTATATAGAGGAAATATCCTAGATTAAGATAGTTTATGTCAAATACTGTGGTGAAGTACAAGTGCTTCTGTGTTGGGTCATTTATAAAAAACAACTCTGTGGGGTCTAATGGGACACGAATAAACCTAGCTTTGCATGCTTCTCTCAAAGAATCTACTATATAAATCTCTTGTATCTTATTCAGTCAAGTTGCCAAAAACTTTTTTTTTTCAACTTTAATTCTAAACTTTTTGAACTTTTTTCACCGTATATTAAGTGAAAGTTCAAGTAGCTTTATTAGTGACATACTTCCACCTGAAATTTTATTAATTGCATCTGAATAGGGTTTGGTGAAGATAAATAAATTATTGTTGGTAAATTTTGCTAGTAAGCAAGCTATTTTTTATTTGTTGGGTAGATTTCTGAAAAAGAAGGCGATGAACTGAAAATGTTCGTAGGGTAGGGTAGTTACATATATATTCCGGCTTGTGTGGTTGATCAAAGACCCGCTTATAATCCTTGTCAAGTAAGACAGACACAGAAAGAGTTTTTACTGTCACAGAGAAAGAAAGTACACCCAGGGCAAAGGAGGGGAATCGAACCCGCACCCGTTACAGTGAAAATGTTCGTTAGAATGATATGAAAAATGTGAGTGATGGTGAGCTTTTGAAGATAAAGACGGTCTTTTAAATCCTTGTACAGTGAAAAAGAGGACAAGTTTGGGATAAATTTTAAAAGATTTAGTTATAAAACTAAATATTTATTTATGAAACTAAAGATTTAGCTATAAAACTATCATTTCCAGTTATTCAACAAAAATTATTTGAGCATCTTCGATTTTGAGTTATATTTTTGATATTTCGTCTTTCAATTTTGAGTAATTGTTTTTTTTTTTTAATTTGTTTTGTACGCATTATTTAAATGGTATTTGCTTCAAAATTTTATTTTCTGGTCATTTTCTGATTCATTTTCCCTTTTTTAATATTTTATTAAGGCAACAGAGGAGTTTTAACAAATTAAAATTATTTAATATTGAAAGCAGTTTAAGTTTTTTTCAGTATTTTTCCCATAATGTATTAGTATATATATGATGAAAAAAATCATGCGTAGTAGGGTTAAGTTTTTTGCAAGAAAAACTTAGGTTTCGTAAAATTAATTTACTTTTTAAATCGACAAATATAATGTAACTTAACTATCTTGTCAAACAAACTGTTAATTGTTATAATATCTCATTGTTAGATTAGTTTTTTCATTCACTTTTCTTTTTGAATTTTTTTTATTACATGACAACAAAAGTCAGTTCAAATTTTTAAAAAAAAAATAGTGAATTTCTAAGAGTTGTAATGTGTTAAAGGATAAAAAGAAGTAAAAATGTGTTACATTTTTGTTGCATTTTTTTGAATAGAAATGTTAAAAAATGCTTCAAATGCAATGTTTTTTTTTTTTTATAAAAAAGTTAACCTTTTTTTGTAAATGAAACAAAATATTGTGAGATGTGAACAATAAAGAGTGTGAGAAACAAAATGTGAGATGTGAACAATCAAATTTGCATTGGATTTTTCTCATTTCAGTTAGTATAAATTAAATATCAACTTTAATTCAGATCTAAAGAGAAATCTTTAATTAAATTCTGGATCAAATATAAAACAGAGTACCCTTTGAACTCCCACAAGCTCCGTTATTTCTGATGCCATTTGTTAGGAGTTACTTCTATGAGAGTGGATTTTCCAAACTCTTGTAAATAAACATTTAAGCAGAATAAGTGTTAAAAAGAACTTATAAGAGTGAAGATAAGTTCCACATTACTCCCAATGTTGATATTTTAATCACAAGCAAAGAACAATTTTCGCACTAAAGGCTATAAAAGTATATATTGTATGATGATTAATTTTTTTGTTGAGTTTGCACTAGATTTTTATTTGTATGGTTGTAGACCTATAAGTAATAATAAAACTGAATTAATACCATTTTAATATTTTTATTTCTCCTTTATTGAAAGCATGTTACAAATAAGCAAATATCTAACCATTAAATACGAAGTTTTCTCAGGAATTTTATTAAAAAAAACCCTTTGAGCACTTTTAAGAGTAAATATTACGTTTATTAAAATATTTGGGTCAGGTGGTACGCCAATATTTCTCAAATGTCAAGTGGTACGCATGTGCAAAAAAGGTTGGGAACCCCTGATCTAAAATATTAAAATGAACCTTAATTCAAATACCTTGCGCATTTTCTCGGTTCATTTCCTTGAATATTCATTGAATTTAATGCCAGCTAAGCAGTTGAATAGTACTCTTATTATTTTATTTATTTCGTGTAATTTGAGGTGAAAAAAAATAAACTTTTCCATTTTTAAAATTTATAGGCAAAGTTATTGAATCTTTTTATGGAAATATAGAAAATATTTTAAAGAAACTGTAAAATTATATTCCTTTAAACGTTTGATTATACATATATTTTAGATGGACAAGTCTATTATATTAAAAAAAAAATTGTGAATATATATTTGCATCTATAATATATTTACATATTTTCTTTTTCAGTTTCTCCTTGAACGTCTGGTTATGGAAGCAGTTCTATGGATGTAATTCTTCAATTGTTTATTTTGTTGATTATTGTTTTTTTTTTAAATAAAAATGTTTTGCTTCCAAATGAATTTGTATTTATTTAAAATATCAAGATTTAAATTTGCCAACCTGTAGTTCTGAATGTTCCGGTGACACTTAAATAATTAGGTAAGTTCTTTTTACTACTTAGGCTCTATAATAATAGTTAAGAAAATATCTGTTTTGAAGTAAAAAGTGAATATCATATTAAAATTCTTAATTATGTACTAAATAGTTTTCGAATTTCAGTTTTCTTTTCTCATCTTATTTCAATGCAATCTCAATCATGGTGTAAAATACAAATTTTTAAAAAATATTATGGAATATTCTGAAGTTATGAAGAGTATCTTTTTCAAAATAATTAGTAAAAGATTTTTTTAAATTAATGACTTATGAATAGTATGTTAACAGTCATTAATTTAGAAATTTCTTTTTAACTACAACATATTTTGAAAATGATATATCTCTGTAATTCAAAATATTGTATAATATTTTAAACAAATTTTTGTTTTACACCATGACTGAAATTACATAGAAATAAAAAAAATCGCGTCATATAGTCACGTGAGGTTAATGTCATTTGATCCCGTAAAATTAACGTCATTTAATCACGTGAAAAGCGCGACATTTGGTCACGTAAAATTAACGTCAATTGATCACGTGAAATTCACGTCCACTTATCACGTGAAATTCAGGTCCACTTATCACGTGAAATTCACGTCCACTTATCACGTGAAATTCAGGTCCACTTATCACGTGAAATTCACGTCCACTTATCACGTGAAATTCAGGTCCACTTATCACGTGAAATTCACGTCCACTTATCACGTGAAATTCACGTCCACCTTTTACGTGAAATTCACGTTATTTGTTAACGAAAAGTTCACGTCATATGGTCACAAAGGAGTCATTTATTCACGTCAGATTAACGTCATTATTTGACGTCGAATATCACGTCTTCAAAATGGACATTGTCACCAAAAAAATGACGTCAATTTAGGGGCATTTTGTGACCAAAAAATCACGTCATATTCGACGTCACACGAGTACTTGGGGTTTATATCTTCGTGCATGCTCTGGTTTCTCTTCATACCTCGTGCTGATCTTTTTCCTTTCACTCTTCGTGCATGCTTTCTGGAAATTACTTTTTTAAATTAAAAAATTATCTAAGTTAAATTAATCTATAGTGTAAAGGATGACTAAAAGAAATAGAAATTTCGTCACCAAATAAAGCAGTGTGTTGCTTATGAACGGAGATATTTCTGAAGAAGAATTTGGAAACTCTGATGAAGAACTTGATACAACTGTTGAAAATGTGAAAAATGCAAGTACAGGCGATGCTGAAGATCAAATTATCCCAATTGTGAACGGGTTATCAAACAAAATTGATGTTGAATTTGAAGCTGATGAAGGATTCGTTGGAAAAAGCAATATCTCAAAAGTTTTTGCACCGAATTTTCAAGAAACTTTTCAAAATACACCGGTTGATGAATATCACCCTTGAGATATTTCAAGCTATTTTGTGATGATAGTACGATTCAAAACTTTGCAACACAAACGAATCTGTTCTCTTGCCAGTTGACATGTCACTCCATAAATATGAATATGGTCGAAATGGAGGTGGAAAAAATGCATAAATCGATTTTTTTTAATAAACTTGAAAAGCAAAAAAAGTTAAAGTTGTCTTGGTTAAACTATTCATTCATATGAATAGATCGACATTGTATTTACATTTTCGTTGTTCAAGGACAAACTGGCAGTTCTCTAAAGTCTTTAAAAAAAAAGGGGTAGCCATGTAGCTGCTAGGAAAATGTCTCTAAAATGTAGAAGGCTAATAATGCCAACGTTGTGGCAGACAATAGCCCCCCCCCCCCCAGCTTCTTTCTGAAATGAAGTGTTTCTTATGATTATGTTATGATATAAAGAAATGTTTCTTTCTACAAATTTTATTCTATGTCAAACAGGTTTTCCTTGTTAAATTTGAAATTTATGAGCTTGTAAATTTTTTTTTGTATTTTTTGCTGAAATACAGGAGCTGAAAAAAATGTGTCCCAATAGTCCCCTATATCACGCAAAAAATTTGTGGAAAATAAAAAGAGTTGGAGTAATTAACTCCAATAGTCAACTTTCCACTTAAGACTTGCTTCATAGATGGCAGCACTAAATGTAAATACAGCATCTCAAAAAGTATTGCAAAGCACTAAAAGGTGAAAATCTCTTAAAAGGTATGGATGAGAAAAAATAGTGACTATGGAATTTAGGCAGGTATCAATAATTTTAAAAAAATGGAACAGAGATAAAAAATATAGGTTTTATCTAGAGAAATAGAGAAAAATACAAAAGAAAAATCTTTCTCAAAAGTTTAGAGAAAATAAACTTAAGTAACGTTTAGCATTGAATCATTTTTATTTTCTGACATAGTAGTTTGTAAGACACACTAATTTCTCATACCGATGTTGGGTTTTTTAATAAATAAAGCCTTTCAATTCGCTAATATTTTATTTCTTATAAAATTTAATCCACATTGAGGAAACCACAATTACATGTATGTATTTTCATTGTAAGGACAAAAGTTAAGTTTATATGTACCTACTACTAAGGGGGTAAAGCCTCCTGCTCGCTACCGCTCGCCAATTTATTGAGTTTATTTAATTTGAATTATGATTTTTTTTTATGCATTTTTAAGATTCTACTGAACTATGTTGGCTTTTGAGGGCCCCAGGTAGCACAGAAATATTGGCCAATGTTGAAAAAAAACATTGTACAATATTGTTTGCAATATTGTACAATGTAAAAATGGACTGTCTTGGGAATATTGCCACGACGTCGATTCACGACATGGTACAATATTGATTGCAATATTGGCCAATGTAAAAATGGACCCCCTCGGGAATATTGCCACGACGTCGATTTATGACATTGGACAATATTTTTCTCAATGTTGTACTATATCAAATTTTGATATGAAAATTGATCCCCCCTCGTGAATTTTGCTGAATTGCTTTATCTTTATTGTTTTCTAATATTCTTTTTAAAACATTTGAATAACTTACACTGAAAGTTATAATAAGTAGCACAAAGAATATAATTTTGCTTATATAATTTTTAATGCGAATAGTAATATATAGATATTACTGCAATAAAAATAATATGCACACAAAATTATTATTTGATATTTTAAAGAAATTATATCATTTGTGCAACTTTTTTATAGCTTATATAGTAAGTTATTTAAGTTGTAGAAAGAATATTAGAAAATTATAAAGATAAAACAATTTAATAATATGATAAACATACTGAAAATTGTAAAAATCAATTTTTAATTACTAAACATTTAATTTTTGTAAGTTCAAGAACAGATTATTGAATACTTTGTTTTAAAAATCATTTAAGACAATGCTAAATTGTACTAACTTTTGTACAATGTTAATTTTTTTTGCCATAAGTTACAATAGGTATTTACAAAACAGAAAAAAAAAATTCTGTTTGTAAGTACCTATATTTTTTTACCGTAAGTTACAATATATATTTATAAAATAGATTTTAATAATTAAAACATAACACAACAGTTTCTCTTCTCTCTCGTAAACATTTGTAAAAACAACAACCACACACACATTAAATTCTGTAATTGTCAGATGGAAATTTATTGAAACAGAACATACAGGACTAAAAGATAATTTTTCTTTATTGAATATACTTAGACTTTTACAAAAAAAATCATTCAAAATTATAATTAAACAGTCTCTGCTGTAAATGATGACCATTCCAAGTAGAGGGGGGAGGAAGTAAAGCCACCTGGAAGTTAAGCCCACAAAGATTCTGAAGACAAACCGATAGTAGTTCAGTAATTCAGTACCTGGAAAGAAAAGATTTTTAGTGTATACAAAGAACCTTTCAGACACAAAATAATTAAATTGTGTTTGCTGAAGTATATTTTCAAGGAAACCTCATATCCTATCAAACACATTTATAGAATACAGGGTTGGAAAAAAACATGTTTTTTTTAAATAAAACAAAAAAGCATGTTTTTTTTTGTTTTAAACGTGTTTTTTTGTTTAAAACATGTTTTTTTTTAAACAATTAAAATTTGGTTATTGAACGAGTTGTTTTGGTTTAAAAGAAACATGTTTTTTTTTGCATTTTGGTTTCCTATATTTACTTCCATCTCCAATAATTTTAGGCATATGCCTTACATCTTTATTTGTCGAAGAATCATAGAATACAAGAAATCCTTCGATTATCTGGCGATTCGGTGCCTTCCTTTGAAGTACTAGTTTATGTTTGGTATTATTTTAATGAACTAAAATTATGTACCACATTTATGATTAGCATAAATTTCACAAATTAGGGGCTATAATAAATTAATAAATATTAACAAATGTCAGTAGTGTCCCATTCGGGACCTAAAGTATCGCATACAAGGTTTACCATTCCATCAGGGTCTACTATTTATAGAAATCTTAATCTTTAAGGTAATACAGCATGGTCGTATATCCTAAAATACAACATATTTCCTTAAATGAACTGTATTTGGCCAATAAATTATAAAACATATAATAATTAATAAAATTGTTTTAAACATGTTTTTTATTACCATGTTTTAAACATGTTTAAAACATTTGTTTTAAACAAAATGTTTTAAACATAACAACCCTGATAGAATAAACATTGGAAAAGTTCGCAAGTTTTCGAAGAAAAGTATGCATATAGGGGCATTAATAATTAAATGTAACAAATATTCCGTTAACTTGTTTAAATTATGAGGAAAAAAATTTCCTATTAGAAAAATATCGATACAGTATAACCTTTCAATTTAAAAAATTGTAATTATATTATCTTTGGTTTAATTAGTTTAACATCAACTATAGAGCTATGTTTTTTATTAACCCACAATGCATGATTTTTTTTATCCCGAAAAATATCTTTTATCTTTAATACTCATTTGTATCTTTAATACTCATACATTATGGGAAAAATACTGATTTTTTTTAACTGCATTGGAATTTAAATAATTTCAATTTTTGAAAATTTTGCCATACGGCAAAAACCAACAACAAAATTCTAAATTTGGAAAGAATGACTAGAAAAATACTATATATATTTTTAAATTACCCTCTTGAACTATAATTATTTCTTCAGAACAATTTACTTGTATTTAGAAGCAATATTATTATACTTTGAATACTGACAAAGACATAATTTCACAAAAAAGAATGGTTTTTGTTCCAAAAAAAGCAAATAAATTATAGGAATATTTTGATGTGTTTCTTTTTTTTAAATTCATAAAACTCCAATAAAGTTGTGCTTTTAGAGGTTATTTTTTTAAAAACGTTATTTACTTTTTTTTAATTGAAAAAAATTTAGATTAAAAAAAAAGTAAATTAGCATTTTAAAAAAAATAACCTCTAAAAGCACACCTTTATTGGAGTTTTATGAATTTTAAAAAAAACTGCATCAAAATATTCCTATAATTTCTTTGCTTTTTTTTTAACAAAACCATTTTTTCCCGCATAGACTTAGCATTAGCTAGCCCGATCGAGGTAGGACGGGGAATCCCCTTAAACACTTACAGATCTTTAACACAGAATTTAAAAGCTGTTGTGTATCAATGTATGAAATATAAAAATTAGGCTATTTTACACTATATTGATTTATTCCTTAACTTTCATCCACTGTATTAACTACTTAACTGGTGTCTTTGAGTGATAATGGTTATAAGAAACTGTTATGCAAAGTAGAGCAGCATTCAACTTGTTGCATTGTAAATGTATCATAAGTTGATAGGAATATATTAAGAAAATTAGTATGTAAATATTTACTTTTAAGAGGGCATGACATTAAAGATAACTCAGTACCTGGAAAGAAGACGGATATTTAGTATCGGCATAAAAAAACTCATTTTCATTCAATTGTGTTTTCTGCCGCATAACTTCATCTAATTTCCAGAAACTATGTTAGCAGTTAACAGCAAACAACAGTTAACAATAAATTACATCTATTTATATCGAATATTATATACTATTGAACGATTCTAAAGTAGGGTTAATTCTAATTGCTGGCCCGTCAACTTTTCAAGCTTGGCATTATCTCGAAAATCTCGTTTTCTGAACGCTCTTTGCTTGAGATTTTTTCGGTAACAGTAAAACTCAGGTCACGATCAGCTTCAGTATGCATGCAATGCAAGTTTAATACCCCCTTCTTTTGATTAGTTTACACGGTTGCTAGAGAAATTTATTGCCTTTTAACATTTTGTAATTTGTCCCTTCCTCAAAAGTTGGTTCTGATAAGTAAAGAATATTAGTATATAAATATTTACTTAGAATAAAAAAAACTGCATTGCAACAATAAAAAATTGTGTTCAATTACTTATCGATGATGCGATAAATCGAACCCCGGTTGCAAAAATGCAATGATTGTTTAAAAAAGTAGCCATCAACCCCCGAAGTTAACTTAGTGAGAAATCGGTTCATAAGGATTGAAAAATCTTACGAGGAGGAGCTCCTTAGATGTCAGCTCAGAGTGCAGACTTCCAAGTGTGCAGGTAGGTCACACAGTCGATCCATAGTTCCTCGCTCCTTGAGAGATGACTCAGCAGCTGGAAAGATGAGGCATTTATTAGTTTATACAAAGAAACTTCAATTGCATAGAAATTCTAGAATATAGGTATTAAACACTTATAAATTAAACACTGGAAAACTTAAAAATTAGAAGCTTTATTTTGAAAATCATATTTTCTGATAGCTCTTTGCTTGAGATTCCTTTGGTAACTGTAAAACTGGTCTCGATCAGCTTCTGAATGCAAGCAACGATTTCTAGAAAAAGTTATTTATTCATTGTTCTTTAACAACTCACAAAATTTTTTTAATTTGTGGTCAGGCCAGATACTAGGATTTTACCTCAAAAGTTGGTACTGATAACTATAGAAAATTAGTATGTTAATACTTACTAAAAATGAAAAAACTGCATCGGTTGTATAAAAAAATATGGTGTTCGATTATTTATTTGTCAATGCACTAAAATGAGGCAACACAATTGAATGAGTTAAACTTGAGAAATGACAGGGAATTCTTTTTTACAATAGAACAACTGCAACTCTTTTTTACAACAGAACAGCAACAACTTCATATGCTGACAACTTGTGTCTAAATTTAGGAGAGAGCAACTGCTCAATTCAATACTTACTATAAATTAATAATACTTGCTTTGACCTGATTTGCTTTTAACATTAATATGTAAATCAATGAATACTATCAATGATCTGTTTGTAAACACACAACTTATAATTCTAAGTAAACAACTGATTATATTTTATGATTAAACCCACATCAAGATTATGATATGCAAATTTAAGAAAATCTTTTGCCACACAGTAAGAGAAATCTTCGGTTTTGCTCTGTGGTTATTCATAAAGATTTGTAGTTTATACCATAGATTTAGAAAGGTTTACACGTTGTTTACTTAAGACTAGTCCGTGCCTTCACAGTAAATTGACTAAGAAAAACAACAACATTTATGATCATTAAAATACCACATCGAAAGAAGAACCTATGAATATCGATTTTCTACAAATTAAAACTAGGATAAACTGTAATTTAATACATTTTTAAAGAAACTAACCTTATTATTCTACACTGCTTGTCGTCGAATCACCGCCATATTGTTTTTGCTTCGTGACGTCACACACGTGTGACGTCAGGTTTTTAAAAAACCTCACATCCCTAAAGCACTCGATTGCAATACTTCTATACCTAGTAAACATCGATCAATATCGGCCAATGTTGTTTTATCGACGTTGTTTCCACAATGTCGCCAGAATGTCCCCACAATATTCGAATGTTTTCAAAATTTGATATTTTTTTAAAAATAATGACTAAAACTTGTCCGCATTATTGTTTCATTCTTACAATATCAAAATAAAACGAATATAAAGTCATAATAATTTTTAAAAAAATACAATATCTGCGCAATATTGACAGATGTCGTGATTACAACGTTCAACATTCCACGACCTTCGCAATGTTGAACGATGTCGGTAGAATGTCGGCCAACATTGTTGTGCTACCTGGGGCCATCGCACTGGCGCTGCATATTAGGGTTTTCATATCTTCCTTTTTTCACCAAATACTTTGCCAAACTCGCCAAGTTAGTACAAAAAACGTACCAAATGAGCAAATTTTTTATTAGCTTGGTTGTGCAAAGGTCATCGCACAAGAGCTGAATGGGTGTGTTGGTAGCTATATCTTTCCCTCGCCAAATTCGCAAAAATGAGCCAAATGAGCTTTTGCTAGATAGGACGGCCTGCTATCCTATCCGCAGAGAATGTTCTAAGGTTGTAATAAACCAGGCGATCAAGCAGTTAACGAAAACACAACTTTAATTTATTTCCAAACATAACATAAAAATAAAAATGGTAGCTACACGTAACTAATTAAATCATATTGAGGTTAAAATTTCAAGAGAGTGTTTACAGAAGTAGTCACGGTATATATATACATTGTAGTCAGTTACAGTTACACGTGCAGTGTCAGTTACAGGTACAGGTAATAAACAATAATTTGCATACAACTAGATCCGCCACAGCACTCCCCTCCTAAGTATCCTTCTAGATACGGAACTGGACCCTCCTACCGCTCCTTGTTACATATTCATTTTTACTGGGAGACGGAAGTTCATTACAATTTGCTGGAGGATCAGAGAGGAAGGCTGGCTTCAGGCGATCAATTGATATCCATTTACTATTGGCACCAATCTGTAAGAAATAATATTTAGGGTTGCGTTTTAATACCAGAAAAGGACCATCATAAGGGGGTTGCAAAGGTTTACGTACTGCGTCATGGCGTACAAAAGCATGAGTACAGTCTTTAAGTGCTTTAGGAATATAGATCAAACGGTTATCTCGGCTTTTTGTATCTAGAGGTCGTAATTTGTTAAAACTCTCCGATAAGCCACGTATAAAATCCGTCTGGGATATAGGATTTGAAACTGGTTCAAAAAACTGCCCAGGTAACCTTAAAGTCTGTCCATAAAGCAATTCGGCAGACGAATGTTTCCAATCCTCGCGCACAGCTGTACGTAAGCCAAGCAGAACAAGAGGAAGTCTGTCGACCCAAGAATCAAGTGGATTACACTTGAGGGAAGCTTTTAGTGTTCTGTGAGCCCTTTCAACCATACCATTGGCTTTAGGGTTGTATGCTGTGGTACGCACTAGCTCTGAGCCAAGGGAGCGAGCCAATTGCTTGAAAACAGCAGACTCGAACTGCCTTCCCTGGTCACAAGTAATGCGAGCTGGCGCGCCAAACCGAGCCACAAAATTAAGCAAAAAGGCTCTTGCCACCGTTACAGCAGTAATATCCGTTAAGGGTACAGCCTCAACCCACCTTGTGTACCTGTCTATTACCGTTAAGCAGTAAGAAAAACCTTGAAATGTAGGCAGAGGGCCGACTAGGTCTAAATGTATATGCTGGAACCTAGAATTCGGTGTCGGTATCTGACCTAAAGGTGAAATAGTATGTCTGCTAACTTTTGCTTTTTGACAAGGTACACAAGTGCGGCACCAAGAGGCTACATCCTTACGGATCGAGGGCCATACATACTTTTCAGATATCTGCCGTAAAGTAGGACGGCAACCAGTATGAGCTAAATCGTGAACAGAGTCAAAAATAATTCGTCTAAAAGAAACTGGTACATATACACGTACATTACTCTGAGAAATATCACAATATAATTGAACATTCAAATTAGAAAAATCAATTGACTTTATTGAAAGACCAGTGGTAGCTGGGTTCTGCAAAAATGATTGCAGCTCCTTATCCGTCAACTGCTGAACTGCCATCTCCTTAAAATCTATTTGAATAGGATAGACCATTTCCTCCACTCTTGAAAGAGCATCAGCGACTGCGTTTTGTTCACCCGAGACATGCCTAATATCAGTTGTAAACTGAGAAACGAACTCAACTTGACGCAGGCGTCTCGGCGAACATTTTTCGAAACCCTGTGTGAATGCATAGGTCAGTGGCTTGTGGTCAGTCATGACGTAGAAATTTCTACCTTCAAGCATATATCTGAAATGAATAATAGATAAATAAACAGCTAAGAGTTCTTTATCATAAGCACAATATGCTTTTTGGGCATCATTTAACTTTCTAGAAAAAAATGATAAAGGTAAGAAACCGTCACGAGTTTTCTTATGTAAAGCACCACCGACTGCCACATCACTCGCATCAGTAAACAGGACTAGTTCGCAGTTGGGTTCAGGGTGAGAAAGTTGGGTTATTTGTACAATACTGTCTTTACAGCGCTTGAAAGCTGCTTTTAGAACGTCAGTCCACTCTATAACCCTTTTATCGTTTTTCTTAGAACCACGAAGTAGGTCGTTTAAAGGAGCATGGATTTCAGCTGCTTTTGGGCAGAACCTTCTGTAAAAATTTAAACAACCTAAAAAACGTCTTAAATCGCTGATGGTCTTAGGAAGAGGGTAATTTACGATTGCGTCGACTTTTTCAGGTAAGGGCTTACAACCATAACAGTTTACAACATGGCCAAGGAAAGATATCTCGGGTACACCAAACACGCATTTTGCGGAGTTTATGGTAATACCGTACTTTTGAAGTCGTTCGAAAACCAACCGTAAATGTCTCAAATGCTCTTCCTCATTTGAACTTGCGATAAGGACATCATCCAGGTAAGCAAAAACAAAATCCAACCCAAAAAGAACTTCATTAATAAAACGTTGAAAAGTCTGGGGCGCTCCACAAAGACCGAAAGGAAGAACATAAACCAAAAGGCGTAATAACGGCTGTTTTTTCAATGTCATTTTCAAAAACCGGAATTTGGTTGAAAGCGCGTACTAGATCTATTTTACTAAATATCGTTTTACCAGCTAGCTCTTGCGTGAAGTCGTGCAAATTTGGCAGCGGATATTTGTCCTGGCGGGTTTTGGCATTTAATGCGCGATAGTCACCCGTTGGACGCCAATCAGAATTGCTTTTAGGTACCATGTGCAAGGCGCTAGCCCAAGAGCTCTTAGAAGGCCTACAAATTCCATGCTCAAGCATATAAGCGAATTCGACCTTAGCAGCTTTAAGTTGGGCTGGGTGTAACCTGCGGACTTTAGCATGCACTGGAGGGCCAAACGTGTCTATGTGGTGTACCGTATCATGCTTGATTGAAAGGGGTATAGGGCTAACCCTAGTAATGTCCGGAAACTCCTGAACTAAGTGGTGGTACTTGGTATTACCCACAATAGTTTTAATGCCAGGAACAATGGTTGGTAGGACCTTACCCCGTTGTGCACAAGTAGTGAGAGGGTCAATTAGCTTACGGTTTTTAATGTCAACCACAAGACCAAATTTCTGAAGGAAATCAGCGCCCAAAATTGGCTTAGATACGTCAGCAATTATGAAAAGAAAATCAAATTTTCTACGCAATCCCAAATTTAAAGACAGCACCCAGATAGCACGTACACTTACAGTAAGTTTGCTTTTGATGTGATCCATCCGATCATTGCAAGTGTGACGTCATATGTTTGAATTTCGTTTGCTTCTAGCTTGCAGAAAATCCGTTTGCTTCAGAATGTAGTTGCGATCAGGGCCCGATCACCGAATAGGCCTGGGAAGCCTGGGCTTCCTCCTCAAAATTTGAAGGGGCCCCCAAATTACCTTTTTTTTAAACATTCATTCTGTTACAAATATCCCCACATTTTCAAAAAATTATGTTCAGAAAACATTTTCTATTTTAAGTTTGGGATATGGGATGTCTGGGGGCAACAAAATTAATTTTAAAGATTTGCTATGCCAACAACAGTTACATGGCCATGGGTAATGTAACCTTTTACTTACTAAAAGTGGTCGCCACATTGCGTATGTTGGCCCATCAGTTGAGTTGCGCATTTGTCTCGGGGGGGCCCCCAAATCAAAGGCAGGCTTCCCTTGCACAAAAGTCTTGATCGGGCCCTGGTTGCGATGTCTTTCAACAGATGGCAGTAGAAACTTCTTCCAGGATATCCTCAGAATTTCCCCCTATTCTCACCACGGGGGGGAAGGCGTGACCATACCCTCGTTTGGTTTTCCAGGAAGCCGCGTGGGGGTTTCTCTCCGCTTCCCCCCCCCCTCCCCCTCCGCAATCTAACCACCTTTTAAAACACGACGCTCACGTCTATTTTTGTCGTTTCTTTAAGACCCCCCGGGGATGGGGATACACATTTTGCGTTGTAATCTCAAGAACTGAAGCTTCTCCGAAAACTATTGGTATCCCCAACTAATTAGTTTCGGTCACCCGTCGGGCTGTCGTCGTGTGACGCCGGACGCTCTTTCTAGCACATGGCGATTTGTGAGAACTTGGTTTATTTCGGACAGACGGATAATTTCCACTATCCGAATGATTTTAATTTTTTTGAGAAATTTGGAGTATTAATTTTTCATACTACCGGAAGATGGTCAAGCACATATTAAAATATTACGTAGTTTTATTGTTTATTGCTGCACCTTTGCATCTCGTATATCGAAAATTATTAGAAAGAAAAAAGTGCCACTTTACTAAAATTTTGATGCTAGTGAATGCAAAGTTTCAGACTTTACAGGCAAGAAAATCTCCATAGTTATGATTTACTAGATTTTAATATGGCGACACAAAGAAGGAAACGAGGGTTTCAAAATAGTTATAAACAAGGATTTATCAAAATTTAATTCGTTAAAATAATCGAAAAAAGAAAACCAAATTTGTAACAAGGATTTTAAAAAAAAAAAAAAATGCTGAAAAACCCTGAAATTTTATATGCACATTACACGGTTTACTGCGCTCAGGGATAGGATAGTTTACATTTTTTAAAAACTTTAAACTTCTGACACATATGTAGTATATAAAGAATTTTTTAAACAAATATATATTTTAAATGTGTTTTGAAAGTATTCTTAAATAATTAACCTTTAATACTTCCTGATTTTAGTGAATGTTGAGGTTTTAAGTTCTAAAATCGCACAGAGTTTATTTTTAATTAGTTTTAAGTACAACATGAATAGTATTAAGTTTTAAAGTGTAATTATTCACGATCTATTGGGAGTATTTAAGTTTTTGGATGCTTTAACTCTACGAAATCCATTCTTGACAGACATTAGAACAACCCGTCTATCACTTCCGAATGGTACGATTTCTGTCAGCTTTCTTTTTATTCTTATGTAGACAATTTTTAATAAAAAAAAATTGCATTCTGAACTTAATGTATAGTTAAAATACTTGATCATACATTAAAAACTAATACATTTATTTAAGGGGAGATCATAGTTAAAAATGACCAAAAAATTGAATTTTTGAAACCAGTATTTTCTGATAGATGTTTTTCACAAAACTATGTAATTTTCAACACATAGGTACACTTTTCTCTAATCTATTAAATATTTCTTTAATTTGTGTGTGTGTGTTATAAAACCATTTTAGATCTATTTAAGTCACCTAATTTAGTCTTAAAAACTAGAAAAATATATTATTATTTTACTTTTTTCTTAAAATAAAATTTAAAAATTACTTTAGGCTAAAAATAAAAAGGCGACCAATATCAATCTGTTTACTTCCACTTGAAAAAATTGTTATGTGCTTTCATTGTATATATTTTGTACAAAGTGTACCGAAAAAATACTTGTATTTTTAAAAACTCGTAATTGTATGTTTCAAAAGATGCCTTTTCTTAAAAAATCCTTTTTAAAAATAAGATTCTTAGGTGTAAATATAATAATAAAAGTACAATCTAAATTTGGTACAATTTTTTTTATTGTACCATAATTTTTAAATGATTTAGAGCCTTTCAAAATCAATACTAAGAATTGCTCATTTTTGCTGCCGCTAACTATGATCTCCCCTTAATATTGTGTTGGTTGAAGCACGTTTATCTACAAGGCATTGTTGGAATTCTTGAGGCGTAAAATTTTGGAGAACCTATCCCATCGACATAACTTAACTTTAATTAAATAGTCCCTTGAATATTGGAGGTTTAAGTTATTTTGAAAACAAATACATATTTAAGTAGAGGATTTTTTGTGTAAAAATTCGCAGACTAGCTTGAATCAGTAAAAAGTAAAAATTTATAAAATAATGTGCCTTGTGGTTTATATCGTCTTTAGTGTAAAGCGTATTCAAAACATGTTTAGCTTTATCGAAAAATATGCTGAGAAAATCTTATCACCATACACTTCAGCAAAGATTAAAAACAAATTAATAAGAAAATTAGTTTCAACACTTAAAAATGAAATTCATTATTTTTTACACTAGAAATGAACAAATCATTTACAAAAACTATATTTTTCAACAAAAAAACTTTTAGAATGAGCTTTTGTTTTAAAAAAATTATGTAGTCTTACAAACACTATTAAGGAAAGTATACATATTTAAAAAAAAAAAAAAACAGGGATTCTCACGACATTGGCGTTATGACGACATTGGCAAATTAGTATTCTCATCGAGACATAATTTGCCACTGCACTTAGTTTCTTGATTCGAAACGAAACAAAATGTTTCTTTTTTACAAGGTTTCGAAAAAAAAACACTTTCTCTTTTGATAAATAATCATTTAATTATCTGGCAAACCAATCGATTTCGTTTACACTTAGATATATTAAAAACGGCCCTTGTAAAAGGTAAAAAAATGTGCTGATGTTAAAGTTTATGAAAAAGCGAAATCTTGTTAGTATCGTTAAAGAAGTTGGTAATGTGTTTATGGACACAAAAATCTCAATTTTTAAAAAAATTTCACTTAGCGCATTTTCCACTCAGTCATCAATACCCCTGCCATTACACTCTTAAAACAAAGGAGTGAAATCCACTCCTGTAGGAGAAGTGCATTTTCGACACTGGAAAGGAGTGAATATTAACTCAGACTGAGTTATAATCGCTCGTTTGGAGTGATCTTGTTGCAGATTCAACATACAAAGGATCCACTCCTGTAGGAGAAGTGCATTTTCGACACTGGAGAAGTGAAAATTAACTCAGACTGAGTAAAAATCGCTCATTTGTTTTAAGAGTGCAGGTTTTAAACACCATAAAATAATTTAATTAAATTAGCAATAATGAAAGGGTTCATTTTACTAAGAGGGATGTGACATTTTACTAAGATCGTTTGTTATTAATGTAATTTTTTTTTTTAAACTGGAAAATGCAGTTACGTTAGATTTGTCCAAATGTAAAAAAAAATCCCTTTTATTAATCTTTTAAAACTTCGTCTAAATAACGATGATTTGGATTTTTGAATACAAGAAGTTTTTTAATATTTGGTACTTATGCATACTCTATACTCTTTGGAAGTATGTACAACATATTATCTGTAAATAAATAAATGTGTTGAAACATGCAAAGTGATTGTTTTACTTGTGTGCAAATATTATAAATTTTATTTAATATTAATTATAATTTAGTAAGAAATGCAATTTAAAATTTAGGAACGATTTCAAAAAGTTTAATAATTTAGGCTGTGAATGAAAAAAATTATTGCATTCTTGTGCGGGAAAGTGTCACTCATTGAACTCATAATCACGCTAAATAAATATTTAAATTAGTCCAAAATCTGGAAAGCGATTTCAATCGCGATTCGCTTTCAAAAAAGTCCATGGAACAAGCGAAAGGATTCGGACTTAAGTGGTTTTCTCTGCAGGCGGTTCTGCCATCTCCTTCCCCCCATGCTTCCCCCTAATACTGGTTTTAAACATCCCTCGACGGCTTCTAAGAACCGATTGAGGCAGGGCCTAATCTATATGGCTGGGCCTAAGGGGCCAAAACACATGTCTTTCTACTTCGACATTCTTGACAGAGACACTGGTCTGCTATGGTCTGGTGTCCGTCATGTATCCAAATCCATGTAGCTGTCCTTGTCATTTGCAGCTTTTATTTTGGGTAAGGTTTTTTTTTTTTTTGCATTTTAAAACTACTGAATAAAATGGCATGAGCTGCAAGTTGTGACTTGCTCATTATAAGTTCTTGAGCATGCCAAATTAGAAACCTTATTTTTAAATTACTAGATACTCTCTTTTGATGAAACTAAATCAATTACTTTTTTTAATGTTATTTGATTGATTTCTAAAAATAGTGTGATATTAATTTTAAATAAACTTTAATAATACTATTTTTGTGTGTGTGAGAAAGTTTACAAACCAGTTGCAAAACAAAAAAAAGGCACTGATAGTTAAAAAAAATCAATAATGTGTTGATATTTTTTTGTTCATTACATTAAATTTGTGAAACACGATTGAATGTGATTGAACTTCTCAAGCAGCCAAAAAAACCTATCCATCTAAATATTTACTTTTTTGGTCTATTTTTTTTAATATTAGTAATAACTCTTATAATTTTTATTTTTGTTAAATAATTAGTGGTTTTTATTGTTTCAAAATACCTTGAAAATACAATATCGAGCTATGAGAAGGTACTATTTTTTAGTTAAATAAAAAAAATGAACTGATAAGTACTACCATCTATATACACTGCTCATAAAAATTAGGGGAGCACTTTGAGTACTTCTGTTTACCCCTCCAGTTACAACTTCTTATTTTTATTTAGAAAATATATAAAATTTGTGAAATAGATTCCTTATTCATCCAGATTGAAATAGTAAAAAACAGGGAAACTTAATTTTTTAAACTAAAATTTAAGGGGGGGGGGGATTGGAATTATAGCTTTTGAATATATTATAACAATAATTTTTTCAAAATTTTGATTGTAAAAAAGAGGTAAAATCACATTTTAGACTTCTAAGAATGCAAGCGTGAAGAATTTAGGGTCAATTTATTTCATAAAAGTTTTTGGGAGTGAATTTTATTTTACCATGTTTTTCATATTTTTATTCAATTAAAACAAACATTATTTAATTCTTCAAAAGACATAATTCTTCCATCAAACGATAAATTAGTACGATTTCAACTTAATAAGATAAAAAAAAAATCGGAAGCTGATGATACCAAATGGAATCACTGGGGGCGAAATAATGGTTTAAACCATGCATTCCCCTAATTGTTTTGAGCAGTGTATGTATGCATGTATATTTGTAGGTTGAGACATCATGCATGGAGATTTGCTTCTCAGATTCTGCACTCACACCAGCCACCCACCCAATTATAGGACAGTGTAGGAACCGCTTTTAAATAACGGTAGGTGCTATGACAATTTATTAAATACTTAATATTTTTTTAATTAAAATTATGCATAATGCAAGAAAATTAATTCATATTATTAAAATGACGAATTAATTATTAAATGCATGCAATTTCTTTACTATATACTAATTTTCCTAAAAGTGTATTTAACCCTTTCGCTACGAAGGATTTTTGCTTCCTCGTAATATTTGATAGGAATAACTTTATCGAATCCATAGCTGTTCGGGCGTTTTAGTAATGAAAGGTTTAAAATTGTCGAGGTGAAGTTATTAGCTGCTGTGAAATTACGTGTTTTAAGTATATTAATATTAGTACTAAATACAAATGTAAATCGTTTTGAAAAAATAATTATAATTCAAGAGGGCTATTTTAAAGTATGTAGTAGTTTTCTAGTCATTCTTATCAAAATTGGATTCTGTAGTTGGTTTTGTCATAAGGCAAAAATTCTAAAATTGAAATTATTTAAATTCCAATGCAGTTTTTTTTTTCTGTATTTTTTCCATAATGTATGAGTATAAACGATACAAAAATATATTTTTGGGATGAAAAAAAATTCATGCATTACAAGATTAATTAACTTTTAACCCCTAATTTTTTTGTAAAAATAAATAAGAAGAAACATTTGAAAAAATATACGCAGATACTAAATATGTTAGTTAGGTTTGAATTATCGTCGCACGAGGGCTATTGGCTATATATTATTTTAGAACCACTGTCAAGTGACGGCATGCATGTACAAAGAGTTTTGTACTTTTTTCATAAGAAACTTAATTAAAATGAAATATGAATGTACATGATGGTTCATTTCCAATAATTAAACCAATTGTATAAATTTTATTAAAATTTTGGTTTTATAACTCGATTGTTTAAATATAAACACATTAAAAAATAGTTATTTCTGCAACAAGTGTGAAAAGTAATACTTTTTAAAACGAGTGGATTTTATTTCACGAGCGAGTGAAATAAGGACACGTGTTTTAAAAAGTTTACTTTTCACATGCGATGCAAACACTATTTTTTTATAATTGTGTGAAAAAAATGTCATTGGTCCAAAAATATTTCACGCGCATTAATACTTATATACATAAAAGGCGACTTCTGTTTGTCTGTATAGGAGGCAAAATTTTAAGAACCACGCCACAGATCGTCACGAAATTTGGAACAAAAATTTGTCACATCTCCAAAACAAACATAGGCTAATAATTTTTCGAATTAGACCATTCCTTCTATTGTTTACGAACGATTTTATGTGTCCTTTCATTTAAAAAATACACCACTTTCGCTCAAATCCGATCATTTTTTCCCCTTTCGTGATGCCATTTGGCAGAAAAATTTAAATAAAACTTTTTAGAAAATAATTGAAATTGAAAATTTTTAATTTGTTTAATATTTGTTCATTGCCTTCAGAAACTAAATTAATAATTTGGAAAAATAATTAATATATATTTCATGTGGCGTTATCCTACCAGTTCCCATTCTATTATTTTATTGTGCCCAAATGATTTTAATTATGAATTTTTTAAATACACAGTTAAGCTTATACAGAACTACGTTGTTTTTTGAAGGCCATCGCACTACAGATGCATATTAGGGTTTTATGTCTTCCTTTTTTCGCCAAATACTTTGCCAAACTCGCTAAGTTATTACAAAAAACGCGCAAAAGAGCATTTTTTTATTAGCTGGTTGGTTGTGCGGTGGTCATTGAATAAATGGTAGTATGGTACATACACTTATATCGATTTGGTAATTATTATTTTCCAACCCGTGCAACACGAGGTACATCAACTAGTATTTAAATAAAAGCAGATCGATACATCTCTGTATTTTTTTAATATTATAAGTCTTATTTTTTTCACGCAATTATAAAATTTTTTTATGCATAACAATTTTAAAGAGCAATAAAAAATTCGACTAATAAAAGAGTATGACATTCTATTTTGATCAATGATTATTTGAATCAAATGGATAATAATTACCTAAAAAATTAAAATTTCTACAGCAAATTTGGCGATAAGAATGTTGGTTTGAATATGAATGATGTGTTTGACAGTTATTGTATCATAAATATAAAACTGTGTAGGCATGGTTCTATATTTATGTGTAAATTACTGTTTTAAATTCTTATGTTGCCAATTTTTCAGGCTTTTCACGGTTTAACTGTTAAAAAATTAATAGCCAGGTTCTTTTTTTTTAAATATTTTTTTTTTTCATTTCAGGTGTATTGCTTAAGGCAGTTGAAGCAGTTATTTGACAACATAACAGACTAAAAGGTAGGAATTATCCATCGGTGAGATTTTGAAGTATCTTTCACTTATTTATCTTTTTCATATATTTTTATATGTAGCCTAACGAAGAAAAATAATTGTAGACGTTAGATGAGTATGCTTGATGTTGTATAGTTAAAATCCAAATGTACTCAATAGAGGCTCCTGTTGGGGACCGGAGCCTCCATTGAAGCCTATGTTAAAATGGTAATTTTTATGTACTTTTTTTGAAAAAAATAATATTTCTTTAAAAGCATTTGTCTGCTTGAGTAAAAGTTCTTAATGTGTAGTGTATGCAAAAGAAAATATAAGCAAAATATTGAGTAGTAACTGAGAAGAAGGTACAGTTGTCCTAAAATATGCACTTTCAGAAAATGTTTAACGAAAATAACGTTTAAATTAATATTTTAAGCACTCTTTTATGCGGAAAGTATTTTTAAAAATTAATTTATAATACTTCTAAGTGTAAACAAGATAAAATGTCAACTTAAAAAAAAACAGTTAAATAATAAGCGTTAAAATTGATTCTAAATTAATACAGTTGTTAAATATCTGACCATAGTTACTGAAATACTGCTTCCATAATTAGTGAAAAAATATTAAAAAATGAATTAAATTTTTTTCTCTCTTTGTTTTAATTGTAATTCTTTTTTTTAATGTATTCTTTTTTTCTTTTCAGATTCAGGGGGCTGGGGAGCTCAGTCGGTTAAGCATTCACTTAGCATGTTGAAGGACCCAGGATCGGGTCCGGGCATCGCCAAGATAACTGCAGATCTATAAACGGCCCGTGCAGCCAAAAATGTCCGACGACCCGTGTGGCGGAAGTGCACGTTAAATATCCTTCTAACTCCTAACGCTGCGTACGAAGTCACCCCCAACTGTTGCGTTGGGTGCCTACTTAGGTGTTGGCTTGTCACTTGACTGTGGTTCTTAAATACGACGCCCATCGCCAATAGCCCTCGTGTAGCTCTAGTGCGACGATAATTCAAACTACATTTTCGTTACAGATTGAAGAAAAATTCTTAGTGTGTAGCTGTAGTGTGATGTGAATCTATCCAAACGACATCAAATCGCATATATAAAATTAGAAAATGCAAAAATTGAAAAATTGTGTAATTGATTTCATAAAACTGTGTTTTGTTTCAGTCAATTTTTTTATGCACATGAACATAAATGATTTTGTAAAATGCTTTGAAGTCACTGGTTACTTAGAAGTCAATGGAAAAAATTAATTGATGAGCATAAATAATTTTTTTATTTAAACTTGTTTTTATATATTCAATGACAAAATAATGTTCAGTTTTGAGTCATTTCTTTTAAATATCTACTAAATTATTTTGTAATTGTGGTAGCACGTGCAGTATATATGTAGTCAATGTATAAATGCTAATCATTTAAGAAAAATAACCTTTTTTTTATAATTGATTATTTATATTTGTATCTAATACTAATGCTACATTTGTTTTAACTGTTTCTAGCTTCTGTATTATTACTACTTCTAACAAAATAATTGTGTGTTATAGTTTGAAACATAACTTTTAATCAAGTTTGTCATCTGATATAAATAAACTTTATTGTTTTTTTTTATTTTCTGTGTCCATTTGTTTTGATTGTTACTGCCAAGAACCAAAGATAAAATATTTCTTATTAAAAAGCAATTAAAAATTTAATGTAGGTAATTAATAACTTTATTTAGTTCATGTAGGAGTCTGGAATTCAGCTAAATTTGTACTATGTGTACTATGCAAATAAACTTATATTCAGATTAAATTTATATTTTACATAAAATTTTCAAATTACAGGTGATGTTTTCCTACACTTTGTTTAACTCCAGAATTAATAATTATAAGTGTATTGGATGGGTGGTGGTCTGTCATTGAATTGCCTACCCTGTTTGATTTTGTTTGTTTTGTTGAAAAAAACGAAAAATGTTCATTAATGTAAAAAATATGATACAAAAGAAACTGTAAACAATGATTATTATTTCTGCTAAGAAACCATTAAGTAATCAATGTATTATAATAAATTGATTACTTAACGCTTTCCTGCCTTAAATAATATGCATCATTTACAGCTTTCTTTTTGGTATCAGACTTCTTATTATAATGAACATTATTCAATTTTTTAAAAATAAAACAAACAAAATAGAACGGGATGGCCAATTCAATGATTCCCTCACCACCAGCCATCCAACGCACCCCTTCCCCCTCTCCTGCCCCTCCCCCCCCCAATAAACACCTTCCCCTCTCCTCCCCCCCCCCCCAACAACGATCCCGCCCCAAAGCACCCCCCCCAACACCCCCCACGCCTACGTAACCCCCCCCCCCCCCCAACTGTCAATCACGGCTATGTTTGCATAGCAAGTTTGCATCAAGTTTAAAAGCAAGGAAAATAAACATTTGCAACAAGTTTATTGCAAGTTTGCAGGTTTGATTCGTACGTTTGCTTCAAACTTGCAATGCAAACTTCCAGCAAGTTTGAATCGTGTCAACTAGGAAGTTTGAATCACGTTTGCTTCACACTTGCAGGCTTGCTTTGCACACTTGCTGCAAGTGTGCAGGCTTGCATTGTAAGTTTGATGCAAGTTTGTTGCAAATGAAAATTGCTATCTGGGCAATCTCGAGCCGTAGGTTTTTATAGCAGTACCATTTGCAGCACTCAAAACAAACGAGCTGAGTGATCTGCAACCTTTGAAATATGCTGGCAAAATACTTAGGTCTGAACCGCTGTCAACCAAAAACCGGATTTTGCTTTTAACGTCAGTAACAAAAAGTCTATGACTAAAGAAACCCGTACCAGGAGTTACTGTTTCCGTGGACGGGGCTACAAGTTTAAACGAACAAGGTTCAACACAATCCCCTGCTTTTTCGCCAAATTTAGCGTGGTACCAACACAGGGTAGAATCTTTATCTTGATCAGCATTTCTATCCCTTGACTTACTCTTAAATTTCCCGCGAAAGTAGGATTTATTACGAGAGTGTGCGCGACCTCGGGGCTTTTCTGAACTTTTTACCAATTCAGCGGTTTGAATTTTTAAGGAACTAACGTCTTGGCGTAGATCGGCTATTTGAGCCTTCAAAGACGAACTTTCTACTGTTTGACAAACCGCTGTTGAAAAACTAGTAACTTCCGAGATCTTATCAGCTAAACCCGACAATTTATCAAGAGTTTCTGAACTGACCGAAAGAATTGATTGTACTGTTGTAGGAAGACGTGACAACCAAATAGTTTTAATGACATCTTCCGAAAAGTTTTTTCCGGCTAACTCTCGCATACGTCGAAGTAATGCAGACGGTTTAGAGCCTGCGAGAGTTAGGTCCTGTAACAAGGTTTTGATACGCTCTGTTTGGGAAACATCATAGGTATCAATCAACCTCTTCTTAAGTACCGAATAAGGTTCTTTAGAATCAGGTGTTTCGATCAGATCAGAAACTGTCAGCAAAGTTTGCTGGTCAAGGGAAGCAATTAAACAGCAGGCTTTGGTTTTTTCAGCAGAAATACCAGATAGCTCAAAATTAGCTTCTACCCGAGAAAAATACAAGCGTGGATTTTCACGCCAAAAGGACGGTAAACGCATAGAAATTTTGTCAACTGAACTTTCGTGAATAGTTTTAATTTCTTCTTCCTTAGACATTTTAAAATGTTACCAAATTTGTTAGAAACAATAAATAAACTTTTCACAAACAATTTTGGAAACTTTTAGAAAAGAAAGATTTAATGGCAGTCCAGCAATCAAAAGGAAAAAGGAGAAAAAAACTTACCAAACTGGCTCAAAAATCTTAATAAAATAAGAAATCACAAAAAAGGTTATGCATAGTTCTTGGTACAATAAAATATGTTGCGCTTTTCACTGGGCACTCTTGCGATGTGCTGCGGAGAACTACGAGGTTGGTTACGACGGGGAACACCAAGGTCGGCTGCGACGGGGAACACCAGGGTCGGCTGCGAGGGGGAACACCAGGGTCGGCTGCGACGGGGAACACCAGGGTCGGCTGCGAGGGGGAACACCAGGGTCGGCTGCGACGGGGAACACCAGGGTCGGCTGCCACGGGGAACACCAGGGTCGGCTACGACGTTGAACTCCAGGGTCGGCAGAAGAGGCCTTAGAGACGATGCTTGGTCAAATCCACAGATAATATACGCTAACGCGCTACAGATCGTCAACTCCGACCCGTTTTGACCGCTCTCCGAAGCGCTCCTATGGGCAAAGAAATGAACTGCATAGGGGGAGGGGAAAAAGAGGGAAAATAGAGAGGAACCTTTACGCGCCGAAAATAATTTCGCGTAAAAGCGCATAGGGGGAAACGGGGAATCGAACCTGGGACTACTGCATGAGAGTCGCATACTCTACCACTGAACCAGGGAATCTTACTAGTGGGTCGAGATTCAAAGTTTAACTTGAGTTTCTCATTACAAACTACGTCTTATGAATGTTTTCTTTATTAGTTTTGTTTATTGAAAATGGATAATAAGAGAAGAATTAAAGATATGAAATAAGTAACACAATTATTTTATGCTTGCATTTCTTTTTTTACACATTGCAATATTTTCTTGCTTACATAATTGAACTCAATAGAATTTCATCATGAATAAAATAAAAAAAGATATTTTTATTTTATTTTCATGATAACTTATAGTGTCATAACCTTTATTTTATCAATTTTTTATACAATTATAACATTCTTATTAAAATGCAATGATAAATTAGAAAAAGCTTGAGTTTCGAAAAAATATATATTTTTTAATTTTAAACAAGGGAATGAATACCTTAAACTTAATTAAATTATATTTTAGAATATTTTTATTAATAAAAGACAAAATTAAAGTACACCCTTCAATTCGCGCCATGTGAAACCATTAAAAAAAACACCCTAAGCTATAAATATATAGTTAATGCATGATATGAATACAATTATTTTTTTTAATTGTTAGTTAACAAAACTTTGTTTGGATATACGTTTGTTCTTTTATAAGTTTTTTAAATTATATTCGTTTAAATTGTGTAGATACGAATTTACTAACATTTAAAAAGTTTTGTTTTAAAACTTATTGTAATGTTATTTTTTTTTCACTGAAAGCTAAATTAAAATATAGTTATAACTTTTAAAATTGTATTTGTATGTTTTATTATTACATTTTTAAAAATAGTTTTTTCTATTTTAAATAAAAAGTTAAATTCACATTTTGTTTTATAAAATATTTTATAAATTGCGATATTCTTAAATATGTTTAAAATTGTCATTTCAAGATACTTTCATTCATATATATTATTTTAAAAATAAAATATTGTATTTTACTTATTCACAATTTTACATTCTTTAATTTCTTATTTCATATCATAAACATCTTTAATAAAAATATTTCGACTCTAATTTTTTAATAACTTTAAATTTTATGCTCTTATTAGTTTTTTATTATTATTTTCATCGAGACAATAATATGAAGTCATCAAACTTATGCTACAAAAATAACTTATAATAATAATGCACTGCACACACATAATTTTTGACGGTCGAATCTCAGCGAAGCTATTTTTTCTCCGCATCGTCCATAGGGACGGAGCGAAACCCGCAGCTCTAGCAGAAACCTGTTCCAAAAGGGCCTCCTCCACCTTTTGGCTGCCGCTAGGGTCGCATAAAAGTGTACTGTCTGTAGCCCCGAAGGGGTATATTGTCTGTGGTCAAATCATAGTCATTTTTGAGAAACGTCCGGGTCACCAGCTTTGCTAGATAGGACGGCCTGCTATCCTATCCGCAGAGAATGTTCTAAGGTTGTAATAAACCAGGCGATCAAGCAGTTAACGAAAACACAACTTTAATTTATTTCCAAACATAACATAAAAATAAAAATGGTAGCTACACGTAACTTATTAAATCATATTGAAGTTAAAATTTCAAGAGAGTGTTTACAGAAGTAGTCACGGTATATATATATACATTGTAGTCAGTTACAGTTACACGTGCAGTGTCAGTTACAGGTACAGGTAATAAACAATAATTTGCATACAACTAGATCCGCCACAAGCTAAAAAAAAATATGATTTTTATGTAGTTAACATTTTTATTAAATTGCAACGATGGATCGGTGAATTTTATAGCGTTTTTAAAATTTTGAATTTTTAAGGTCATATAAGTAGCAGGATTCTGTACTTCGTAACGAACGGTAACAGCAATATAAGCTAATCATTCTCCAACGGATTAAGGGATAGATAAATTGAACTGACCTATATAAAAAATGGAAATCGTTTGCTGTTTGCTGGAGTAGATTATTTTTAATTCTTACTGATTATTTTTTACTTAAATATGTATTCTTTTTAATTTGAGCTTCTTATCAAAGTTATTTTTGAAATTAATATTAATCATTACTATATACAAGATGGGTAATTCTATGGAAAAAATTACTGGGTAATCTTCATAACTTATGTAACTCAAATGAAAGAAAAAAAATAGTTAAATTGACTATTAAATTATTTTTTCAACTCTACCCGTGCAACGCCGCTTACAACAGCTAGTTATAAATATGACAAATACTTTATGCACATACTTTAGTTTCTTCAGAAAATTGAGACTATAAAAATGTATAATAGAATATTTATTGAATACACACAGCAAAGTATGTTTTGTAATTGTTGTATATTCCGTTTTTGGTATGAAAACGGCCAATTAGTAATTGTTACATGTGAAAATGGATGTTTGAAAAATTTTCAATCAAAGTTTTTTATGGGGAAATAGGTTTATTTTATTTAGTAATTGGTAGACATTTTTTGTAAATTTACCTACTTAACTTTAATCAGAATTACAAAAAAAAAAATTGTAGAGGATATAACTAACATTGATAACATTTTAAAAATGTCGATGACGACAGTAACAGAATTGGAAAAATATGCTACTACAAACAATAGTGGAGTTACAAGCATTTATTCGATAAAACATATAATGCATTAAAATACAATAGGAATATATAGTACACAATGCATAGTGCAAACTAACGTACTACATGACACATACCAAAATATAATAAATAATACATATAATACACTGGCAAAAAAGTAACTAATATGCCAACAACTAGCTGAAAGAATATAACCAATGATCATGCATAAAAAGCCTATTGCAGGACATTAATATTTTTGTCGACCAAAAGCTAGAGCCATGAGAAAACAGTTGAAGTTCCTTTATAGAGGATTGAACGCCCCTCATAATTATCTCAAAGAATCCCTTATTACACGTCGACCAAAGGTTCGCTAAGTACTTATACTTATCGAACACACAAGCTAGTTGAAAGCCCCAGCAGCAGAACTCTCTTAAATATGTAACATTAGCACAGCACAATAACTTTTTTTGTTGCTCCTAGATTTTTTTTTATTTTTTATTTCTGGTTGTTTTCAACTGGTCATTTCTGATTGGCTAAAATCCTTTTTTTTCTAACAGCAGCATTCATTTTAAAAAGTGGTTTCTTCTTCTTCTTCTTAATTAGCGCAACAGCCCCTTGCAGGCCTTATGGCTGCCTCAACAGCACGCCTTCTCCAGCTCCCCCTGTCCATGGCAACTTCCTTCCAGTTCTTAAGTTTTAGGACTTTCCCATACAGCCACTATTGTCTACTGGATATCTATTAGTAATCTACAAGATCCATTGGACGTTCGAGATGTCGATTGGACATCTATTACAGATCTGTCTACAAAATCTATTTTTGGAACATCTATTAGCTATCTACGTGTAAACTAATTTAGACTTAGATATTTGGGACATCTAATATTTGTGCATCATCTCCTATTCATTGGACATCGATATTCTGGATATCTGATGGATGTGCACGTCGTTATATTTTTCAACTTACCAAAATGTGATTACTATTATTTTTCTAAATCAAGGAGTTCAGAGATATTTAGTCGTTTTGTTAGATTCTTCATGTGTCTGCTTATAGGGCCAATAAAGTTCAAAGTTGTATCGTGTTCGCCAACATCCTCCCTCTAGTATGGCACCAAAGTTAGTTCGCCCGTTAGGACGCCTTGGTTTAAAGTCCAGGTATTATCTCCTCCTGTAAGACAGGTAGAATGAGTCAGGTAGAACGGACAGGTAGAACAAATTGATTTAGTAATATTTTTTTGAGGAGGCTGTCTGACTCCTTTCCGCAGAACAATGATAACTTCGGATGTATTTCGCGGAATCTTTTAAAAACATTCTGCTGTTGGGGCATTAAAAAGTTGAAGAACACAAACTTTATAATTGCACACAAAGGATATGGAAATTATAATATGAATACATAGAAATATATAAGTTTCCATAAAGCATCTCTCAATGAGTTTTTTTTACATAGATTGGAGTACGTTCAGTAATCCTTACGCCCTTGAGTCGATAATGAAAGAAAGCAAGCATGATTAGTACATAAACACTAAGGTTTCGCCTTAGGTTAGCTGCCTAGCCGAAAAACAGGCCTTTGACCAGTAATGCTGTTGCACCACTGAGGTTTACACAGAAGCAGATATAATTGTTTGAAGCAATTCACTCTCAGAAATAACACTTTCATTTTTGACGATTCACGAATCCTCAAGCCTCATTTCGTTAACTTTGAGGATCGTTTCGTCAAACTATCACGTGACTTTTGAGTAAACGCGAATCCTCACTTTTACGATCGTGATTTGACGATTCTGTAACTTGATTTTGACAACTGACTCTCATTGTTGTACTCACATGCTCAAAAATGACGACATATTTATTTAGATTAGACGACATTCAAATCCTCATAAATATGACGATTCAAATTTCCTCACTTTGAGGAAACGAAAACTCGGAGCATTTGCCAGTAAAGGAACCGTCAAAATTAAGGAAAATTTCGTAGTTTTTGGGCATTCATTTTTTAAAGTGTTGATGGTAGAAAAAGTTAAACCCAATGTACTTCCCGTTTCCAATCAAGCAAAAGGCGTCATTGTCTTCTGTGACTCAAAGGCCGCCCTGCAGGTAATCTTGAGAGGGGACTCTTCCATCACCCAAGAAAACATCTCACGCCTTCATGATCTTCAAAATATAAACAAAAGCTGTACGGTTCAGTGGATACCAGCAATTGTTGACACTGCAGGCAATGAAAATGCTGATAGATTAGCCATAGAAGCCAGAAATCTCAGCATTATCAATAATAGAGTTTATCTCCGAGATGCAAATGCCATCGCTAAATTCAAATTAAGAGAAAAATCTATACAAACGAAGTACTTTCTTTGTAATTTAAATGCAGATAAATACACCATAAAAACTATTGCCAGACTAAGAACTAATCAGCAGAGGAAGGAAAATAGACTACGAGTGCGGGAAGTTGTATAGAAACTGTGACAACTGCCCAGATACGCAGCTTACACCAAACCACATTTATGAACGTATGGCAATGAGTGCCAATTTGAGAGACATTGCAATTCTGCCATCATTAAAAGAACCTTCAAAATATCGTGAGTGCTAGCGCACAGGAAGACTAAGTGCACTTTCAAGGCGCCAAAAATCGACCATTTTCCAACGGACAGGCACGGGCACCAAAAAAAAAAAAATCCTTCTAAAATAGTTCATGATTTTAGCTTAGCATGTATCAGCCGAACTGTCCGCAATGTTTTAAGTTCCAACCGAGGTCACAGTTCGTAAAATTATGCCCTTGAATAGCCATGACAAAGATTCATAAATTAGCTCGCTAAATTATCATCGCCATCCATACAGCTGCCCATTTATGTTATACAAATTAAATTTAAGGGAAAACAAATTTTCAAAACTTATTGCTTTTATTTTGAAACGAAGGTGTTAATGGTATTCACAAATATAGTTAATGAGAAAATTAACATACATTGGCAAAAAGCCAAATAATAACCATTTGTTGAGATACCTGTTATACGTCAATCCGACTTAAGTTATTTGATTTCGAGGACGAACAACATTGATTTAGAACTGATCACATTCATAGAAAATGAGGACAACTATTTTATATGTCCACTATGAATATAGTCAAAGCGTGGTGAGATGTTTTAAAAAACACAATAGTGCATATCGTCGCGCGTCACAAGAAAAACTCAACGCTAAGTTTACATGAGTGGCTACGAAGTTTGAATCAACCTCTCTTTTATTTACCTATTTTGTGACGTAACTAAACCTTCCTAACTGAGAAAGATTATTCCCCTCCAAATAAAGAATCTTTTTGGACATTCTTTATGGAACACAAACCAATTTATCGATTCCACTCCCTAGCCGCGATTGATTTTCCTGATTAAGTACGTTTATGGGTATGGGTATTGCAAATATTAATGAACAGACATCTAATTTTAAGTTTGACATTATACACATGTATATGGATGGCAAACGTTAAGTTACATTTGCTTGGAAATTAAAAAAATATATATTCCCCCAGGCAGATGGTATTGGACACCAATAGATATAATTTTGAAAAATATTTGAAAAATAAAATCTTTCTATATTATAAATTACTAAATCAAATGACTACATAACTATAAGGTTTTGAAAGTGTTTAATTGAAGTTTCTCGTAAGTAGTTGTTAAAGTTATAATACAAATATTTTTTACTACAAGAGGAGGATATCAATAAAACTTGCTGTCGATTCATTGGTTTTAAATATAAAACTTTTATGTAATAAAGGAAATAAATATGTCCCAACATGCTTCTGAAAAACAATCCAGTGTTTCTGCATAGTCGTGGCTAATATGGCCAGATGTATACATTTTCAAGGTCGTGAATACTTTTAGGTAATATATAGTTATACGCCCGTAGCAAAACGAGGTGGTCTTTGTCCTTCTAAGACTCTGGGAGTTTTTTAACTTCTGTTGCTTACAGAACACGGGTAAGTGCTTCCTAAAGCTGTTTCTGAAATTGGCACCGAGGAACAAATACGATTCGATTCACAAGCTCATTGGGACGACAAAGGACAAGTATTGAAGAAAAAAACTTTTATCGAATAAGAGAGCAAAAGTTTCTACATATCCACAGATTTTTACATAGACATTGTGAATCTTTCCACGAGCTCTTCAAGTAATTTAACCAGTATCGTATGAAGTTAATTAAACCTTGAGGGGCTGAACAGAGCAGTTCCATCAAGGAACCAGACTTCAAGGACGATGAATATTCAAGTAACAAACGTCACAGATGAAGGACAACTGGAATTGGCGGCAAAGTTTGTACACAGCCATGACCAGATGTCTGCATGGTAATGGAAAATATGACCACAAGTCCCAAACCCTTTCAGCCATCAGGTAATGTAGTTTGACCTCCCGTAGCTGATCAAGGTGGTCCCAGTCCTGCTGATACCACGATCCCCTTGGACTTTCTGTCGCTTCCGGCACAGAAGAGAGGCCAGCGCAGCCCTGAAACTGTTCCTAAAGTTGGCACTGAGGAAGCCGTAGACGCACGGGTTGATGCAACTATTGAAGTAGGAGAGCAGATGAAAAGTGGTGCGCATCGGCTTTAGGTAGCCATAGTTGAGTCGATCTAGCACATCGAACGAGGTCAGCACATTGCTGATGAGGATGGGAGCCCAGCAAATTATGAAAAGAACCACCACGGCGACCAGCATTTTTATGACCTGCAAGTTGAAAAGTGTCGATTTAAGCGTTTACGTTATGATGTCTGGATAATACACTGTTAAAAATAATAGTTCAATGTTGAACCAAAATACGGTTCAGATTTGCTGCAACCATCATTTGGTAGACTGTTGAACTATAAAATGGTATTTTCAAATTGCGTAATTATGGTGAGAGGTTGAACCATAAAAAGGCTCTCCCAATGCATAACAATAGTGAAAGGTGAAAAAAAAAGTATTTCGTAAGCGGACGCCGTCGGGACTTAAAACCCCAGATTTAACGAGCACGTCTGTCCCAATAAAGATATCCGATTTATAGGATTGCTGGCAGTAGGTGGGATTTGAACCCCCGCTCTCCCGAATTACTTGTATCTCTAGGCTGATGTCATAACCACTCGTCCACGGACTGGTCAATTCTCAAGCAGAAACAGTACTACTCAGTCATGGCGCTGCGTTTGAGTAAACAGTTAAATTGTCGGTTGCGGTTAGTAGAAGTTGAACCGAACTATCGTGCTATTAGAGCAGAAGTCGAACCAATTTTTCGTGAAAGCAGGTCTATTTCCAGAATGTTATAATTGGTTGAACCATTTTATGGTGTAGGGGAGACCGGGGTTAGTTGGCATTGTGCCTTTAAAAAAATTCACTGTTTATTAAGAGCGCTACTAAGCCTGTCACATGATCGTCATTTAAACGTCCAACTTGCATGAAGACGCCAGTTGGATCCAGGCATTGCCTTTAGAGAATGGTTGAAAACGTGATTTTCATATAAGAAAGTAAAATTTTGATTATTCAGTATTTGTCGTTTTGTACAGTAGTATAGTCATTCAGGAATAACATTCACAAGTTTTTAGTATCTTTGGGCATTTAGCTAAAAGGTTATAAGTCCATTTCTGCTGAAGTTCATAAACAATTTGTTTGGTCGCCATGTTTATTTTACTTGCTCGATTGGGGTTAGTTGGCATTGGGACTCGGGGGCTAGTTGACATAAGCTGGCTGGGTATGCCAACTAACCCCGCAACAACGGGTAAGTTGACATAAGTATGCCAACATTCATAGCGACCTAATTTTAGTTAGGTATAGGCTACTTCTTAATAATAAATTATTATTATTTTTATCTATACATATATAAATGCGGAAGGCGTTTTCTTTTCGCAGTCATAACTCAATAACGGCTGGACATATATTAACTTTTACTTTAGATACTTTTACGTAGATTTGCCATACTCAAAGTTTTGAAAATGGCATAATTTAAGACTATACAAATTTCAGCTCGATTTCAAGCAAACGCTTATCTAGTTATTATTATGTAATAAACGGAAATTGCAAGTTCACTTTTTCTGCCTTACCTACCTATGATAATGTAAATATTTTTTGTTCAGATTATGAGTACCTATAAACGAAAAACTGAGAGGGCTACAATGACAGCAGATCATCGAAAGAGAGCTGTTGAGGCACACTTACTTGAAAAAAAAAGCTTGAGAAAAGTAGCGGATGAATTTAAGATCTCTGCTAGAAGTCTTGCATGGTATTGTAAGATCGCAAAATTAAAAATGAATTCTCTCTGCCTAAAGGGTACCAGAGGGTATTGGGGAATATGGGATAATGCGGCAGGTGTTCACTCCTGAACAGGAATTTGCTTTGAGTGAATACCTTGTGATGGCAAGTGACATATACTTCGGCCTGATCCCAAAAGAGGCAAGAAAGTCGGCATATCAATATGCAGTTGCTAATGGCACTGCACATCCTAGTAGTTGGGACTCAAAAGAATCAGCAGGTGTTGACTGGTTTCCTTTTTTCCTAAAACGTCGCCCACAACTTTCAATACGTACCCCCGCGGCAACGAGTTTGGCTCGAACGTCCAGTTTCAACCCACATAATGTTCAAAGATTTTTCAACCTCCTATAATCAGTAATGAACCAACATTCATTTACCACCCAGGACACATGGAATGTTTAATTTTAAGCTGATTAACATTCATTATAATTACACCTTACATAAAGACGAGTAAAAACGCTTGCCTCACTTATGCCAACTTACCCCACTACCTATGCCAACTAACCCCGATACCGGGGTAGGTTGGCATAGTTACACTGGACAAGGAAAATCATTTTTCACACAAAGTGGCAACAATATATTTATTCAATTGTATGTGTGATTTGTAGCCAAAATGTTTACCTACATTACCAACTTTTTACATTTCAAATACCTTCAAACCAAAAAATTAGAAAAATTTTGAAGTGAAAAGTGTGCCAACTAACCCCGGTCTCCCCTATCTGCTAGGAGTTCTTAACTTTTCACCAATATTTGGTTCAACGTTGAACTGAAATTTTTAACAGTGTACATAATGCAATTTTCATAATTTCTCAAATCTCTTATGTAGCTTTGAAATTTATTAGCTAAAACTATAACTAAAAAAATAAAATAAGAATTAGTAGTACCTGCTTCACAGTATTGTTATCGCTTTCTATTTTCTGCAAGGTGGGCTTCGACTTTGGCCTGAATATAGACTTGTTATTGGTGGAGAACTGGTTGCGAGGATGAATATCCTTTAGAGGAATATCTGTTCCCGGCCTAGAAACGGTAAATACTTTAAATTAGTTTATCTTTTTTATATATATTTTCATATTATGTCCTGATTTTTCTTCAATTTATTATGTGAACTATACGGAAACATACTATTAATTTAATCTTAAAAATGAACATTGGAAACCTTATCAAGAAAAATGCACCCAAACAGAGGGTTTTTAGGAAGAATGGGATTGGTATCTGGTTGTATTAACCGAAGACTTTGATTTGTGTGAATACAATTCAATGAGAAAAAAAATATTTTCGAAACTTAATTACTTCGGATGTATTGAATTTTGTGGTGGCTTTAATAACTCTATAACTATATTTTGTTGAATTATTTCTAATTTTATTATTGTAAAGTTATATATTAAAAATAAAAAAACATAAAAATAAATATTGAATTATATTGATATTTGAAGCCAATTACATATATCAGGTAAAAAGAAACAGTCTTTAAAAGTATTTGATGGATCTGAAGTAAGTTAGCTTCGAAAACTACTTTTACTCATTGGATTTAACAAAGTGAGAAATCTTCAATCAATATCTTTTGTCCAGTAAGGAACTTCAGTAAGGAAAGCCGACTTCTAGTCTTACTCCCTCTTTAATCGACAAAAAAAGTAATACGGGGTTGAATACGAGTGCATTTTAATGAAATTAAATTTAATTAGTTAATGCAAGTAAAGAAGCAAGTGGACTTTATTTATTTGTTTTAAAGAATAAGGAGCATATGGGGCTTTTGTATATTTAAGAGATACCAAGTGGAGTATATGTCAGAGACAGATTTTGCGATTTTTGCTAACTAACAAAATATGTGTCGACTATTATATACCCCGATTATAGTTCACATGCAAGCACAACTTATAATAAAACATACTGTGATAGACAGGTTATTTATGAGGGAAATGTTCTAACTCATTAATAAGGCTACTGCAGTTTACCTGCATACGTCAGATCTACTGAAGAGAGTACAAGGAATAAACAACTTCATTACATAGTTATCTTCCCGTATTCTGGCGTGCTTGACGGACACTGGTGACAGGAAAAAGGGTTTTCTCTAGGTTCTTCTCCAATTGCACAAACGTGTGACTCGCATCCACTGATCTCTGGCGTGAATCAGGATTACCGCAAGAGAAAAATGAAGTGAGTAACCAGTTTTATTACAACAGTTTAGTAAACGGCCTACTATTTTGCCAAAGAATAATTAATGCAGACAGATTTCTATGCAATGAAGTTGTTTCCCCCCTTTAATCTCCATCTGTACTCACATCTCCCCGCAGCTCATGCTCGCCCTGTCTTTGACCACCACCCACAGTTGGTGGCATATGGAGCAGTAGGCGAACCCCATCACTAGAGATGGCGCCACCAGCAGCAGCAGTAGCATGTACAACTCGTAGGCTCGCCACACCCACAGCTGGTGCCAGTTGCGCACGCACCAGTACGCACGGTACCTCTCGCCCACCTCCAGATGGATCTGCAACACCAATATACAGAACAAAAAATATAGATAATACACCAAAACCCACCTTATATTTGCAGCATTAAAATGTACTACGCGGAGGAATCGCGAGTAAACAAACGGAATTTTGCGTCTCTGATTGGTCACTCCTACACGATAAGTCTGCCCTGATATTCGTTCGCCCTGTTACGTCAAAATTGAAGGAAAAAATAATTAATATTACATTCTTACCGAAGCAAAAATAAATAAAAATGATAAAAAATATGTCTTGAAATAACGAATAAAGTTATTTATTGAATGGTGAAAAACCTTTTTTTATTCGATTCTCGCACTCGGAAATAAGAACTATTTACCCTTTTTCCCGAAGAACATTTCTATACTGCATACTTAAACTGTGGTGAGGTGTAAACTCTAAAAAAGACAAAAGATATTGTTTTTTAACAACTTCAAACAGCTTGACTATTCACTCAATGTTGGCACTACGATTGAACATTGGAGCTGTGGGAAAGCCGTCAAACTCCTGGTAGATCATCGATTCAATAGGATTTTTTTTTATAAAGGAGATCAATTGACATAAAATAAAAGTTTACGTAAAAAATTCATCATTATTTAGGGTACACACGAGAGAAGCCGGGTTTATGAAGGTAGTTCATTATATGTTTGTTTGGTACTATTTATCAAATCACTCAATTCCATTATAATATTGTTAATTCTATGTCACAGCATAAAATTTGTTAATTTCTTAAACAAATCATCAACTTTCGAAAAATTTAAAAATAAGATTAAGCCACTCAAAATGAGATTTTCAACTTGTAGAAAGTTTGTTTATATTTGAATGACTTTTCTACAAAACAATGACACTAAGAGTTTTACTAGTCATTCTTCATTTAGTGTTACGTGAGAACAACATAAAGCACTTCCGGCCACAGCAAGCCATTCTCCATTCCACTTACTGGGGACAAATATCCGCTAAGTGGTTTCAAGTCCGCCACTGATTAAGTGGCGGATTAGTTTTCGGAAGTGTCATTGGAGAGAGAGATCAATTATATCACATATTCACCAGAGGTCAAAGGAGCTAGGCTAAGCATGAAAATGTAAGTGGGGCTTAAAATAATCATATGAAGGTTTTGAACGCACGTAGCTAAATATGTACAAAAAGCAAGACAATTTTCTATAGAAAATTTTTTTTGTGTGTGTTAGTTTATCTAAATAAACAAAATTTGAAACAAATAAAGATTATAGTATTGAACAACTTTTGTATGACAAGTTAGGTTATATTGAAATCATCTTGTTAAACTTAAAGTAATCATATTTATAAAGCAAGAAAGATTTTACTGCAATTGTTAAAAGGCTATTCAATGGGTAAATAATATTAATTTTTAACAAACCAATTTCTTTTAATTTCTATTGACCGACATGGACGGAAAGTGAACAGTACTATCAAGAAAAATAATACAGTAGAGTCTTGTTTTTCCTAAAGGTACGAGAAGAACTTTCGGTTAATCGAGATTCCATGGAAATTCTTGGATAGTCGGGAATCATCCACTTCGCCGGCCCGCTGGCGCAAAGGTTAACGTGTTGGCTCTTGGAGCTAGTGGCTCGTTTCGAGTTCCGGTCATGGCATGGGTGTTTGTGTCCGTCAATAAATGTTGTTATTTACCTAAGTGTTTGTGTAGTCTCTTTCTTTGTGTGTCTCTTGTGATTGTGTCATTTCTGGGGTTGAATACAATAGACCTAAGGTCGCAGTGTTCGGCCAACTTGCCCCCCACCAAGAAAGTCATACGTCATCATCCACTTCACTAATAGAAAAACGCTGACGAAGAGAAAATTTGATGGCTTAGAGAGTGTTCTCTGTTCGCCTCGTTACAAAAATCTTAGATCGGGCCTTTAGATAGATAAAAACGCAAAATGAGGCCAATACTGCAGACGTTCTTTTTTTAAAAAAGAAAGTACGAAAGGGCTGTTTTTAAAATGAATCAAAATTGATCAGTAAGAAAAAAGGATTATTGCATATTTGGAGAAATAAATCCAACTTTGTAAAAAAGCATTTTTTTGTGTATTTCTTTATTTATGCATACACTTCATATTTTAGCTCACAAAAAAATAAATTCTGAAACCTTTCAGTTTAGCCGAATTTCGGATAACAGGAATTCGGATAACCGGGACTCTACTGTAGTTGATTACTAATCTGCTTTTGATTATTTATATAACCCATCATAGCATGTAGGGTAAGGTGGGGTAAGTGGGCCACCTTTTTGGCATAATTCGACTTTAGACCCTCATACCACTGGATATAATCGGCCTAACCACTTATTTTTTTTTGTGGTCCATTCTCTCATATGTTATTACTGTACCCATGACAACCTTAACACAAATTGGCAAAAAATAAATTTAAAAAATATGTTTTTCTTCTTGGTCATCCGAGTGGCCCACTTGCCCCGCATGGTGGGGTAAGTGGGCCACCCCCCTAATATATTTTTACATATAACTGGTAGAGATATGGTGGGGCAAGTGGAATAATCTACATGATTTTTTGAGTGTTTGAACAAAAAAGTAATGATGTATCTTTAATAGTTCCCCCATAGCAACTTTTTCTGGCATGCAAGCTTACTACAAGAAAAAATACGTTAATTTTCATCTTGTCATTTTTACATGTAGTGTAAAAAAAATGTTAGGGCTACAGATTTCAAACTGGCTAATGTCAATGAATAGGACTATGAATAGTGAATATGACTAACCCTATGAATCAGTAAATATGACTTTTTTTTAAGTATATTAAAGAGTTGGGGCAAGTGGGCCACCCCTGGCCCACTTACCCCGCCATTGTGGTGGCCCACTTACCCCAAACGCGGGGCAACTGGGCCACCCCAATTTTCTTTTAAGCTTATCAACATCACAAGTACATGACACTACAAAAAGATACTATGTTTTATACACTTTCAAAATATATAACATTTTGTTTTGTATCATGAACCGTTTGGAAATAAATAAAAAAATAGTATGATGGCGTGAATTACGAAAAGGTGCAGTGTTAAAAATTTTCACAAAAAGGATTGTACCTTGTTACATACTTAAATGAAAATGATGCCATAATGTTTCCTGCATCTATTGGGGTAAATACGTAAAAATATTGTAACAGATTTTTTTTACGTCCGTAATTCGGGAAATGCCAGGGGGGGTGGCCCACTTGCCCCAATGGCCCACTTACCCCACCTTACCCTATAATGAATAAATGTTTTAAATCTAAGCACTTGCTAATTATTTATAACTATCAGAGAAACACGAAATTTATTATAAATAAAACACATATTAAGTAGAAATATTTAAAGTTCAATTAGGGCAAAACATTATTTTTTTTATTTCAGTGCTACGGTTACTACTGCGCTACGTAACACACATTTCATGAATTAGCAAAATGTGTGGTTGAGTAGTAAAGATTTCTACCTCATCACTCGAGTGCTTCACGGAATATGAAGTCAATAATTTAAACTAATACAGCTCATGCCAAGGCAAGGACGTTAATTTTATAAGGCAATCCAGTAATAACTGCTCAAATGTGCTACATATGCATGTACATAGAGTATTCAGTTAGCAATATTATGATGTGCTTTAAGCGAAATTAGCTGAAATGCAACATAGTTATAACATGGTTGGTAAATGTCGGTGATTTCAAGTTTGGATATGACTTCCTTTGTAGAAACGTTGAATGGAGTAGTATGGTTAGTTAAAGTTTACAATGACGTAGATGAATATAAAATATTTCTGCAAATTAAGGTAATCCAGCGATGGATGCGATTATGTATTTATAAAATATCTATTGCGCGTTTTGAAACTAATAATAAAATATTAGTTTAGTGCTACCTATTCCTACCACGCAAAATCATGTGGTGCGGCTAAAGCAATAACGCATTATTTTCATCATGATGTATCAATAGGTAGGAAAGTTGCTATTGACTTTTCTGCTAAAATGCTGTAGGAAATGTTTTTGGCCCTAATATGAAAACTGACTCACGAAGACTTGGCTAATGTATTGATGCCATTTTGAATACAATAAAAATGAGTATTTGAAGATTGTGTTTACTTCTTCTAGCATCTTTATCTGTTATTTTTACCCCTACGGTCAGGATTTTTGCAATTAATTGAGTTAAGAGGAATGTTTAGTCTAATAATTATTTTAAGATCGCATTAACAGTCAAAGTATTGCATTAAAATTTGACACTTTTATTAAAATCAAGATGAAAATGTTAATAGCTAAAACCAAATTCGTTAAGTGAATATATTATAATTGTTAAAATGTTCTATATATTAGGTTGCACTACCTAGATAGCAACACTATTACAAAAAAAAATGGAATCTTAAATAAATTATATCAGATAACAGTTTCCTTCAAACATCGGGTAACGAGTACAGTGATTGGCACCCTCACAGTGATTGGCCATTGGCCTCCTCATTCATTATTGGAAATAATAAGATGTTAAAGCTCAAAAAAGGTGCGACAAAGGTTTTTAAAATTCCCGCGAATAACGTTTGTCATGTTGGCAACAGTGCACCAATAAAGCAATATGGCTGCTGAAGACGGGGGCCAATCACTGTCTTATGGGGGCCAATCAAATGTCTTATGGGGGCGTTCTTGTTACCCTATCAAGTTTTTTTCTTTTAAATTCAATTGGGGTTGATAAAATACATACAATTAAAAGCAATACTTTGACAATTATTGCCATTTCAAAAGAATGCATTTGGCCAATGAGACTGACATCTAATTTTAAATAGCAAAATGGTGAACGCACCTGTGCAAAAATAATTGGTATGGCCGTGATGAAGGATGCGATCCAAATGATAATTATAACACGCCGTGCCTGGCTCATGGTGCACTGGTAGCGAGACTTCACCGGGTGCATGATGGCGTAGTACCTGAAAACACAAAACGGTATTTCTAATATATTTATTTAATTTATTTAGAAAATACACACACTACCGATAAAAGAATCCAAGTACATTGGGAAGAAGAAAAAAACACAGACAAATAAAGGACCAAAATAAAATAGCAATTACAGTAAAAAAAATACTATAAAAAACATATAAGCAGCCAAAAATCTAAACGCGTGTAGCTTTAAAAACTTTAAAAGACATAATAAAAATATCCAGATCATTTTAGAACTTATTGTATAATTTATAAAAAATAAAAATAATTAAATTTTTAACGCCATTTGAATTTAAAAGATCGTTAATAAATAAACTGAATATACAGTTGAAAGGAAAACATTGGACTTATTCAAAATGGAGAGTTTCTATGATTTATTAAACAACTCTATAGTAAGCAAATGATAATGTTAGATCTATAGAATTGAAGATATTAGCCCTATCGGGAATTGTTTAAGTTCCCTTATTTCAATAAAAAATACGCAGAATTTTTTTTAATTTTTCATTTGTAGAAGAAGGGGATTTCTTGAAAAGGGGGGAAGGAATTCAGGACACCCTATTTATTTTGAAGCTCATCAAAAGATAAGCCTAAAAAACAAGTCATCAGCTAGTACTATAATGACCCATATTCCGGAGGGGGGGGGGGGGGGATAAGCCGTCAAAAGGTATCAACCTTTCGTACTTCGGATCGAATCACAAATTATATTGATACTCAGCCCAACGTCAACCTGTCTTACAACTATTAACCTCTTAAGAGACCCGAGCAAAATCCTGCACGTATATTCTGAATCTAAACATACACTGCACACAACAATTAGGGGAGAACATTGTTCAAATAATTTCAACTCCAATGTTTCCATTTGGAATCATCAGCTTGCGATTTTTTTTCTCACTAAACTGAGCTTACACTAATTTATCGTTAGATGGAAGAATCATATCTCTTGAGGATGTAAATATAGTTTTTTTAATTAAATGAAAATATGAAAATACGGTTAAATAAAATTCACTACAAAAAAAATTTATGAAATAAAGTGTCCCTAAATTCTTCACGCTTGCATTCTCAGATGCTTAAAAATTGATTTTACCTCTTTTTTGCAAATAAATATTCGAAAAAATTATATTTATAATTTATTCATAATTTATGATTCCAATTTTTTTCTCCCTTAAATTTTAGTTAAAAAATTAATATTTCAACCCCTGTTTTTTACCATTTCATTCTGGATACGTAATAAATTTATTTCACATATTTTAGATTTTTGGAATGAAAAAACAAAAAGTTGAAGCTGAAATAGTTAACAAAAGTACGCAAAGTGCTCCCCTAATTGTTTTGAGCAGTGTACTTTTCATGCAAATATATGCCAAATGTATGTTTTTCAAAGAAGTTTAAAAAAATTATGTTTAAGTTGACTTATGACTTTCTTGGTGGGGGGCAAGATCGCCAAGCACTGCGACTATTAAGTCTATTGTAATGTTTAATAGTTACTTAGAAACACGCCTTAAACTCTAAAAATACGCATTTTTGTGCTATAAGTGCAACAAAAAAGCCGTATCACTTATTTGTAGTTAACAGATTATTTTAACGTTGTTTTTAATACAAAATGTCTTTAAAATTAACTATTAAAAGAACTTTTTGAAAAGTTTGATTTAAAAAAAAATAATATTTTTCATAAGCTCCAATATCGATCCTCGTACAACTTCATTTTTTATAGATATAATTGACTGATACCTGTAATTAACAGTTTAAAAATGATATTTTGATCTTCTTCTATCGGAACTGGTCATTTTTGGAACTAATTAACGTGTTAATTGCTTGTGGGGTGGTTTTAAAAAATTAACCAATGGGGTACGCTGGGTCGCAAGAGGTTAAATAGTCATTCGAATTCACAGGCATTCGACTGCCTCACAGTGCTACTTAATGTTTGAAACGACATTAGCTGCCATACCATTGATGTGAAATGTAAAAAAAAAAAATCAGCAAGAATAAAATTAGCTAAAGCAATACCATTTTAATACAAATAACAATTGATAACAATCAATTGATAGCCATCAAATGCAAATTTTTAAAATTAAAAAAGATTCTTAATTCTATGACGGATGGCAAAACTTATTCAAATGCTTCAAAATTTAATAATCTAACAACTAAAATATGTACTTCCTTTCACACTTGTTTTGTTGTTGACGCTATTTTTACTCCTTTTGAAAAAACGTGCTTAAATAAATGCAATACTTTTACACAGATGTATTGCGATTTCAAAAAAAACTATTGCATTTTCAGGGGGACTGACCATCCATCTCCAAAGAGATCCGCAGTAAAAGCCCCTAGTTAACCCCAGAAAGTCCCCGGTAAAAGTCCCAAGTAAACCCCAGAGATCACAGTAAAATTATTAGAGTGGAAGATCACGTGACCTCTAATTGCAGCGGCAGGACACGCATTAAGCCAAGAATATCATGGCAAACATCCCCAGTGTAGCCACCACTTTAAGGTAAAAAATACTCGGGGCCATCGAGAAATACCTTTTAATAGTAAAATCACAAAAAAAAGAGAGTACCACAAAAATACTAGCTGCATTATTTGAAACGCCTTTATAGTATTTTTATGGTTTTTTTTTAAATTTTATATTAACTTGTATTTTTTCGATGATGCCTTGGAATTTTTCTACTTTAAGTGGTGCAACACTGGCAAGTTTGCCATTATATTCTTAGTAACATACGTGACAGCATAAATGTTTGGCCTCAGGAGCTGCTGGGTCCGGGTTCGAATCCCGTTCAGGCATGGATGTTTGTGTTTGTCGAGTATATGCGGAGTACGTGCTCGTAAAATCTGTTGGGTCCGAAAGTCCTGTGGTCGGTCATTACGCAGTTTACTATGGGTACAGGTAACAGGAGAAAATTTCCCTCCCCTTCAGGGACATGTCTAAATTGCGGAGGTGGCGACAGATGGCAACATCTGTCATATGTGTTGTGTGTGTCTTGTGTTGTCCTACTTGACGATGGTTTGTAAGCGGGTCCTTGCGACCAAGCACACAAGCCTGAAAATATATGTCTACCAACCAACGTGCCAGCTGCAATTGAAGGTCACGTGATCTTCCACTCTAATACTTTTACTTCTGCCTCTAAGTTGTTACCTTTCCACGCTCATGTAGGTGAGCGTGAGCACGGAGCAAATGGCCGAGACGTTCTGGAAGTAGTGCACGAACTTGCAGCAGAACTCGCCCAAGGTCCAGGAGTACGAGAACAGCTGGATGAACTGCAAAAATATGATGTACCCTATATTTGAAAATATCTTTAACTTTGTGCTTGATATCTTATTGCGCGAAATACCTTTAAAGAAGATATCATGATTCACAACTGTTAGTTTTATGTTGTGTATTTTTATTCAGGGGCTCGCCGATGCATGTAAAATTTATACTATCCAATAAACTATTCACGCTACTAATCTACGTTATTTTCTTCGTGAATCCTCTCATTATATACACTGTTAAAATAATTAAAATACTCATTTGTTACACATTAACTGCGTATTCTAATGCATTTGATTTCCGCTGGTTCTTTAAACGCATTTTTACATAGTTTCGCTGTTATTTCTTACCTCTACTGAGTTTCTACTAAGCGGAGAATCCAAACTGGGGGGGGGGGGGGGTAGTGGTCCAATCACTTGCACTTGAAAATTACACCACTCGTGATTTAATTACATTTATCATTACAGGCACTTTATTCTGATTTCACATTTTTCACATGGTAAGACAAAGTCTTTAAGATAAGATCCATAAAGCCTGAGAGTTCAAAAATTGGAACATATTATAAACATGCTTCATTTCTTTAATGTACTCACTATTTTACAAATGAATACCATTTTATTGTCTCGCTTATATTTTATTTTTCTTAAACGTTTGACAAAATGAAGCATTTCAAGAATGCGACGGCAACACTAGCAACTTTTCGCCCTTGCCTTAAGAAAAAGAATACTGCAAAAAAATGAAATTTAATTCTAAAATTACAAAAAAAATATATCAAAAAAATTCTAGAAAAGCGTTTCAATTTTTTTTAAAAGCCCCTAAAAACATTCCAAAATGCAGCTAGTATTTTTATGGTATTTTTTTTTTAAATTTTAGAATAAAATTTTATTTTTTCGTGGGATTTTTCATCTTATAGTGTTGGCAACACTGGCCGCATAATCTTCAAATTTTGCTCTTTATGCTCGTCCCGTCGTTAACATTGGAGATCACTTATACGTCATTTTTATACTTTAACTATGATCTCTATGGGATTCAGCCAGAGACATAACATAGAGTGGACTGCGCATTGGCAAACCTAAAGTGTCCTAAACATCTAACTTACACAGTCACATGACTGTGTCGCGTTTGGCTCGCATCTATGGCGAGTTTACCATTTGGCGAGTTTTTCCACAACGACCTGAACACAGAGGCCGACAATCTAATGTTATGATAAAGAAGCTTGGAAAGGAGCAAGGATGAATCACTAGTCTTTTAAGATCCTCTTAAGATTATTTCTTTGATTTTGTGCGTCTATATAAGATTGCTTGAACAATTGAATGTGGACTCTTTATTAAAAAATAATTTAAAAGAACATTAGAAGGTTTATGTAGAGTGTTGCTGTAATATAAGTTGGTATTGACATGGTGAATATTTTCTGCCGTCTCTATAACTTTCGTTCTAAAGGTCCGATTAAAAAAAAAAATCAAATATATATATATTTTTTGAAATATTGCTTCTTCCTTTATTTCACCTGGAATAAATCAACTTTCTAAAACACATCAACATATTCCAAATTCAACAAATGCTCTACTTTTTAAATATAAATAACTCAAAAACTACGATTGCAAAAACAGGTTTCGTTTTGACCAAATTGTAAAAAAAAATATTCTACTTCTAAGCTGTCAATGTTCAGACCATTAGTTTAATTGACTTGGCCCAAAATATTTATTATAATTAGAGTTCTAACAACGTTGATTTAATCATGAATATGATTCTTCAGTATAAAAGAGCTTTTAGAATAAATTCCCTCGATAGAAATTATAGTTTATGACGAACACACAATTACTAAAAGTATGCAGAACTAAATAAATTTTACCCGTGAAAGTGTGACTAATCCTTTTTTATACCCCTCTTTACAATTAGGAATTCACAAGCATTTGGCATCTTGCACAAAACGTTACTGAATTAAGAGTACAACATTCCGATTGTTAACATGCTCAGAGATTAAAAGAATGTAATTAAATATTTATTATAAAAGCCAAAAGAGAAAAAACACCAATAATGCTCAAAAAATCGTCTGCAAAAACATTAAAAAAAATTCAAGCTGCCGTGATTGGTAGAAACCCACGTGACATGGATATTGATGGTAGTCTCCACTTCGGTTTGCTAGCTGATATTCAGGTCTTGTGACAATTTGAAATAGTTCGTAACGAAACGGTAGCGTTAAGTTGCCATATGTAGCAACCTTTCCCCTCTTGGCGATTTATGATGTTTAGGACATAATGCTAATCTGCAAGGGATGGCGTTTTTTTTAGAAAAAACCGGTTTTCCATTTTCCATCGGTTTTTCCCTAAGAAACCGGTTTTCGGTACCGTAGGGCCTCATACAAAAAAAAACCCGGTTTTTAATCAAAACCGGGACCACCGGTTTTTGAAAACCGGTTTTGGTTTTCCATCCCTAAGCTGCTTTACTATGAATGCGCAGTCCACTCTATGTTATGTCTCTGGATTCAGCAAAAAAGAGATTGCGAAACTGCTCGGCACAGAATTTATAACAAGTGGCGCTGCAATCGTGCGTCAATAAAAGGGTGTGGGTTAAAGGGTTATACAGCTATAATACAGGTTGAGGCAAACAAAAATGACCCAGGTCTAGAGATAGGAATACGTTGAAATGCTTGGCGAGAAAAACTTTTGAAGACGCCTGAAGCCTGTTTTTGCATTGGTTGGATCGGATTAGCTTCACATTAGAGCTACTCATAGACTAGGGCGAGTTCAGATCTTAGTTCGTATTGTATGTAGACGTCCCTTAATGCAAATTTTGAGTCTTTCAATCAGTTTAGAATGTTTTGTATTACCAAAATCAAAAAGGTCCCTTTTTCTAGGATAAATAACGACCGAAACAATCAATAATCACTGGTGGGAACTTTTCGTGATCAGAGCTCTACAAACCTTGTTTATATTTCATTTCAACTAGCTTTTAAAACCGTAGCGTAGTTGCCCTCAAATAAGGCACCAAGCTCTTGTTTGGGCTTAATATTGAAGCGATCAATAGCTTCAGTTAACAAACCTGTTTTTATATTGGTTTTAGACTTGGCAACATTTCTGTCGTATTCTTATCTCTAGACCGGGGCCACTTTTGTTTGCCTCACCCTGTATAATGACAGTTGCAAACAAGGGCGTTTTGACATTCATATGGCCCGTCCGTGGCCGAGTGGTTAAGGCATCAGCCTCAGGATTCAACCTTCTCAGGTTCGAATCCCACTTACTGCCAGTCATCCTATAAATCTGATATATGTACTGGAAAGAGTAGAAATATCCAACTCGTGACGGATGGGCCCAAGTACACTAGGGCAGACGTGCTCGTTTAGTTTGTGGAGTCCAAAGTCCCGACGGTGTCAGCGTACGATGTCGCTCGAAGTTTCCGTTGGGTGCCCGCTCAGGTGTCAACCTCGTCACTTGACCAGGGTTATAAATTACGACGCGTTTATTGGCTGTGTTAAAGCTCCTACAAGGAGGCTAGAAATAGACAGCCGAAAATGATTACACTATCTACACTATCGACATTCATATACTTACCTTAACCGGAACACACACACAGACCACCAGCAGATCAGCCGTGGCCAGAGACGCCAGGAACACGTTGCTGATGGTCCTCATGCGCCTGAAGCTCGCCACCGTGTAGACGATGAGCAGGTTTCCGACCAGGCCCACCACCAGGGTGACGCCATACACCAGGGCCACGGACACCAGTTCCTCGAGGAAGTAGACACCGAAGGACTCGTCCCTGTCGTAGTCCTGGTACACGGTGCAGTTGCCTTGACGGTCGCACGAGTCGTTGGTACTATCATCGTAGATGCTCACATTCATGTCTAGCATGGAAGATTGATTGGTTTGAGATGGTATCCATTTTATATGAAGAGCTCAAGGGAAAAAGGGCTTAATTGCGCAGGAATCTGTCTGCTTAAAAATTCTTTGGTTACAATAGCGATCTATGGCCTAAAGTGGCGTAGGAAACAGGTTAATAGGGGAGACCGGGGCACAATGGACCACTTTTTCATGTTTTGCGCTATAAGTACCAAAATATTCATCCCACATGTTCAGAAAAAGGTGTATATATTACATATATATCCTGGTTTAAAAATACATTACCTAAAAAATATAATTTCAATTACTTTTTTTCTGAATTCACTTTTTTATTACAAGTGTGAAAGTGGTCCATTGTACCCCAGGTTCGGGGTACAATGGACCACATCACGGGGTACAATGAACCATGGTATTTTTTGCTGAAAAAAAAATTATCTGCACTTTTTAAGGATTAACGTGCATATAAAATAAAGATTTTTTTTGAATTTTAAGTATCCAATTGCATTAAAACTTCTTTTAGTGAGAAAACTATCAGATATTACTGTTTGCTTTTTTTCCCTCTCCTTTGAAATTTTTTGTTTATTTTCTTTATATGCAAGGATCAGTTAGGCTCAAATCTAACAGGTGCATGGGAGGTTTTGTACTTTTTTTATGTAGCACAAAAGGGCTGTTTTTGAAATGCCTTTCTCTTTGCTAACTGAACAGATAGAACGACTATCACCAAGAACATGTTTTAAAGCCTGTTCCATCACTTCTTTTGGCACTGTTTCTTCATTTGTCGTTCTAATCGTGTTACGTGGCATTTCGGAAAAAAAATGAGTAAAAGCATTAAATTTTATCTTCAAAATTATAAGATCACTTTAAAGTTTTTTTTATTACTATACAGAACAACACCAAAAGTGTAGGGGAAAACTGTGGATCAAAGAATCTTCGTTTTTATGCGAGATCAATGTTTTAACCTTTTTTAAGTCTTCCCTTAATTAATGTGGTTGGAAATTTTACTAACAAAATTTCAATTTTGTGCATTTTACCAATTTTGAGAAAATTTGTTTGTTACTTAATTATTTATAACTACAACAAATAGCTAACATTTTTGTTAGTAAAAAATCAACAGTAATAAAATTCCAATTAAAAAATTAATCATTTTGAGCTTGTACTTCCGTTATGTAAATGTGTAAATTTATTTTACCACCAACTCAAATTTCTAAACTTTTTGTTTTAAATAATTAAACACTTTAGTATCACATCGCATTCAATTTTAAAAATACTTTTCTCATTCAAAACACTTATTGTTTGAAGTCATAATATATAAAATAAAACATCAGTTCCCTAATAATTTGTTACTTCTGGTTTAAAAAAAGCACTATTAGTAGACGGGGGAAAAATCTATTACATTCACAGAAGTGAATATTAGAATAAATATAAAAACATTTTACTATTATAGCAAATTTGACATTTAATAATTAGAAAGTACTTGCATCAATATTTTTTTTATTTATTTTGAAACTAAAAGTATTTCTAAAGTTGCATGGGGTACAATGGACCATGGTCCACTGTACCCCAGATTTTATGGTCCATAGTGCCCCATATTGTATTTGAACAAAAAACATAATTAAAAAATGCGGTATTTTGATTTCAGAAATTAATTTTTAGATTATATAGAAAGACAAATATCTTGCCTTTCAACTATGCTAAGCCACTTTGCCCAACTAATATTACTTTAATGATGAGAAGATAATTTCTAGGAGAGAGCTTTTTTACTTTCACCTGGTTAATGCACATCAAGAATAAAAAATGGCAAATGTGTGAGCTAACAACATGGTTTTTCATAATAACTAGATCAAGACTGTTATGTCATTTATTAATTATAATATGAACTAATTTGGAAAATAAACAGAATAAATAATAAGGGGTGGTTCATTGTGCCCCTAGGTCCATTGTGCCCCGGTCTCCCCTAACTGCGTTTTTTCTCTCGCGGCAACCCTGATTCACTCCAGAGATCAGTGAACCCGAGTCACACGTTTGTACCGCGATAGAAGTACCGAAAGAAAAACCGGTTTCCTGCCGCCAATGTTCGTCAAGCCCAAAACAATGCTGGCAGGTTGCTACGTGATGAAATTGTTCTGTACTCTTCATATTTGATAGAAAACAGTAGATTTAAGGTCATATTTTCAAAATATTAGACCAAGAAAGAAATTTGCTAATTGTAGCTGTAAAAAATAAGGGAAAACAGTAAAAATGTTATTTAATTATTCCGTCGAAAGTCAATTGGTGTTTCAATTTTGTTGCATAGTTAATAGTAATGAAATGGATGCATCAAAAAGGTTTTCCATACTACAGTTTCATAAAAGTTTTGTTTCTGTTTTTATTTTTGTGTTTCTTTTATTTTGTAAGCATATAAAAATATCACAAACCAAAAATACTAACGGATGAAATTACGGTGTTTTGTTAACCATCATCAAAGGGAAAAAAATAGCTACTAGTAAAACCCGCAACTAAATTCGTAATTCGATATTAAAAATATAGTTAAAATTAAATATTTTTTAAGACTTACGAAATTATTTAAATTAGTTTTACAACCAATAGTAAAAAAATCAAAAAGTAACATTTATTTAATAGTTTAATTAAAAATAATTCTTGAATAATTCATAAATCACCTGCATGGCTGAAATGACAGCAGATACTACTATGCAATTATACAACTTTTTAATTATACGAAAAAAAAATAAAAAAAATTGATGAAGTTGGTTTACAAAGTAAGTTCTGTGAAACTTGTTTTTCCTTTGAAACTCAAATTTTCTAATTTTGTATTCTTTTAATTTTTTTTAAATACTTTTGTGGTATTTTTATTTAAAAGGGAAATTAAATAAGAGCCTTGGACCTACTTCTTCTAAAGAATTTTTTAACAACGATAAAATCAATTATTATTCTTATTATTTATGAGATAATCAATCACTGTCATTTTCCACACATTATCATAATTTTTAATCCCAAAAGGTCCAATTTTATTATGGAAAATACTGAACATTCCACAAGGATATGAAAAAGGCATTTAAAAAAATTGAGTCCCAAATATGCAAATTCTATCTAGAATTTAAAAATTTTCAACTGGTAAGAGAGTAATTTATTCCCAAGAAAGTATAATATTCTTTTTTTCAACATAAATTTATAAGTCGTTACGTATTTTTGGTGCTTTTTGTTTTATGCAACTTATGATTTTTATATGCATTAAAAAGAAAACGTGTAATCTAGAGATTTAATTTACTAACGTGTGAATAATTTTAATTTAATAAAAAGGAATTTATTGCGCATGAAAAGTTTGAAAATTTAAATGCGTTTTAATGCTTAAAGTTCTGTTTTTATACAGTTTTATGTCAAAATCTATAAACTAGAACTTCTTACTTAATAAGTGACAAGAACTAAAAAATGTGTTTTATAAAATGGGTCATGAGTTTCGAAAATACTACGATATGGCGGAAACACTGGGCATCGGGGCGAACTGGGCGGAACTACTGCATCGCTTTTTAAGAATGCTGTAACTCAAAATTGAGTTAACAACAATCCCATATTGGATACAGCTGTACTATAGTACAATTCAATAAAATTTTATAAATTTACTTTTTCCAACATTACTTATCATTATTTAGCGTTGAAAGCCAATTTTGAGAATTCAACAATTATGATATTTCTTATTTAGTAATGTTTACAACCAATAACGGAGCTTTTGTTACGTATCCGCATTTTCATTACCGCCAACGCAATATTCATTTTTGGAAAATGATTATCAATTGAAAGTTGAATTAATATCTCAAAATATTTGGCTCAAAAAGAATATTAAAAATATGAAAAAAGTTTGGTCACCTATTGATTAGTGAAACAGAAGAAAAACACATGTTATTCTATTCCACTACCTTTTACCTTTGAGTCCCTAAATCCTACTAAATAAGTATCTTTTCACAAACGAAGCAACGAAACAAAAAGCAAGACAAAAGAAAAAAACTTGGTCGTGAAAGCTGATTTGATACAGTCTTTCAAAGGTGTGTTTGTATTGAGCAAGAGAAATGGAGGGTATTTTTGTTTATCGAACTACACGAAACGTTTATTCGAGGATCGACTAAAGATCCTTTTTCGATTGTTTGCGTCGATGAAACTGACACAAAAAAAAACTAACGACAAGATTTATTGCATATAAGTTTGGTTTATTAAATTATCTGGAGGTTTTCGATCATTTATTTTGTGAAAGTGTCGGTTTTCAACAAAATAGATGAAATTGTTGACGATTGTTTAAAATGCCCTTAAAAGTTACCCTTTTCATTATTAACACCACAAAGCTACAAAATACATTATCTAAATTACAAATTGTTCGACATCTCCTCGATCTCGTAAAAAAAACTTCCAATCATTAACCGACGAAATCGGTGATTGGCTTACCATTCGCCGATTTGGCTTGCTGTCTGGAATCTCGATCATATTCAAAAACGCATTCAATGGCACACCATTTTTGGTAAATTTGTTACTTTCTCAACACGATATCTTTCATTAGTTTATTGTTTACTATCGGTAATCCATAACCCATCGATTATTTTGCATTTTTCTCTTTAATCAAATTTACTAAGTAATAATGATTTAAAATACAAAAAAGCAATAAATCTTTCGAAACTGTTAAATTCTCAAATTCTGTAGGAAAGAGGAGTCCGAAAAAAAGGTTAGTCGATTACCGTGTAATGATGATATCACACCAAATTCTTTACTAGTAAAGAAAAAAGGTAATTGAGGGCAATGAAATAAATATTAAAGAATGAAGTACCCGTACAATTTAATCTTTTTCGTATTTAAACTTAGTTTAATCGGCTTTACTTCTGTTTCTTTGATAAAGAAATTTACAAAAAAGATCTCAAATCGTTTTATGGCATTACTAAATACTATTCTACCATTAGCTTTTGTTTTTATAATAGGTTATTTAGGATCATCTTTTGCGGAAACTAAAAATGAGAATAAAATAGCACTTATTATATCTTATCTTGGTGGAATTCTGTGTACAGTTTTTCGATGGTCCTTAAGTATGAAATGCAATAAATTACGGTATATAGCCAGTGTTTTTCAGGAAAAAACTGGAAAAAATGAATTGAAAACCAGTACATGGGTAACTGTATGGATAATTGCTAGTACAGTGTTTCAGATTATGAGTTTCGGCTTGTATACTTGCTTCACAATCATTAATATAGTCGGTAGTACCATAACAAAACAGGGAAAAATCATTCAGCTATAATTTTGTTCACATGTTTTTGTTTCATAATGAACTTTATTTTATTCGTACTGCCATTCTATACTTTTGCTTTATTTTATGTCAGTGTTTGCCATCATCTTAAAAAGACGATAGAACGATTTCATAAGTACATCTCCAGAGCATCATATTTTGATTACAATGATCTACTGAAAAGCTACAATCGCTTAGCATGTTTGGTCGAAAGAGTAGATGACGAATTGTCGTCCCAAGTTTTCATTTGTAATGTGTTTTGCTCTGCATGTATGTATTTTTTTATCGCTACCTTTATCGGGAATCCATACGAAAACACTGAATTCTTGGGTTATTTTCTAAAAACATATTTCTTCAGCGTTCTGCTGTCCTTCTTCGGCATGGCAGTCGCAGCATCTCAAGTCAACGAGGCCTCTGCACAAGTCGCCACTCGAGCAAGGTCTTTGTGTGCAACTGATCTGACTTCTGCCATCGCATTGCAGAGGTTCAAATTATGCGTAGACAAGGAGTTCTGCATGACCGTGTGGAAGATAGTGCCCATCAAAAGAAGTTTCTTCATCAGCACAATGGGGGTTATCCTCACCTACGCTTTGTTACTTGATAATTTTAATGGTTCCAGTAAATGATAATCCATTTTTGAAATTAATATTGGGATTTCGCTCTTACTAAAGGTTTACTACTTTTATAATCAGTTGACAGTATACCACAGTTCAGTGGAAATAGTTTAGTGTCAAATAGTGTGATTTATGATTATAAAATAATCCTCGAATTTATGTATGGGATGTTTCTTGATGTATGTGAGATTTAAATCTTGCATTTTAAATGCATCTAAAATTACAAAGTTTATCGTATGGCATCCTTTCTAAAATTTTAAGTCATGTTTAAGATAAACTAGTATTTGAAAAAGTAAATATGATCATAAGCTATAGAGTCAGGAAAATTGAAAACGGCAAAAATTAACTTCAAAACAAACTTCATTATTGACTGAGTACTTTCTTGTTTAATTGTACGATTTCATCAAAACATCAATATCCAGCAATTTGTTACAAACTAAAAAGAACGTAATAAACACATTATACTTTTGAGTGTAAAGAAATATATCAGAAATTGCACTAAAAATATTAAACAATGCTGACTTTCTTATTTACTGGAGTGAGAGGGAAGGAGATATTCTGAGAACTAGCATTTTTCATTGCATAAACCGAAGAATCCTACGAAGAATCTGCCCAAATCCATATGTGCTGAAGAGTGCCACAGAGACTAAAAGAAACTCTAATGAAGTTTATCTTTGTCTAGAAACGTAGTCCTGCAACTTTACAATGAACTATGCGTGTTTGTTTCAGTTCAGACCATCTACCTGCTACCTCTTTCTTTTTTGCCCTTTACACCTTCAGGCGCAATTCTTAATCGTTGAGTTTCCTTTCTGCCCCGACCGAGTCCTCTTGAAAAATAGTTTAATTTAATGGTCAGCAAAATCGAACCCATCACTCGCACCAAAAGTTGTGGGCATATTTGGAGAATTCATAACTTACACTCCACTCTTCGATACTTTGATTTCTTCATCTTAGTTGGCAAACTGATTGAATATGCATTGATGTAACCACTTGAATAATAATACTACGCAGTTTAAATTTATTATGCATTATGAGCATTCTATTAATGTTTTGCATTTTCGTCTAAAGCTTTTTTTTGTGACGTTTAACTAATTGCAAAAGAAGGTATAGAGTCACCAAAAAAATCAGAAATGAAAGTTTAAAAAAATCAGATTAAGTTAGTACCCATTTTGTAAAAAATAATTATATAAAACCACTCTTGTAAACAAATACAATAAATAAGAATTATTTATTAATTAGATAAGAATAATTTAGAATAAAAATACTAATGTAAAAATAATAAAATATAAAAAATTTACACTATTTTGAATAGTTAGTAATTTTTTAAAAATTAATAAAATATTGAAGTAAATAAATATTTAAATGTAATAATATCATGACTAATATAAAAAAGCACCCTTATAAAGTTGAAAACCACATAGAAACGTACAATAATTAAATAAAAAAAATAAGTAAATATTTTAATTTATATGATGTGTAATATAATACCATTTTTTCCTTTAACTAAGTTTGTTTTTCTGTTATTTAGTAAGCTAAAGAAATATCCTCCAATGTTACATACCAAAATTTCTAACGAATGAATGCAATACTTTTTTACTACAACAAGCAACATTAGCAATATCCATTTAATTTATATTTAAAAAATCTTTTTTTTTAATTCATATATCTCACGCACAGCTTATTTTGCTGCATATGTCACATTGCAATTATACTACTTTTATTATGGAAAAAGGGTCGAAAAGCACTTTGAGAAATTAGTGAAAAAAATAAGTTCTACAATTTGTAAAACTTGTTTCTCCTTTGCACACGTCAATGTGAAGAAAAAAAATACTGCAGTTCAATTTGTTTTAGTGAACGTAGAAAAAAAAGTTGTTCAAAAGTGCTTGCAATGATATGTCGTTATGTGTCATAACATGTCGTTATGTCGTCATAATCTAATGTTGTCATATAACAATTCGTGCTGGACAAAGTGGATTTTTGAAAGCAATTCTCAATACTAATTAAGATAAATCTGAGGACTTGCATAAATACTTTAATTTAATACTATTTTATTTTTAAATTTAAAGCAACTAAATTAAAAAAAATTAACTGCTAACAAAATAAAAGCAAATACATTTTATTATAATATTTAACTTAGTGAACTTGGACAATAAGTTAGAAACTAAAGTGTTTCTTTTAAATCTAAAATCATTTGTAAAATGTAACAATTTCGGAAACAAAAATACAATTCAAATTATCAAAATATATTCTTTTATTTCAGAGTTCCTGGTTGTTATATTTACTAACTTATTTAGGAAATATTTTGAATATAAATCAGGATTCGTCTGTAATGATGGTACATTTCAATATAACTTTGCTATAATTTTCAAAAACCATTACCTAAATAAATTGTTGTTTCCCCGTTAGGAAACTCAATAACTTAAGGTATTTTCCAGTATAAGTAAAAAGGTACTTACAAGGCTTTATTTAATGCAACAAATTTAATAAATTCATTTTTGTAATAAAGTGCTCTTAAACTTAATGTAATCAGATAGCGTTTTTTAAAAGTTCGAAGCCAGTTTTTAAGTGCGTAAACAACTATTCAATCTTCTAAATTAACAACGCATCAACATCAATAGAGGGAATCAATAAAATACATTAAAAGGAACATCATTGTCGTTAAATTTGTAAATAGTTTAAAACGATACATTTCATTACTTCGTTTTGTACAATCGGTAATCAATAATCCATCGATTATTATGCATTTTTCTCTTAAGTCTTTCATTCTTTATAATAACAATTTAAAATATGAAAAGCAATGCTTCAAAAGTGTGAAACCATGAACATCTTTTGGAAAACGAAGGTTAGTTGTATTCTGTGCTGCAATAATATCACAGCAATCTCATTTAAGTTATAAAAAAAAAACTGTAATTGAGATCAATAAAATGCGCATTAAAGAATGAAGTACCCGTACAATTTAATCTTTTTCGTATTTAAACTTAGTTTAATTGGCTTGATTTCTGTTTCTTTGAGAAAGAAATTTACTAAAAGGATTTTAAACCGTTTTGCGGTTTTACTAAATACTATTCTATTATTAGCTTCTATTTTTACCATGGCATATTTAGGGTCATCTTTCATGGAAAACACAAATGAGGATAGAATAACACTTATTTCAGCATATATCGGTATGATTTTAAGCATTGTGTTTCGATGGTCTTTAAGTATGAAATGTAATAAGTTACGGCATATCGCCAGCGTCTTTCAAGAAAAAATCGAAAAAAATGAAGTGAAAACCAGTACATGGGTTAGTTTATGGATAATTGCAAGTACAGTGTTGCAGATTATAAGTTTTGGATTGTACATATGCTTCATAATCTTTGATATGTTAAGCAGTGTCATATCAAAACACAGAACGAACAATTCAGCTTTAATTTTGTTAACAAGCTTTTGCTTCTTAGGTAACTTTATTTTATTTATAATGCCATTCTACACTTTTGCTTTATATTATGTCAGTGTTTGTCATCATCTCAAACAGACAATAGAACGCTTTCGTAACTACATCTCTAAAGCATCAAATTTTAATTACAATGGCTTACTAAAAAGCTACAATCACTTAGCATCTTTGGTCGAAAGAATAGATGAACAACTGTCGACCCACGTGTTTTTTTGTACTCTGTTCTGCTCTGGAAGTTTATACATGTTCATCGCTAGCTTCATAAGGAACTCCTACGAAAACACGAAATACATGCATCATTTTCGAATTACTTTCTTCTTCAACATTTTGGTGAGCTTCTTTGGCATGGCAGTCGCAGCATCTCAGGTCAACGAGGCCTCTGTACAAGTCGCCACTCGAGCAAGGTATTTGTGTTCCACCGATCTGACTTCTGCCATCGCATTGCAGAGGTTCAAACGATGCGTGGACAAGGAGTTCTGCATGACCGTGTGGAAGATAGTGCCCATCAAAAGAAGTTTCTTTATCAGTACATTGGGGGTTATTCTCACTTATGCTTTGTTGCTTGATAATTTTAATGGTGCCAGTAAATGTTGATCCATTTTTACATTAATACGGGAATTTTGCTTGTAATTTAATAAACATTTGACTGAATGCCATTGATTGGTAAAAATAGTAGTATAATGTCAACTTAAGTAATTTAGTGTTTTAAAATAAGCTTCGCGTTTAATTTAGTGAGATTTTAATCTTGTATATAAAAATAAATGTACCTAAAAGTGAATATATATTCGTATTCTTTTATTTTTGCATTCTTTGAAAAATTTTAACTTATGTTTTAGGTTGACTAGTATTTGGGCAAAAAGGAAATATGATAGAGTTTGCGAAATTGAAAACGAAACCACGACCTTTTCATCTTCGATTTGTCGCTATTGAATATTGTAAAGGTTAGGTTTGAATTATCGTCGAACTAGAGCTTAGACGAGGGCTATTGGAGACGAGCGTCGTATTTTAAAACAACAGTCAAGTGACGAGCCAACACATGAATAGGCACCCAACGCAACCGTTAAGGACGACATCGTACACAGCGTTGGGACTTTGAAGGATATTTAACATGCGCTCCCTTACACGGGGTATTATTCGTCATGCATTTTTGGCTGCACGGGCCGTTTATAGGTCGGCAGTTATTTTGGCGATACCCGGACTCGAACCTGGGACTTTCCGCATGCTAGGCGAGTGCCATTTTATCTTTCTTTAAGCATAACAAACATTTTATCGTTTTATACTTTAAAAATAGGGATAACTCTTTAATTCAATGTTTTGCTCTTTCATTTTAAGTTTTATTTGTGACCTTTAACTTCTTTCAAAAGTAGGTTTAGAGTCGTCAAAATAATAAAAAATGAAAACGCGTATATAATACAGATCTTATGATTTAGTTTAAGAAAAATGTTTTTTTAAAAATGTTAAAATTGCACAAGTTATTTCAATCTTTTTAGTTAGCCCATGTAGTTACTCCCGTGTCATTAGAAAAAAGATTAAGGATTTCCAATATTTTAAAGTAGTATATTTGATTCATTCTAATTCAGTTTACAGCATGAATGTTCTTTGAAAATCGAACTGTATATCATTAGAAAACGTATCGAATGTTGCTGGTACAAGCATTTATAGAACATCCTTCTACACCAACTCAACTACATTAAAAAAAAAATAACAGTTTGTATAAGTTGTGTTATTTTATTCCTAGTCACTTATTAATTCGATTTTTTTTCATTACATTTAGAGTTGCGCTTTACACATTTGAAATACGTTACTTTCTAGAATTAAAGATCAAATGAAATTAGTTTTTGGAAAACTTTACTCAATAACATTATTTTTCTCATCCCCTAATTACATCATTGGATACTAATGTTTCAGCACTCATAAAATATTTAGCCTTCAATTACATCGCCACAAATTTTCCTTCGGGGATGATTCTTAACACTTGCGTTCAAATCGATAAGTATTTTAAGGTGATCTATTGTTTCTCATACCGTTGTTATTACTTACAGAACACGATATTCCAAAAACTGTTAGAGAGCCCAATTATTCAATCAAACTCACCAAAAATGAAAATATATTACAAACTGGTTTTTATCTTCTTCGGAATTAGCGCCATCATGCCTACATCTGGAAAATCACATAACCGTCGCGTATCAGAGATCGCAGCAGTAATTTTGAGCGCATTCATACTACTGTTTAAAGCCTACGACTTGGTATGCTACACCCTCACATTACCTTTCTCATCAATGCTGGTGGCTGCGACCACTATGAATTTCACAATGTTCGTCAACCGTATCATGTTGATAAGAAGATATCAGTCGCTGAAAAAGATCGCCGATAGAATGAGTGGTCACGAAAAAAGTGCTGGAAAATTCTTCAAGTTCCTTCTCTATCCATACATGATTTTTGCCATTCTGTTTTTCATTCTGTTACTTGTTAGTACAATAATTTATATGCGAAACTCTGAGCACGTTTTTTATATCTCCGGCATAAAACCACATGAAGAAGTTTTCAAGCTGGCCAGCTTCTGTTACAACTTCAACCAAATCTTTTGGGGCACTTTCCCGTTTCAGACAATCGCAGTTTTCTACGTATTAATCTGTCACCATATCAGTTCCATAATAAAGCAAAGACTTTCCAAAATTCTTCGCGTTGAAGAGTGCCACAGAGATTACCACAAGCTCTTGCGGTGTTTCCTCTCTGTCCGGAAGACAGTCAATCAACTAGACAATGAACTGTGCTTGTTTGCTTTATTTCAGACCATCTACACTGCGACTATTATATTTTTTGCACTATCGTCCCTCATTCGTAGTTCTTACTTTTTCGGCGAGTGTCCTTCCTGCTTCGACGGGGTCGTTGTCAACTTGGGTTTAATAAATATTGTGGTGGTCTTTTTGGCGACAACAGGTTCCGCATGTTCAGTGTCTGACACCTACAGTGAGCTGGCAGAGGAAGCCAAGGACATGTGTGTTGCATCCCAAGACACTCAACCGTCCTCAAGCAAGCTAATTTTCTTGATGCTGGTTGAAGAAGAACTGCATTTCTCGGTTGGCAAGATCGTGCCCATTAATCGCAGCTTTGTAGTTAGCATATTTGGAATCATCATAACTTACATTTTACTCTTTGAAACTTTAATTTACTCTTCTGAGTAGTAAAATTTAATGAATGTTTATTGACATAATCGCTTGAATAATAATATGAATTTGATCAATATTGGAACTTGTTGATAATTCCATGCCAGGCCATTTTCAGCAAACAAGAGAGATAAGTAAAAATAATATGACATGAAAAATTATGAAATATTCTTATTTGGTGATAAGCATCTAAAAAACACCCTATAAAGTTGTATAAAAACACAAAAACATATAATAATTGTTTAAAAATTAAAAATAAATATATAAAATATATTAATTAATATGATAATGAACAACATTTTTTTTATATTTTTGTTATTGTGTTATCCTGTAAACACCAAACCATATCCTCTAATATCATAAACCATAAATTTTAACGGATGAAATTACTGTATATCTTTACAGCAACGAATCATTACTAAAAAAAGTAGAAGAAGTAATATTCACTTAAATTTGCGTTTTTTAGTGTTTTCAATTTTCATAAATCGCCTGCGTATTTTATATGACTGCAAATGCCACTTTGTAATTAAACTACTTTTATTGTATTAAAAAATCCAAATACATTGAAGAAATAAGTTTATAGAATAAGTTCTGCAAAACTTGTTCCTCCTTTGACAGTGTCAATGTGCAGAAAAACGAGTAGTGCCGTTACACTTATTTAGGTATCATAGAAGAAACATGTTTAGTCAAAAACGGTTGTAATAATATTACATGAAAGTATTAACGATGGCATTACAGAATTAAAGATCTATATTTAAAGGCTTTTACTTTTGTTACATAAAATTCCACATATAAACTCTTGTACTCGAAATATTAGTTACTGATCGTCTCCAATAGATGTGAAGAATAGTACTTTTTTTAGGAAGTACAAAAAAATTACTAGACATGATATCCAATAACGACGAATAGTACTAGGTAGGCCAGGTGGAATTTTTTCAGACATTCGGATAATGAGCACCGCTTCGGATGATTGGAGTTCTATTGAAGCATATAAAACAGGTTTTACAGATCAACAAAGCATAATTAATTGTACCGAACAACCATCTGTACAATTCGTCCTAGACACGAAGGGATTTTTGAAAGCATTGCTCAATATAAAACAATTCAGACAAACTGTTTAAAAGGTTCATTAATGTTTTTAATTAAATCCTGTTTCATTTTTTATAGGAAAATGCAACTGAATTAAACGCACACGATTATAATAACTACCTGAATCCATTTGAAAAATAAATTTTACATGAAAACATTACGAAACATTGCATAAACAAACTACAAATTTTGTAAAATTTCCTGTTTTTGGGAACAAAAATCAAAATATTAATTTCTTGGTTCTCGTATCATTATCTACGAATAAATTTAAAGAATATACATTTAAACATAAAGCTAGTTTTCCCTGTAAATATAGTACATTTCAATGTAACTTTGGTGTAATGTTCTTATGTCAGTATCTGAATAATGTGTTGTTTGCCCCATTAGGCAACTCCATATATTTAAACATTTTCCAATATACGTGTAAAGGTTAACACAAGACTTTGGTTAGTGAAAATAAATTTAATGGATTCATTTTCATAATGCAGTTAGTCCACATAAAGTAATCAGATAATGATTTTATTTTTATAACCAAGTTTTTAGGAGAAGCAAATTCATTCATCAAAATTAAAAAAGCGTTTATCGTTTAAAGGATTCAATGAACACGTTCAAAAGTACATCATTGTCAATAAATCTGTTAATGGTTTAAAATGATATAATTCATTAGTTCATTGTGTACAATCTGTTATCCATAATCCATCATTTACATCATATTCTTCTCTTAAGTCTTTCATTCTATGGAATAACAATTTTGAATAGGAAAATCAATACAAATATCGAAGATGTGAAACCTTCAACTTCTTTGGGGAAAGGAGGGTTAGTTTGGATACCTTGCTGCAATTATATCACACCAATCTCTTTTAAGCTAAAGGAGTAGTGTAGTGTAGCGTAATCGTTTCCGGCTTCCTATTTCTAGCCTCCATTAGGAGCTTGGAACACAGCCAATAAACACCTCGTAATTTAGAACCCTGGTCAAGTGACGAGGTTGACACCTGAGCGGGCACCCAACGAAACTTCAAACGACATCGTGTGCTGACGCCGTCGGGACTTTGGACTCCACAGATTTAACGAGCACGTCTGTTCCAGTGTACTCGAGCCCATCCGTCACGAGTTGGATTTTCTACTCTTTCCCAGTACAGATATCCGATTTATAGGATGACTGGCAGTAGATGGGATTCGAACCCCCCTCACTCCTGAGAAAGCTGAATCCTGAGTAGGAAGCCTTTTAACCACTCGGCCACGGACGGGCCAAGCTAAAAGAATAAGTACAATTGTGAACGATAATATACGTGGTAAAGAATGAAGTACCCTTATAATTTAATCTTTTTCTTATTTAAACTTAGTTTGATCGGCTTGATTTCTATTTCTTTGAGAAAGAAGTTTGACCAAAGAATTTCGAATCGCTTTATGGCAGTACTAAATACAGTCTTACCATTAGCTTTTATTTTCACCATGGGTTATTTAGGTTCATCTTTCTTGCAAAACGAAGATGGAGATATAATGTCACTTATCATATCATATCTCGGTATGGTTTTGAGTATTGTGTTTCGCTGGTCCTTAAGTGTGAAATACAATAAGTTAAGGTACATCACCAGCGTTTTTCGAGAAAAAATGGAAAAAGGTGAGGTGAAAACCAGTATATGGATAAGTGTATGGTTAATTGCAAATACAGTGTTGCTGATTATAAGTTTTGGATGGTATATATGCTTCACGATCTTTGATTTGGTAAGTACCTTATCCAAACACGGAACAAATTATTCAGCTCTAGTTTTGTTAACAATCTCTTGCTTCTTAGCTATTTTTATTTTATTCGTAATGCCTTTCTATACTTTTGCTTTGTATTATGTCAGTGTTTGCCATCATCTCAAACAGACAACAGAACAATTTCATAGCCACATCTCTAGAGCATCATATTTTGATTACAATAGCTTACTGAAAAGCTACAACAGCTTAGCACATTTGGTTGAAAGAATAGATGAAAAACTGTCGATCCAAGTGTTCTTTTGTACTGCATTCTGCTCTGGAACTATGTACATGCTCATTGCTACTTTTATCGGGAAACCTTACGAAAACACGGCATATATGCGTTATTTCCTAATTACTTTTTTCTTCAACGTTTTGCTGTTCTTTTTCGGCATGGCAGTCGCAGCATCACAAGTGAACGAGGCCTCTGCACAAGTCGCCACACGAGCAAGGTCGTTGTGTGCCACCGATCTGACTTCTGCCATCGCATTGCAGAGTTTCAAAGGATGCGTGGACAAAGAGTTCAGCATGACCGTGTGGAAGATAGTGCCCATCAAAAGAAGTTTCTTTATCAACACGTCTGGAGTGATTCTCACTTACGCTTTGTTGCTTGATATTTTTAATGGTAGGGATCAACGTTGATCCTTTTTTACATGAGTTTGATCTTTTTTTACAATGGTAGAGATAAATGTTGATTCTTTTTTACTGATTTTGCCACAGCAATAGTTGCTTTTCTAAATATTTGACTGAATGCCAAAGTTCTGTAGATACAGTTTCTAAAATGTCCAAATAAAATTCCTCCAAACTAAAATTTTTCTTAAAATAGTCTCATTAGTATAAATATCAAATTTAATTTAGTAAGGAATATGTTGGACGAAGTTTTCAAGTGAAACTTGTTTTTAATTCCAGCTTTATCGTCAGTGATTTCAACACTGTAATCTATAATAATCAAAGAAAGAGTTTGTCTGTCTGTGTGTATGTCTGTGGATCGCAAAAGACCTACTTAGACTGCTCTAAAAATTCGAAATTTTTAATATAGATTCCTTTCAATACCTACGTGTGCACCTGAGGCTTAGTTTTTTCATATTTGAAAAAATGGATCGCATGTCAATACCTACTTCTTTTTAATTCTTCAAATTTAAAAAAAAGTAGGCTGATAATCTATTATTGACTTATTTGACTAATTGTTACGATATTTATATTTATATTTCTGGCAACGTATCGTTACCAAAAATTATGCTCTAAGACTGTCATCATAAAAAGAGTTATGTCTGTAATTTTACTTCGATATGGGAAATAAAAAAAATATTAAGTAGGTAAAAAGCCTCTTTATATTAATTTAATTTATTAAAGCAACACACATTGCTATTGACAACTCGTTTCAAACTTGAAGTTGTTTGTTTTTTATTTTCTTTATCAATTTTTAAATAGGTAGGAGAAAGATTGACCACGCTGTAAAAAATTTGGCATGAATTTACTAACGATTACTTAGTAACTTTACAGGATTCACACAATTTACTAGAAAATCACCTGTAAATCTCTGATAGTAAGTATACTAAAGAAACTACCGTAGTAATACAAAGTAAATTGATGTAACGCCTTACAGCGCCCCCTGGCTATCTTTTCTAGAGATTATGACGAATCGATATCGCAACGATGAGAAACCGGAAAGCGCGGGTTTTATTTTAGTATATAAAAATTACGTTAAATTATTTCGAAAACTTCAATCTGAAAAAAATTAATTTTAAAATGTCTTAATCAATAACATATAACTCCGTAAACGATCAAGATTTTAACCTCTATGTTTACACGCAATCAAAATGCAAGTCCCCGATAGCAGCGAGGACTAACGCGCTGTTCCACGTTCCGAGGCATGCGGATCCCGAGGATCTTGGGTTCTATCAACGTTTTATCCTTCTCTGGAAATTCGAAATAAAACCTGACAAACAGGAAAAATTAGTGGCGCCCTCTGGTTTTAAACTTTTGTAACCTGTTAACTACCAGTTTCTTTGTAAACATACAAGAAAATCCCCTGTAAAATCTACTACAGTTTTCTTAGTATAACTTATTAAGCTTTAATTAGTAATATATACACATATTTCTTATGTAACAATACTAAAAAAACTTATGGAAGCTGAGTTTCCAAGAGAATTCTTAGTAATCTTACAGATTTTTTTTACAGTGCAGGTAAGATGGATAGATCCAGCAGCCACATTTTGAAAGATGTATGCAAACTATTTATATTACTTATAAAAAAGTCACAAATTGCACATATTCGTAAACTAACAAGATTGGTTACCTGATGAATAAGCACTCTCGCAGACTATTGTACACATGCTGAGGTTTTTTTTTTTTTTTTTTCAATTCAAAGTATAATAAATTTAAACGGTAAATACTTTAGAATAAGTCCCTATTTTTATCACTTTCAATGAACATTCAAAAGAATGCAGGTCTCATAGACTAATATTTATCCACTTTTAGAAACAGCCACATAGCGGAATAGCTTTGTATGCAATTATTTAAGTTCTTAAATCCGTAGTTGAGAAGTTACAGTTGATTAAATTATTAATTATGTGTTCGGAAATGCATCAATTTAAATTATGTAATAATGTTTAGCATACTAATAAAGCAACTTTAAGCTAAAATTAAGAGTATATTTTATCCAGAATTCGGTTCATCCTTTTAAAACTGTTGTCAAGAGTAAGAGCTATAATTACTATATGTTCTCTACTATTTCTTATTAATTATAATAATGCAAAATACGTTAAAACTTAAACTGGAGAGAGTAAGTACATACAGGACCAAGACGGGAATCGAACCGGTTACAGCGCGCAAACTGCTATCGTAATGTTCTGCTATCCAAACCACTAGTCCATCCAGGCCAACCCAGATGTTTGGTATAGGCAAGCCTCGAGGGGAAGCATTGTAGCGGCTTCGATACTCATAAACTTCCAAAAGAATCCTCTTGGAAGATTATGAGTATCGAAGCCGCTACAGTGGTGACCCGGACGTGATCGTCACCCACTCCAATGACGCTCCTGCTACAATGCGCTCAACCACGGTTGCTCACTCGCTGCTAATGCACTCAACGCTGCACGCAACTCAACTCTCTCTCTCTCTCTCTCTCAACGCAGCACAACGCACAGCGAAGCAACCTGCGCACGGTTCCTTACCACGTTTGTTTCTTGGAGGGGAGTGGTGTGGCCGTTACCACACACGCAACCTCAATGTTCCATCAACAACTAGGTGGCGCTGATTTACCGCCCATGTTCTACCACTATTTCAGATTACAAGGTAATAGTAGTATATAAGCCGAGATAACTCATCTCCTCCATGAGGATCCTTTTGGAAGATTATGAGTATCGAAGCCGCTACAGCATTAACCAGCGTTACAAACCCAACCAACCTATTTTCAGCCGAACATGATTTTTGCAGCAGAATCGTTCTATATTGTTGCTTTCGGAAGTCAAAAATACAATCGGCTCATTGCCACTGTGATCGTATGGCACCTAAACAGAATTTCTGTGGGCGAAATAAGCCTTAAGGGGTCATAGGAGTCTTAAAAATGTGCAAAGAAGGTACTACAAAGCTTAGTTTGATATTTCATGTAATTTTTAACTACTCAATATATAAGTATATATTTTTTATATGTAATTCTACAAGTTTTATTTATTATAAAACAAATTTTAAAATTTATGAAACATTAGCCAAGACTAAAATAAATTATATTAAACATAAAGCTATTTGAACACATTGAGATTAGGCTTTCGCGGCAAATTTTGAGGTCAACATTGAAAATATGAATAAGAAAATGACTTTATATTATACAAATATGTACAGACAAAGACTTATACCTAAATTCTCAGCTCAATTTTAATTCGAAATTATTTTAAGAACTTTTTTCTAAAAAAAATTAATACAAATTTTAAAATTTTGATTAAAAAAATTTTAAAAATAATTTCTAATTAAAATTGAGCTGAGAATTTAGGTATAAGTCTTTGTCTGTACATATTTGTATAATATAAAGTCATTTTCTTATTAATTTTTTCAATGTTGACCTCAAAATTTGCCGCGCAAGCCTAATCCCAATGTGTTCAAATAGCTTTATGTTTAATATCATTTATTTAAGTTTTCGCTAAAGTTTCATAAATTTTAAAATGTGTTTTATCTATAATAATAAAAGAAAGAGTCCGTCTGTCTGTCGGTCTGTCTGTGTGTATGTCTGTGGTTCACAAAAGACCTACTTAGACTGCTCTAAAATATTCGAAATTTTTAATATAGATTCCTTTTAATACCTACGTGTGCACCTGAGGCTTAGTTTTTTCATATTTGATTGTGATTTTTAGCCTACCTTTCTTTTTTTTTAATTCGAAGAATTAAAAAAAATGAAAAAGTAGGTATTGACATGCGGTCGATGTCCGTCCGTCCGTCCGTCTGTCCGTCTGTCCGTCCGTCTGTCCGTCTGTCCGTCCGTACCCCCCTTCCAAAATCAGTTCTAGCAATCCGATCTTAAAAATTCTTTTTTTTATTAGAAAGGTATAACCTCAGACACCCAACTTTCATACTTTTTGTCCGTCTGTCTGTACGATAGGACGGACATAAATCTACTATTTGTCGACGAATTTCCCATTGAATTAGCATTGAAATTCAATTTCGAGTCATTTAAATCGCTGAATTTAACTACAAATGCTACGGACAAGTGATATACGCCAAAAAATTCAGCGTATCCAAATGAGAATATATCGAAAATTTCAGAAAAGAATTCGAATTCTAAGTACTTCAATTATTTAAAAAAAACTTCAACATTTAATGCTCATTTAAAAAGCATAGGAAGCCATTTTATTAGAAATAAATTACCATTGCCATGGCAACAATCGCTTGAGAAACTTTAATTCTTTTAGACAATGAATTAAAATAAATTTATTTTTGCGACATCGATCAGTTTGAAATGACGTTAAATATATATTTCACTTCGAGATTCCGTATGTTGGTACGAAATGTTTTCATTCTATTTAAAAGCGAGAACTGTTACATATTTATTCTTTGAAATATAAATTTTTGCAAACGATTTAAGTAATAATTATTTAATTTTCGAAATAAAATAAATGAAATTAGCCGAATTTATAGCAGGTAAATGTTTAATATAGAATTAATGCTGGGTTTGGCGCCTTTTTACCTGTGGAAGCGGGTTAAGTGACAGATTATGTTTCAAACCTACTTGTTAATTTACATTTCCTATTTTAAGTAAATTTTGAAGTAGTTTTTTGGTTTTTGGTTTGCAAAAAATTTAATATTTATTTATAACTGCAAATAATCATGCGGACGATAAGTAATATTTATTTTATTGGCGATAAAAAGTTAATGAAAATAATTGATTGAGAAGTTGAAATTATGCTTTGTTTAGTGAAATTTATTCTAATGTATATAAATTTAATGTAGAAACGGTTGTGGATTTCACTTACTGTAACGAACCTTGTTTTTTCAAGATAAGAATTTTAGTAAGTATTTAAGTAACAGGAAAGTAGGCTATTTTAGTTCTTTTAGAACTTCTTGTTAATTAATATAATTAGTTTCAAAAAAACGTCATCACGTGGGATTGCGGGACCATAACAGGGCTTGAAAATACATGGACCGGACCGAAACGGGGGCTTGCCGCCATCCTCTATTAATTTGATTGATTGAGTTTGGTTGAGATATGCGCTCGCCCTAAGGCTGATTCATCCGCTATTAGTGTTTACTTTTTTAAGTTCGCATGCGCCAACACGAAGTTAATTTTGTTCTGATTTTGAGTGTATTTTCACAAGTAAGCATGCCTCTAAAAGGAAGCAATGCGAATTTAACGGGTTCCCAGTAAGGCGGGTATTAAATAAATCTCATAGAATTACATATAAAAAAAATATACTTATATATTGAGTAGTTAAAAAATTACATGAAAGATCAAACTATGCTTCGTAGTTCCTTCTTTGCACATTTTTAAGACTCCTATGACCCCTTAATGAGGTGCATATTGAACTGCACATGCGCCCCTTCAGGGACATGTCTAAATTGTGGAGGTGGCGCGAGATAGATGGAAGCATCTGTCACATATGTGTGTGCGTGTGAGTGTGTGTGTTGTGTTTGTCTAATTTTATAAGTGGGTCTCTGACCAAGCACCCAAGTCTGAAAATATATGTATACCAATCAACCTACTACACACACCTGAAATATGTAACTAACGTTATGTGCTTAGTGTTATTGTATTACGTGTATGAATTTTTTATGATAAATACCTTACACAGTGAATTCACTATCTAGTAAACTTTACTTTACATCAACGATATGTATGATCTGTCGCTGCAAATTTATTTTTAAAAAAAAAGGAATCGTTCCACCCAAGAACTCATTGCAGTATATTCTGTACTGCCCTAATGAACATTTTGTACTGGAGGTAGTTTGTTTGGAATTATTATTTTGAAAAATCTTAAGATTTATGAATGCTACTTTATAGTTCAAATGATGTGTTTATGCATGTATGAATAAATTTAAATGTTACTTAATAATATATATTGACAAATAATATGATGCTGAACTAAGCGCATAACTCAATGCATAAATATTTAACAATAAAAATATTTACAAGAAGATAAATTCCTCCAAGTTATGTCGAAATTGTACTTCCAACTGCATTGTGGGCAATTAACAATATGTGTTCTATAAGGTGCAAAATCTAGGTTTTTAACTAATGTGAAACCAGTTTAATTTAAAGTAGCTAATTACAAATGCGATATTACGAAATATTCTTAAATTGCTTCAGTATAAACTCCTTTTTTACATTATTATATTTGTACAACACCTCGTTATGACTAAAAAAATGTTTTATTCAAAAGGTTTAAATGTAAGTCACTACAACATTTCAACACAGAGTTATTTAGTTCCACTTCCTTAAACTCGGTAAGCTGAATCCTTCAGAAAATTTAGTTTTAATTTGGAGTGAGCAGAAAATACATTGCACCAATTTGAAATTGCCACAAACTACACTGCTCAAAACAATTAGGGGAGCACTTTGCGTACTTTTGTTACCACTTTCAATATGAACTTTTTATTTTTTATTCTAAAACTCTAAAATTTGTAAAATAGATTCCTTATGCATACCGAATGAAATGGTAAAAAGTTTGGAAAAAATCTTAATTTTTAACTAAAATTTAAGGGGGAGGGGGATGGAATCATAATTTTTGAATAAATAATAACAACAATTTTTTCAATTTTTCTTTCGTTAAAAAAATTAAAATCAATATATAAATGTCTAAGAATATACAACCGTGAAGAATTTAGGGTCAATTTATTTCATACAAAATTTTGGGAGTGAATTTTATTTTATCCTTTTTTTTATATTTTCATTTAATTTAATTAAAACAAACATTTTTTATTCTTCAAAAGACATGATTCTTCCATCTAACGATAAATTAGTGCAAGCTCAACTTAGTGAGAAAAAAATCGCAAGTTCATGATTCCAAATGGAAACTTTGGGGTTGAAAGAGTTTAAACCATGCGCTCCCCTAATTGTTGTGAGCAGTGTACTAGCTGACTGCATTTTCTGCTCTTAAACGAAGGCTGGGGAGCCCAGTCGGTTAAGCACTCGCTTAGCATGAGGAAGGTCCCAGGTTAGGGTCCGGGCATCGCCAAAATAGCTGCCGACCTATAAACGGCCCGTGCAGTCAAAAATGTCCGACGAATAATACCCCATGTAAGGGAGTGCACGTTAAATATCCTTCAAAGTCCTAACGCTGCGTACGATGTCGCCCTTAACGGTTGCGTTGGGTGCCTATTCAGGTGTTGGCTCGTCACCTGACTGTGGCTCTAAAATACGACGCCCGCCGCCAATAGCCCTCGTGTAGCTCTAGTGCGACGAGAATTGAAACCAAACCAAACCAAACCTGCTCTTAAACGTGATAAGAGGATGCTTTTTAATTCAGTTATGAAATTCAGGTATTCTCGCCAAATTCAATCAAATTTTTCTGGCACGAAAATTATAGCATTTTGGCTAGATAAAGAGAACTCGAGATTTGTTGTAGAAATGCCTGCTGTTTATAGTCCAGCCCAGTGACCCCCAGACAAGTTATTTTCTAAAGAATGAAATGCTTCGGAATAGGTTCGGTTTTTATATTTTTTTTACTGTATGCATACCCGCTAGAGTGGACTCGCGGCAAATTTACAGGTATTCGATGCTAAATGTAGGTAAATTGAAAGGTAACTAAAGTCATTTTCTCAAGACTGATTTTTACGTATGTTTTTGAAAATATTGTTAAAATTTAATAATCAATCTGCCAGACACCCACCAAAACTTTTGCCAGACGCTTTAAATGTCCCTGTAAAGTTCAGACTTTGTCCCACGCATCTAGTGGCGCGATGTATAATTTTTTGCTTTGTTAGAAAATACGCAGTGCCATATTGAACCACCACGTGCGTGAGGCAAAGTCTAAACTGTACAGGGACATTTAAAGCGTCTGGCAAAAGTTTTGGACAGCGGAAAGTGCTTGGAAGATTGATTAGTAGCTTTTAACAATATTTTCTAAAACATACGTAAAATTCAGCCCTGAGAAATTGACTAAGTTAACTTATAATTTACCTACTTTTGGCACCCAATAAATGTAAATCGGCCGCAGGTCAACTCTAGCGAGTATGCATGCTTTAAAACCAAACCTATTCCGATATATTGCTCTTGTTTAAATATGTTAGGTCTGAGGGCCCTCTCGCTCTATTGGGTTTTTAAAAAAAACGAATCCAATTGTAGACCTTTTTTGGCATAAATAAACCAGTTTGAATCAAATAAAACCAAAGAGATATAAGCATTTAATTTTATTTAACGTGTCTAGCACAACACCGCAGCACAAAACCGGCATATGGCCAAATATTCAGCGCGCATACGCTTTGAAAAAAACATACAGGCTGAAAAAAAAAAGACGGCAGCTATTGTATCGCTGGGCGAGAGCATTGTTAAACAAAACTTTTCGTAATCTTGCCAAACCTTTACATTACAAGTTCCCCTATGCTTTGGGTGCCTACTCAGGTGTCGGTCCGTCGCTAGACTGTGGTTCTAAAATACAGCGACCGTCGCCAATAGCCCTCGTTTAGATCTAGTGAGACGATAATTCAAACGAAAATAAATGACAGATTCAACTTGCCGGAGCTATGCAAATTTTGTTGCACCGCCTTTTCTGATATAGCCAATAACTGATAATGGAAGGTATGAGTACATAGTTATTAAAGTAAGCTGAACTTCGGGTCAGGTCATCAAGTCACTTTGAGTTGTGAAATTTAAGAGTATGCTTGATGCACGAATATAGTAAGGTAACCTTTTTATTAAATATATTTTTATTACAAATTAGTTTTATTAATATTTTTTTATTTACTAACTTAAGAGCTTTGTGTGTTGCAACTTTTTGCCTCTTATCTATGTGAGTATTAGTGTAAAAGCACGAAAAAACTGTTAAGTAGTCAATTTTCTGTGTAATAAAGTACCTCAACTTTAAAAAAATACCTGTTACGCCAGCAAATATATGTAGCTGGACGCTAGTGTTTGATATGCCATTAACCCGGCAGCACTCGCGCTAACTTACCATAGACTAAGAATCTTCTAAACCGAGAACTCAATCTGATGCCTAGCGCCCCCAAAGTGTCGAACGGAACTAATACACTATTAATGATTGATTTGCGATTGGCATAATTGGACTTTCCGATTGCAAATCTATTGTTTCTTCGAAATGTACAGGGTGGTTATAAAATAACGCTCGCTATTCGGAGTGGTCTGTAGCTTGAATGAATAATTCTAACGCAAAAAAACTTACTTACTAATCAAGAAGGAGGAAGGGACTAATCAAGAAAATAAAAGTATAGAATCATAAAAAACAAACTCGTCACTTGACCAGTTTTCTAAATTATGAGGCGTAATTGGATGTGTTGGCCGTAATTAGCCATAATTGGCTATGCCTCGTAATTTAAAACCTTGGTCAAGAAACGAGTTTCGTTTTATGATTCCATTCTTTTTAGAAAAAAAGGAACTTGTCTCTTGACCAGGGTTCTAAATTACGAGGCGCAATTGACTGTGCTAAAGTTCCTAAAGGAGGCTGGAAAAAGGCAGCCGCGAACCATTACATTAGTTCTCTTAGACACACTTGGGGGAGATAGTGTCTAAGTCAATTTCAATATAGAAAATCCTTATAATGGCAATCCAATCGGAGTTTCAAATCCAGAAGTGTATTTAATCTATCTGGGGTCCAATGGACCCCAGCTGCCGGGTTAAATATTACCTATTTAAGCTCCAATTCACACATAAAACTTGTATCTGAAATAAAGTAATGCATTTAAGGCTTTGATTATATTTTACAGATATGTTTCAACTTATCGGAAACGAAAAATACGACATCAGAGCCAGTTCAATCCGCTTCAGTTGAATCTCTCGTGGTTCGTATGTAAATGTAATGAAAGTAGACTAACGTGGCTGTTTTTCGTGGTATGGTAAACTGATTATAAAGAGAAGTTCTAACTGGTTGTTTGGTAGAGCAACGCATCCCAGAACAAGATGGATTTTATATTAACACCATCACTTGAGCATGCAGCTCTAGTTAAGATAGCTGCCACATTGTGGAATCAAGATGATGTTAGGGCTTTGGTTGGAAAGTTCTATTTTATCAGCGAAAGACAAAGCTGGCAAGTAGTAGAAGACAAGGTGATAGAGAAAGTTCCGAAGCTTCTATTGCCAGAACCATTAAAAAAGAAAATATTAACTTTTATTAAACCAATAGGTTGGGAGATATTGAAGTGGAAGGAGTATCACAATAAAAACTTCTATCTTGGTATGGATCTACCAAATGAGTTTTGTTGGACACCACAAAGAACGGTAGATAAAAAGAAAACAACAAAGGCATTAATTAAGGATGAAAATCGGGACATTACACAACGCTACAAGTTAGCATGTATTTACTGCTTGGAGGAGGATGTAAGGGAATTGTGGGGTTCAATGCTCCAAAGAGAGAAGGCAGTTTTTTATAATGAAGATTATCCGAGTTTTTCTCAAGAGCACAAGTTAGTGGTACTTTGGACTTATGATATAAAAGGAGAAGCAGCCAAGTTAAATGGTTTGACGAAAGAAATCAAAGGAAGACAAATGTCTCCTTACCAGTTCGCATTTGAATGCTCAGCAGCTGAGGGCAATAAAGAGGCAACTGAGTATTTTTTGCAAAAACTAACCCCTAGGGAAAGAGAAGAGTCCTTGGTAGCATCTACAGGATATGTAGCACTTAGACGTTGTGGCTTCGCCTGGAATCGTACTGATTTTCCTAAGGAACACTATGCGGACGCTTTATGTGTTTTATTGTCACAAATGGACCAAGAGCAACAAATGAAGGTGTTCGAAATCTATCCCTATGAAGTACTTAAGTGTTTTCTGGATTGGCCTTATCAAAGTCTCTTTATGGAAACAGCAAATCGTTTGTGGGATTTTCTCTCTGAGGAGAATTGTTGTTATTTTTTGGAAGAAATGGCCGATAGAGTGATGGAGGGTCGCACAGATTATGATTATCAAAAGTTATTTGAGGAATTTTGGCAAAAAATTCCAGATGATAACAAAAGGCATATTATTGGTGACTGTGCTAGTATATTTTTACTTCCAAAATTATTTAAGATTAAAGACGAAAAAAATATCAAATTGATCTTGAAAGATGCAACTATTAGAGAAAAAAAGAATCTTATTTTTTGTGATTGGGGGCAAGTTATTTGCCAAGATTTGATTTATGGTGATAAGTGGTATTTACTTAAATTCTTTGTAGGAGAGTGTATATCATCGAGAAATGAAATAATAGAGTTTAAAGAGGAATTCATAGAACGAACAACATGGCGTTGTTCAAAAGAAGAGTTTGCAAGGAATAAAGATAGATGGAATAAATTCTTTCAACTATTGGATGACTTTATTTGTGGATACGATAAAAAGAAAAGTATAGAAGAAGGAAATGGTAGTTCATCTAAGAGACTTTTGTAGCATAAAACTAGAGGAAGTAACACAAATCATGAAAAAAGAGGTGAAAAAGTGTCAAAAGCAGCAGTTAAAACAAAACGCAATGAACGTAAACCTGAGCAAATAGAGTTATTGCTCAGTGATCCAATTGATTCCAAAAATGTTCACGGTTATCCAGTCAAGTCAAGTAATCCAGGAAAGCCACTAAAATTTACAAAAACAAAAGAAGGCCAGGTGGAAAATATAGTAGAAAAATGGTATTACCTTTTTCGATATGCAGCAGAAGCAAACGAAGAAGACCCAGATAAGATGTTAGACTTAAGATAATTCACCAGTCATAATTTTTCATTCTATAGCCTTATATGCCTTATATATTTCTAAAAAAGCAAAAATCATTTTGTTTGCCGATAAAGCAGATCTTTTAGCTGTGTCTTTTAGTAGTCTCTCAAACTATGTTGTAATATTTAATGCATATAACCTCTCACTTCAAATAAATGTATAGGCTGTTGAGCTGTAGAAGAGTATTTTTTCCTGTAATTTTCCTTTGAAAAGAATCTAACAAGAATCTAGAAGAAGCGGACGAACTGCAGTAATACTAAAGGCGTAGTTTCTGCTTGGAAGATACCATGATTATACTGTGATATAAGTTACTTTAAATAGGGTGGTTAGAAAATAACGCTCGATATTCGGTGTGGTCTGTAGCTTTAATGAATAATCCAAATGCAAAAAACTTTGAGACACCTACGAATCAAAAAGGGGGAAAAAGAATGGAATCATAAAAAACATACTCGTCACTTAACATTTGTTCTAAATTACGAGGCGTAATTCGATGTGTTGGCCGTAATTAGCCTTAATTGGTTATGACTTGTAATTTAGATCCTTGGTCAAGAGACGAGTTCCTTTTTTTTGGTTCCATTCTTTTTCGAAAAAAAGAAACTTGTCTTTTGACCAGGGTTCTAAATTACGAGGCGTAATATGCTGTGTTGGCCGTAATTAACGATGCTTCGTAATTCGAATCCCGGTAGAGACGAGTTTGTTTTTTATGATTATTATTTCTAGGATTATTTTTTAGGATTCTATCTTTTTTATGATTCCATTCTTTTTTCCCCTTCTTGATTATTAAGTGTCTCAAGTTTTGCTGCATTTGGATTATTCATTCAAGCTACAGACCACTCCGAATAGCGAGCGTTATTTTATAACCACCCTTTATATCCAAGCTTGGGGGTTTGACTGTTATATTATCAGTTGCGTATGAAACTTTTGTTTCAGATGCTGTTTGTCAAATTATTAAAATTATTTTTTAAGATTACTACACGTCAATTTGTAATGTGCTGCTGGACATTTTTGTTGCAATGTGATTAATACTGAAATATGTCATGGGAAGTTCGAACGAATGTAATAAATGTGATTTCTTATTGTATTCTATTGTCAATATTGGTAAATAAAAATGCATTCAAAAGATATCAGTCTTATTAATAAGTCTCACAGTTTGCATAATAGCTTATTTTAAACTTAACACCAATTTGTTCAATATTAGTCTTGTAATTGCCTTCAGGTTAGGCTTTCAGTGCATTTGAGTTTATTACTGATAAACTAAGATTTTCTTTAAAAAAAAACTTTTTTAAATGTCCAAGAACAAAATATGCAGTTGTTGAAAACTCTAAATGCTTAAATTCAAAGTGTTTACTCGGGTTGAATGACTAATTTTTCTAAATTCCTTAATTAATGCGAATATAATTTTATTTTTTTAATTTTTTAAAACATACTTGAAAATAACAAATAACTTGAAATAATTTCCTAAAACATACTTGAAAATAATTACAAAACCACAATTACAGAATATCTTATCAACATAAAAAATATGCATGTTCTTATATAACACAAATCTTTGAGTAGCACCTGTTTTGTCAACAATGTTTATATCATGTGGCTCATAGGTGTGTATGTACATACAAATTTGCATATTGTCATAAAAATATTGCACATTTGAAGCATGCATCGATACAAATGTACTGTAACAAAGACATACGATTAATTTGGTGATTTTTCGCAGCTCTTCGTAATGAAATTCCACGTTTCACTTCTATAAAAGCTTCTTCATATTTCCTGAAGTCACATTGTGCCCTTTCTGTCTTCCTCATGCTTTTTATGGGCATCTAAAAGAAAAAGAAAAAAAAAATTGCTGTGTTGTCACAACCGTACCCAGCTCCCTCTTTTTCAAAAAAAAAACAATCGCCATGACAATACAAAATAATATACATTCAAAGTAATCCCTGGTATTTCATTATTAAAGTCTAAATTATAACGAGGAAAAAAATTCATTGCTCTATCTGTACACATATAATAACAGTTATGAAAAGAAATGGAATAAAAATACTTACTTTTGACAGTCAAAAAGTAATAGAGGCCTCTGGTATTGTTAATGTCGTGCGATGACTGATGGTCTGTGGCACATGTTCAGGCAGGCAAGCTGCTCCTTACCCCTTACACCCAACCCGGTATTCCTTATGGCTTCGCTAATTATGGTGACTGTCACAACCGTACCCAGGCTCCCCTACTTAGGATATATTGATTCAAAGGCACATGTAACCAAACGCGAAAAAGCAAACGAAATATTTTATAGCGAAACATGACCCGATGTCTAGTAATGTGCTTGCAACTTTTAAACACCATCCATTAATGTGAAAATGCAGTCAATTTATACTTCTTAAAGTATTACACAATATGTATTACCATTTTTCTGAAGTATTAACTGCAATAGTAACAAAATATTAGTTGCTTAAGACTTTTGTTTTGGGAAATGTACCCAATGTATTGGGATACATGACCCAACCCACGCTTGACTGTGGTTCTAAAATACCACGCCCGTCTCCAATAGCCCTCGCGTAGCTCTAGTGCGACGATAATTCAAACCTAACCATGGTCCAACCCAAAAATTTTGTAGTATGACTTAAAATTATCAAAATACTTTTACCTGATAATAAAACTAGCATCACATGAAGTTTATATATTTTTTTTTTATTTTTTCAGACAAAATTATTACTCCTTAATTATTTTATGTCGTAAAATCCATAATTATTTTACAACGTAAAATCTTGTACAAACATGCAACTGGGGATTCTTTTATTTAGCAGAAAAAACACAGTTGGTCAACGAATCGCATCTATTTGATCAATATCAACTTGGGATGTAGTAACTAGTTTAGACCATTTAAAAAAATTTCCGTTGATTTCTTTTGCAAACTGAATTTTAAGTACATTAACAGAATTTTTCGTTTTACATTGTCACCAATCCTTCATAAATTCCATAAAGAACCCATAGTCATTTACTTTTGGGACTCAATTTTTTTTTTTTTTTTTTTTTTGTAAATTTACTTAGTTTACTTCTGTGTATTTTGTGTTGTGAAATTGGGTTACGTATCCCTAAAAAACTTGGGTCAAGTACTCTTTGTTGCACTTTTTTTGCTTAACCCCAAACAAAATTATTTGCGAATAATTACATTAGCTCTATTATGCACAAAATTAAAGCTAATAGCCCGAACAAAACAAGTAACTAATTGAAAAAATCTCACATTTAACTCTTTCCGTAATGAAGCGCCCCAAAACGCCCGAACAACTAAGGATTCCTATCAAATATTACGAGGAAGCAAAAATCCTTCGCAGCGAAAGAGTTAAACGAAATATTATGTTAAAACAAAAATCTTACGGGCTCCAAAAATTTGCTTTCAGTGGGAGAAAACATGTTTATCCCTCTAATGCATAGGGTTACCGTTTGGTAACAAGTAACATAATCCACTTTATTCTATTAAATTAGAGCTCCTCCAAGACAAATCTGTGTTTTTTTTATCTATTACATTTCATTTCAAGGTTTTAGTTACTAATAATCCTCATTGATGACAGTAGTAAAAGTGCATTAAAATTAAAGAAAGAGGTTATTAACTTTTGTGAAATTACGTTTTTGGCAGCATTCAAAGAATAATAATATTTGTACTAAATACTAATAAATTGTTTTGAAAAATTAATCATAGTTAAAAAGGGTTATTTTGAAATATTTTTAGTAGTTTTCTAGTCATTATAATCAACATTGGAATTTTGCAGTTGGTTTTTGTCATATGGAAAAATTTTTAAAAATTTAAATAAGTTAAATTCTAATGCTGTTAAAAAAATTTTAGTATTTTTCCCATAATGTGTGAGTATTAAAAATACATATATATTTTTTGGGGATGAAAATAAAAATTCATGCATTAGAGGGTTATTCGTATACCTAAACACGTACGCTGTGTTCAGAGGGTTGTTTTAACCATGTGATCAGCTGACTGAAAGAAAAGAAGTGGTGACACTTCCAACTCATAAAACTATTCCAATACTGAGAAAAAAGTAGTGTATCCCAGTGAGTCAAATGGTTATTAGTTTACCCTACACATTTAAGTATCGAGATGATTCATCAGAAAGGATAGTACTTTTCAATGTAACTTAAGGGGTCATAGGAGTCTTAAAAATGTGCAAAGAAGGTACTACAAAGCATAGTTTGATCTTTCATGTATTTTTTTAACTACTCATTATATAAGTATAATTTTTTATATGTAATTCTACAAGGATTCATTTAATATAAAACAAATTTTAAAATCTATCAAACTTTAGCCAAAACTAAAATAAATGATATTAAACATAAAGCTATTTCATAACATTGGGAGATAGTTTGGGTAGACTTAAACCTAAATTCTCAGCTCAATTTTAATTAGAAAATATTTTTTAAAAATTTTTAAATCACAATTTTAAAAATTTATTAATTTTTTTTTTTGAAAAAAATTCGCAAAATAATTTCGAATAAAAATTGAGCTGAGAATTTAAGTATAAGTCTTTGTTAGTACATATTTGCACAATATAAAGTCATTTTTCGTGGTCATTTTTTCAATTTTGACCTCAAAATTTGCCGCTCAAGCCTAATCCCAATGTGTTCAAATAGCTTTATGTTTAATATTATTTATTTTAGTTTTGGCTAAAGTTTCATAAATTTTAAAATTTGTTTTATATTAAATAAATCTTGTAGAATTACATATCAAAAATTTATACTTAATATTGAGAAGTTAAAAAAAATACATGAAAGATCAAACTATACTTTGTAGTACCTTCTTTGCACATTTTTAAGACTCCTATGACCCCTTAAGTATCGAGATGATTCGTCAGGAAGGATAGTACTTTTCAATGCAACTTAATGACATTTGAAAATGATCTAAATACAATGTTGTTCACTAAACACGTAACTCTGAATTTCAACTTATTTCCCAATAAAACGCGAATAGTTAATACTGCAAAACATTGAAGATTTGATTGCTGTAATGATTTTAATGGTTCAGTTATCATATAATAAAGAGTTTGTCCACAAAACCTAATCAGATTGCGTTTTTAAGCCATTTTACATGCGAAGCAAATAACTTCTAAGTGTTCCAAACAAACAAAGCTTCAATATACCAAAATGGATTCAATAAAACTAAAACAAACTCTAAGTTACATCAATATCGTTTAATTAGTTAATAGATTTAAAATTTCAATGTTTTTAAAAACTAAATTTAATTAGTTTATTGGGCACTATCGGGAATAAATAATCCATCGATCATTTCACAATATTCACTCAAATCATTTTATCTCACGTAAACTAAATAATGAAAAAGGAATAAAGCTTTCGAAACTGTGAAACTGTCAACTTCTTTAGGAAAAAGAAGGTTAGTCAGATACCGTGTAATAAATGTATCAGGACAATCTCTTTTGAAACTGTAATTGTGGACAGTAAAATACACATGAAATAATGAAATACCCGTACAATTTAATCTTTTTCTTATTTAAGTTTAGTGTGATAGGTTTGATTTGTGTTTCTTGGCGAAAGAAATGTACGAATAACATTTCAAATCGTACTACAGTCGCACTAAATACAGTAGTACCAATAATTTTAATGATTATGATGAGCTTTTTAGGATTATCCTTCATGGCAAACAAAGGTCATGATAGAATGACAATGATTGTATCATATAGTGGCGGAATTTGGGTAACTCTGTTTCGCTGGTCTCTAAGTATGAAATGCAATAAGTTACGCTATATCGCCAGCGTCTTTCAGGAAAAAATCGAAAACAATGTGGTGAAAACCGATACATGGGTAAGTGTATGGATAATTGCAAGTGCAGTGTTGCAGATTATGAGTTCTGGATTTTATATGTGCATCTCATGGTTTGATCTCATAGGTAGCACCGTATCAGAACGCGAAACAAGTAAATCCATTCTAATTTTTTTAACTATATCTTGCTCTTTAGTTCATTTTATTTTATTCGCAATGCCATTCTATACTTTTGCTATATTTTATGTCAGCGTTTGCCATCATCTTAAACATGCAATAGAAGGATTTCATAAGTACATCTCCAGCGCATCTTATTTCGATTACAATGACTTACTTAAATTTTACAATCAGTTAGCCTCTTTGGTCGAAAGGATAGATGAAAAACTATCTACTCAAGTGTTCCTTTATACTGTGTTCAGCTCTGGAAAAATGTACATGTTGATTTTTACCTTTCTCAGGAGTCCCTATGGAAATGAGGGATACATGAGTTATTTTCCTATTGCTCACTTCTTCAATGTTTTGTTGCCCTTCTTTGGCATGGCTGTCGCAGCTTCTCAAGTCAACGAGGCCTCTGTACAAGCCGCCACTCGAGCAAGGTCGTTGTGTGCCACCGATCTGACTTCCGCCATCGCATTGCAGAGGTTCAAGGGATGCGTAGACAAGGAATTCTGCATGACTGTGTGGAAAATAGTGCCAATCAAAAGAAGTTTCTTCATCAACACAGTTGGAGCTATCCTCACTTACGCTTTGTTGCTTGATAACTTTAATGGTTCAGTTAAACGTTGAGATACTTAGTTACATTAATGCGTTAATCTTTTTAAGCAAAGGTTATCATGTTTTTATAATCATGTGACTTAACAGATAACTGTCAATTTTGTGAAAATAATTGTTCCAAAAAAAATTTATGTTCCAAAATAATCTTCAAAGTAATGATTTATTTAATAGAAAAAGCTTCCAATTGCAAAATATTTTAAGTTTCTGATTTCCCGTCAAATAAAATTTATGGTAGTGAACTCTAAAGTAAATTTACAGCCATTTAGTATTGGAGACTATGCGTTTGAAGGAATCACACAGTTTAAATACTTACACAATACAAACAACCTGACATGCTGAGAGTTATCAAATTCTTTCAGGATAAGATGGGTGATACACGATTTTCAACTCAAAAGATAATATTACTGTTTAAGCTTATACTATATTATTACTATTTTTAAGCTTAAAGATCAAATTGTTCAATATTAGTGTTGTAATGTTTTCAGGTTAGGCTTATAGTGTATTTGAGCTTATTACTGAAATTAAGTTTTACGCGAAAAAATAAACTTTTAAATATCTAAGAACAAAATGTGCAGTTGTCGAGAAATCTATATGCTAAAAAGCCAGTTTTTTTTAAGAGTCAGGCAGGCTTGGATAGTTGTCATTTTTGATTTTACTGAAAATTACAGAATATGTTCTTTATGAAAAACTATTAGACACGTATATTTTTGTTTTTGCTAAAAAAAAATTTATTAAAGTTTTGGGGAGTCAAAGTTGAAGATCCGCTTTTCGAAAAAAAACGAACCAACTTTCATAAGGCAATACTTTTTATGTCTAGAGTTAAAAATTGCAGTGACAATATTTTCGTGTTCTGCTAGTTCCATAGTACATGTTAGGACATAAAAACTTATGGTTGACATTTGGCACAAAGGTCCAAGGCCATTCAAAGTTATTAAAAAAAATGTTTTTTTTTTGAAATTTGACCTTTAAAATTTTCTTGTGCCAACAGCGAACCAAATGTGTATATGATTTAATGAATATATACTAAAGAGAAGTACATAAAAGTAGCAAGTGATGGGCTGTGGCACTTTTGGTATATTTGACCTTGAACTTGCCGAAAATACAAAATTACACGACTTTCGAGGTCATTTATTCCTTGTACCAACATTGGAAATGTATAAAATTAGCTGGAAAATAATCTGTATGCATCGCAGAAACAAAATCGATTCACAAACCTATGGGTGTTTGCTCCAATTTTATTTAATGTGTCTTTAAACTTCGAAAAAAAAACGCAAAGTTTTGTGTGTGCTGCAAAGTTTGGAGCTCCTTAACTCCTTGTATCAAAAGTAACCAGTAATAAACTTAGCTGGAAAATAATCTTTTTGTATTGTAGAAATAAAATAAATTTACAGAATTATGGTTATTTGCTTCAATAATTTAATGCGGCTCTAAACTGTTTTTAAAAAAAACTCAAAATTTCGTGCAATTTTGTGCTTTCTGAAAAGTTAAGATCTCCTTAACTGTTTGTGCCGAAAGTAACCAGTTATAAAATTAGCTGGAAACTAATCCTTATGTATTGCTGAAATAAAATCAATTCACAGACCCATAGGTATTTGCTCGAATTTTATTTAATGCGGCTCTAAACTTTGAAAAAAACTCCCAATTTCGTGCTATTTTGTTCTTTCTGCAAAGTTTAGAGCTCCTTAACAGCTTGTGCCAAAAGTGACCAGTTATAAAATTTGCTGGAATGTAATCCTTATGTATTGCAGAAACAAAATATATCTCTCCCTCTCTCTTCTCTCTCTCCCTCTCTCTCTCTTCCCTCTCTCCCTCTCTCTCTCTCTCCCTCTCTCTCTATCTATCTCTCTCTCTCTCATCAGAAGAAGTTTCTTCGTCATCATATTTTGAATTATTCTCACTCACGCTTTGTTGCTTGACAATTTTAATTTTAGAAATAAATGTTGATACTTTATTACATGCTACTTTTTCTGTAGCAAAAGTTGCTTTTGTAAACATTTGACTGAATGCCGAAGTTCTGAAGAAAAAAATTCTAAAACGTCAAATAAAATCCTTTATTGCTCTAAACTAATCTTATTCTTACAATAGTCTCATTAATAAAAATATCGAATTTAATGTAGTAAAGAATATGTTGGACAAATTTTCAAGTGGAACGTATTTTAAGTTCCAGCTACCCGTCAGAGATTTCAATACTATATGGGAAATAAAATAATTTGTATTAATTAAGTAAAAACCCTCTTTATATTAACTTAATTAATACCTACAAACGCATCAAAAATACGGGATATTGGCAACACGTTCTAACTTGAAGTTGTTTGATTTTTATTTACTTTAACAATTTTTAAATACGTAGGAGAAAGATGAAGTAATGTCTATAGTCCAAGCTATAACAACATTTTAAAAGATAGATGAAAAACATTTATATTATTTAACAGTAAAATAAAAAATTGCACATGTGTTCGTAAAATAGCAAGATTGGTTCTTTGAATAAACGCTGGCGAACGAAGACTATTACCGAAATGTTGAGTTTTATTTCTCAATTCAGAGTAGAATTTAAAAAAAAAATAGGGAATTACTTGAGAATAAGTCCTCAATTTTGTCGTTTACAATATGTAAATATTCAAAAGATTGCAAATCTCATAAACTAATAACTATCTTTTACGAACAGCTAAGTAACGGGATAGTTTCGTTCTTAAATATTTATTTTATAAAATCCTTAGTTGGGTAGTTACAGTAAATTAAATATTGACACAAAAATCTCAATTTTTTTCAAAAATGCCACTTAGCACGTTCTTCTACTCAGCTCTTCAAATGTACTTTTGAGTAAAAATTGTAATTATAAAAGATGCTTATGATCATTATGTTTTTAATGCAAGTAGTTTTAAAATCCGTTTTAAATTGCATAATTCGAGTCGTGAAGGAGGGGTAAAGGGTAAATGGTGTAATGCTAAGCAGTCATTTTCTAGCAATCATACAAAGAAACATCAACGGTATTTGTGGTGCTTAATTATTATCTTAAGAAGGGTGATTTCTGGGGTAGACAAAAGATAAAAATATATCGAGGCTGGGTTTGACTGTAATATCATTAGTTGCGTATGAAACTTTTGTTGCTGGTGCTGCGTGTCAATTTATCTAATTTATATTTTAAGGTTTTGTTACTGCACGTAAATGTTTAACTCGTTGCTAGGAAATGTTTGTTGTCATGTGACATTCGCACAATTGCAATAAATGTGATTTCTTATTGTATTCTATTGTCAATATTGGTAAATAAAAATGCATTAACCTAATATCTATCTTATCAATGAGTCCCAGTCCCAAGTCCCAACCTTTGAATATAATTACTGTTTTTAAGCGTAACATCAAATTGCTCAGTATAACTTACAGGTAATTATAATCCCGACTTTTTTGAAATTGATTTGAGTATTTTTTTGTAAAATTATTATTAAAATTTAAAAAAATCAAAAAAATTCTAAAATCTGGAATCTTGGGACCTATATGACAAATGACAGTGAATGCGCCCTCTAGAAGAGAGAGTGTAGGCTTTATAACCCATTACCCGGCTCGCCAGAAGAGACAGTCACAAGCGACACACAAAGAAGAACGCCACAAACACATAGACAAATAAAAACATTTATTGACAAGCACAAACATCCATGCCTTTACAGGGATTCACTCAATTTTTGATCACATTAAATATTTATAATTTATGTTTAGTTTCACACATTAAATGTATGAATGTTTTTAAAAGATTTTCCCATTATATTTTTATTTAAAAAAATGTCTTCCAAAATTTAATGAAATAAAACTTATGTAATTACTAGGGTGCAAAGGCCCCTACTCGCAAACCCCGCAATTCCTCTTTGCTTACTCTACAAACAAACGTGCAAGACTAAGATGCGCAAGACGAAAAAAGGGAAATGCATCGGCTTCGGCTGTTTTTACGATGCGTGGCCGGAAACTCAAGACCGATGCAAACAGTTGAAAAATAAGCTAGTTTCCTTCAGGGCATCACGTTGCTCTAGCGCTAAGCAACGATCTCTAAAAAGAGCCAGTAACATGCGGAAGGTCCCAGGTTCGGGTCCGGGCATCGCCAAAATAGCTGCCGACCTATAAACGGCCCGTGCAGCCAAAAAATGTCCGACGAATAATACCCCGTGTAAGGGAGTGCACGTTAAATATCCTTCAAAGTCCTAACGCTGCGTACGATGTCGCCCTTAACGGTTGCGTTGGGTGCCTATTCAGGTGTTGGCTCGTCACCTGACTGTGGTTCTAAAATACGATGCTCGTCGCCAATAGCCCTGGTGTAGCTCTAGTGCGACGATAATCCAAAACCAAAAAAACCAAACCAAAACCTAAAAAGAGCCAGGAGGCGCAGCCTGAAGCAGCCCCGGCACAAAACAAGCACACCGCCACACTTACTTTCAGCGTTTCTGATTGGCTGAGGCTGCGTAAGTCACGAGGCTTTCCACCAGCGGACGACAATTACAATTGTATATTTTCAGAGATCCTCGACACAGTAAGGAGTAATATATAAAAATACAATTGGTTTGTATGAGGTGAAGTGTTTTCTTCCAGCTTCCATTCCCCAACGCAAAATAAAATGCTTAAAATCCTTTTAAAATATAAATAAAATTATTCAGGATTTCAGTAATAAATTATATATTTGTATAATAAAAATCGTGTTTTTCGTAAAATGCTGATCAACAACTACAAACACTGTTATCAACTGTTTAGGCTGTAGGGAGCCTAGTGGTCAAAGATCTCGGATTTGAGATCGGAAGGTTGAGAGTTCGAGACCCGGTCGCCACTGAAGACCTACCGAGTACATGCGGAGTACGTGCTCGTAAAATCTGTTGGGTCCGAAAGTCCTGTGGTCGGTCATTGCGCAGTTCACCATGGGTACAGGTTCCTGGAGAAAATTTCCCTCCCCTTCAGGGACATGTCTAAATTGTGGAGGCGGCGACAGATGGCAGCATCTGTCATTTGTGTATGTGTGCGTCTTGTGTTGTCCTACTTGACGATGGTTTATAAGCGGGTCCTTGCGACCAAACACACAAACCTGAAAATATATGTCAAACCAACCAACCAACTGTTTATGAAGTTAATTTATCCTTTTAAAGTGTAATACAAAAGGAACAAAAACTTGCATTTGCTTTGAATAAATTCCGAGTTTTATTATTTGGAATAAATATTAAAAAAATTATATATGATTATTTTATTTAATAATAAAAATATTAATACAATAAAAGGGTTCTTCACTATATCAATTAAAGACTTCTGTGGCACGAGTTGAGGCCTTAATGAGATTTGCATCTAGAAGCTACCAGGCGTGAAATTAGATACCCAGTAAATCCACAAAAATCCGGCTAGAAATAAGAATGAATGGTCATTACGTTTTTCCGGAACCTGCATGCTGTAAACGCTACGTGAGCAGCAATCGTTATAAGGACCGATGATGAAGACATGTATAGTTTCTTCGTCGTGGTTAACACCTTAATAAGTCGAAGTGTAGGGTTTAGACTGATCATTTCAACTGGTAGCGCTCCTTCTGTTACCCTAATAACATTTTGCTTGCCATATAATGTCTTCTTTTTAAGTTTGTAAATGACTTGTATCTACTTTTTTATGTTCGCCAACATGGACATTGTGGCCCTTATGACTTATGACTTTCTTGATAGCTTCGGCAAGTTCGCCAAACACTGCGACCTTACACTCTTAAAACAAACACTCCTAATTTAACTCAGTCTGAGTGGATTTCACTCCTCCAGACTGGAAAATGCACTTCTCCTTTTGGAGTGGATCCTTTGTGTGTTAAACCTCCGACAGGATCACTCCAAACGAGTGATCTTAACTCAGTCTGAGTAAATATGCATGCCTTTACGGTGTCGAAAATGCAATTCTCCAACTGGAGTGGATTTCACTCTTTTGTTTTAAGAGTGTAGGTTGATTGTATTAAACCCCAGAAATGACACAGGCACAGGAGACACACAAAGAAAGAGACGACACAATCACATCGACAAATAACAGCGTTTATTGACGGACACAAACATCCATGCCTTACCGGGATTCGAGCCCAGCAGCTCCAAAGGCTAACATCCTAGCCATTGCGTCACCGGGGCGGCCATTGTGGCCCTAGTATTTTGACTACTTAATTATTTTATTTGTTTATTTTAATTCAAAGTTCTCGACTGTGTGCTTGTGTGCAATAAAAAATATTATTAAAATGTTCACCTTACTTAAGTTTCCAAATAATTACAGTGACTATGTAAAGTCTATTGTATCTTTCACACGTGATGGAAGCAATAAACCGCCATTGTGCTTTTGAATGCCGTATATAATCAAGTAGTATCAATGCTAAGTCAATTTAAAATGCAAATTGATTGCTGCCTTGCATTGCAACTGAAGCTGCATTTTACATTGTCGGTACTTGATTGAAAGCCGCATATAAAACAATAAGAAGGTTTGCACTGACGTCACATATGAATGATGACAAATGACAGTGATTGCGCCCTCTAGAAGGGAAGAGTGTAGGCTTTATAGCCCATTACCCCGCTCGCCAGAAGAGGCAGTCACAAGAGACACACAAAGAGGGACACCACAAACACATAGACATATAACAACATTTATTGACAAACACAAACATCCATGCCTTTACCGGGATTCGAACCAGAGCCCAGCAGCTCCACATATGAATGATACAATTAGCAGCCACATATGAATGATACAATTAGCAACATTGAAACTGTGAATCATCCGACATTTGTAAGTACGTTGTACATTACCAAACAAGCCGTTTTGGTAATGTACCCCATTTAATAATTTCTTAACAGTAAATAATTTTTTCTCTTTAATGGGGCTGCAATATTTGCGGGGAAGCCTTTGCCAACTCGCCATATTCCCTATAGAACAGAGAGCCATTTTTTGTGGCATCATCTAGGTGACTCTCGGTACCAATTTTGACGCCTATATTTCAAAGATTCTGAGCTCTCTGTGAATGTTAAAGTAAGCCGATATTTAATTTTACCGAGAGAATCCAAGCCAAACGGTTAATCCAGGTATCTTTTAAATGACACGTAATCATATGACATAATTGCTCAAGATTTTCCCATCCAGAAAATCCGACGACTCAGCCGGTTCTTGAACCCGCGACCTTGGGCTTATGAGACGAACAAGTTTAACCTCTCAGTTACTGTGTCACTTAAATAAAATTAAAATGGTAAATAAAATCAAACGTATATAACCAGTCTTTAACGTTATTATTTACCATATCATGCATAGACATTTTAAATAAATGTCTTGTACAATACATTTACTACATTTTATTTACTCTATTACGATATTTTACATAAAGATTATGAGCTTTAATGCATTGTAAAACGTTATTTCGTAAATTGGTGACATCTCTTTTTGCCAACTTCCAGCATGTTTACTGAGTGACATTCTAGCAAAGTTGCAAAATGTTTTATTTCTTGTTACCATTTAATTGCTTTATTTACAGACATAATGAAGTTTGGAAAGTTATTTTAAAATAAAGTATTTGAATTAATTCTAAAAAACGAATATTACAATTAACTAATTATAAACTAAAAGATAGTTAGGAACACATGATTAATATAAAGTTATGTTCTTAAATTGCGTTATGCACATGGATGACTAATATAATGCTTAACTATGGTGTATAAAATTTTCCATAAATGGTTAGCGAAACAAATATTTGAGGGCAAAATCAAACATCGTATTAAGGAATGAAATTAAAACTGCATTGATGCCAATTAAAAATACCAAATATTTATGATGAAAACTAACAAAAATTGTAGTTTAAAAACAAATTAAAGAAAATTAGTTACTTACACAATATTACGCATATTAAAAGTTTAAAAACATATTAATGTGTAAAAATAATAATAAACAAACACCGCAATTTTCGACAAACAGCTATCAAGGCCAAATATTTTCTTTCAAAAATATTTTTAAATTTATGTATCCAAAACATTTCATCATAAAGTTATTAAGTTTCAATTCCATAAGGGAAATGAACTCTTTAAAAGGAAAAAATCGAGAAATTAACTTTTAGTATTGCCTCAAGCAGACAATATGAGCTACAATCATGCAAATTATGGCAATATACAAGTTGAATGCATTTACTACTACTCAACGTGATTGAGATTATGCAGGTTAACAAATGTTGTTTTAATCAAATAAGATAGCCAAGTATTCTCCCATATTTGCATAAAATTGTTATGTCGAATAAATTATGGGTATTTGGTTGGAATGAAAACTTAAATTTGTGAGAAATACCTTCCTTTATATCCTTGGGAAGGAAGAAAAAGATTTAATAATGGAATAGAAATCAAACAACTAAGCACCGTTTTGATTTATTTTACTATGCATGACACAGATGCCTGAAACCCTGTAAAGCTATTTAAACTTCTTATTTAATTAAGCAAATTTAATTACCTATTTACCTACCAACCTACTTGCTTTTTTAAGCAGTTTAATATGGGTGTTTTTTGACACTTTCTTAAACTATTTTTTGTTAATTTTTATAAATATCCAAAACACTTTCACTAATAATAAATTATATATTTTTAAAGGTAAATTTCGCTTCTCAAAACATAAGAGTTTATATTATTTATCAAGAACATATGAATGAAACATTAACTCCAAAAAACCACCAAAATGAGTTTATAACGCTTATACTGAGTGAATTTTTTCATACTAAATACTAGTAGATACAGTCTTACGATGAACACATTGAAGTATCAATAGTTTTCTGAAAACCAATACCAGCTACATATAGAAAATTGAGCTTATCATTACTGACTATAATAAATTTTCTATTTTATTGATGAATATATTAAATTAGAACCGGCTACATATAGAAATTTGAGCTTATCGTCATTGTCTATAATAAAATTTTCTATTTTATTGATGAATATATTAAATTGTCGAAGAGCATTATGTAAGTAATAATTACGCCAAACAAACCTATGACAAAACTGCGTGTTATGGGTACGATTTTGCCGACCGTCAAGTGCAACTCTTTTTGGGTCATCATCAAGAATCTTAACTGATAGAAAGACAATTGAGAGTCCCTTGAAGAAACGCACAAGTTACGGGCTCGCTCCGTCAGTTCACTGTAGGTCTCCGACACCAAGCAGGCGGAACCAGTGGTCGCCAAGAAGGTCGCCAATATGTTCATCAAAGTCACATTGAAGACGAAGCGGTCGAAGCAGAAAAGGCACTCAGTGAAGAAGTGAAAATTGTGCAAGAGGGCGGATGTGGCAAAAAAGATGGTGGACGCCGTGTACATGGTCACAAGTAAAACAAAAACCGAGAATTGGTTGTCGAGCTGTCGGACAATCTTCTGGGCAGAGAGAAAACTCTGCAAGAGATTTTGGTAGTCTATGTAGAACTGATCGACAGTGAGGACTCTGGACAATTTCTGCTTTATGACGAATCTTGCTTGTTGGCAAATCATCACGTAGAAGACAGCAATGACCTGTATCAGGAAAATTTCGAGAAACATCTGGTTGAAGTTGTACCAGAAGTTGGCAAGTGAATAAACTACTGCGTCATCCTGTGGTAGTATGCCAAACAAAATATAAATGTTAAACGAGTTTTGCACATATAATATCTTTCCGACCATTATTGGAATAAAAAACAGGGTGGCCAAACCCATGTAAGGATACAAGCAGAACTTGAGATATCTTCCAGTATGGTTTTCGTAACGACTCATTCTTTCGGCAATCTTCTTCAGTGAATTGTATCTTCTAATCAGCGTGAAACGAGTGACAAAAGAGATCGAGTTCATTGTGGTTGCAGCGACCAACACTGATGAAAAGTCTGAACCAAATATGTTGAAGATAATTTCGTATGCTTGAAACAGTAGTATAAGTGCGCTTAAAGCTACCGCTATGAGCTTTAAAAGGAGTTTCTGAGATTTTCCGGATGTAGGCAAAATGGCGCTCATAGCGAACAAGACAAAAACCATCTTGTAATATGCATTCATTTTAGAGCAGCTTAAGACTTTGTAAATCGTGTGGTACGAACAATAGCAACAGTAAAGTTTAGCACTGTTTTACTTATATGCCAATATTGCCAGTATCATTGAATAAGTTTCCTTCTAGGTAATATAAATGTTATGACTGAAATCCAAAATAGCAAATTATATACTTTGGAAAACATTAAAACTGCCAAGTGAAACATGTAAAAACATGTTTACAGCATTTCAAATGTACTTTCATGCTAAAAAGCAGCGTCTTTTGGATGTTGAAATGTCACGCTGAATAAACCGTTTATTAATAAAAGAACGCATTATTTCGTACAGAATCTATTCAATAAAACATAAACTATAGCCAACCGCTATGCTTTTTTTTTTCAAAAAAATTATAGATTGTTATACATAACATGTTATATATATTTCAATAAAAATATATTTTAAATGACATGTAATAACATACATTTTGTTTCAATACAAAACATTTTTAGGTTTAAATTGATGCTTTAAAATAAAATTGATGCATGAAAGTTGCAATGGGTGTTACCATAAAAGAAAACTTCTGAAAATTCAAATCGGAAAAACAATAATAACAAGCATCATTAACACATTACGCGTGTATCAAAAGACGCTTTAGAACGATTGAAAAACATTGTGGTAAAAATCACTCTGAAAAAAATTCTAACTTTTATCATAGTACTTATTACTTTTCAATTTGAAATAAACAAAAAAAAGATGGGAAGCAGGTATTATCAAGATGAAAACTTTCGCCCATCAGTTTGAGCGCATACAATTTTCCCAACTTCAGTTTTAACCATTCCATTTTTACTCTTTTTAAAAATTAATGGACGAAACAAATTTTGTTCTTTTACCCATTTGCCAATCTATTTGCCCGCCTACCGACGGGTTCAAATACTTTACTTTTACCAACTGATTTGAAAATTTCTTTTTATTTGAGTGACGACATCACAGACTTATTTCTTTTTATCTTTTTTTACACCTGATTGTCTGTCCTTACACCTTTACTTCCATGTACAGCTGTGGAAATAAAAAAGTACCCACTTGAGGTTATTTCCTCCGTTCATCCTAAAGAATCGGACCTTTTTGACATTGTGAACAATTAACATTCTGAGTTAATTGCATGACACAAAATTTGCATAAGGGGCCATCTTCATATTAAAAATGTTACTAACTTTAAAATTTCCAATAGCAACACCCCTTTTTGAATCCATATTTCAAATCTCTGACCTATGTTAATAAGAAATGCCAAATTTTGTTAGTTTTTAAGCATTATTAGAGGAGTTAGAGACGTGCAAAGTTTAGGTCCCAAAATGTTAAATGAGTTGCACATAAAAAACTATCCCGATCTATAAATAATTAAGATAATGAAACGAATTTTTTACTGAAAAGAAATTATAATAACCCAAACAAAAGGCATTCAATATTGGGGTATTTAAAACAATTTTTATATTTTTAAATAATTATTATATTGATTTTTAAAAAAAAATATGAATGGAAACCCCTTAATATTTTTAAAGAAATAAATTTAAGACAAGAAGTTTAAGCGAAATCCCAAAATTTAAAAATGTTTATTCATAATTAGCTGAGTAAATCACAAAATACTTTTTAATTACCCTTTAGGGGACTGTGTATAAGATTACGTGTGTAATTGATAAATAAAGACGGCTTTGCATGCATGCTTGCTTGTCATTTTAGAGATGGACCCCAAAAGGTCCACAAGTGATTCGATTGAATAACTCGTCAAATATTCTTCCAAATGTAACAAAAACTTAGATTTAAGGGTTTTTAAGAGTGCTTAACATTTCTAAGTTATTAAAATTGGGTGTTGCTATTGGAAATTTCAAAGATCGTAAAATTTTTAATATGAAGACGGCCCCTTATGCAAATTTTGTATCGTGCAATTAACTCAGAATGTTAATTGTACACAATCTCAAAAAGGTCCGATTCTATAGGGTGACTAACGGATGAAATAACCTCAAGTGGGTACTTTTTTATTTCCACAGCTGTACCAACCATAATATTTTCCAAACGCGTTTTTTTAAAGTCCGTAATCAGAGATTTTACATTATTTTTGTACGTTTATCTATTCATACAATAAGTACTTTTGAGAGTTTTAAAAGTAGGGGAAGGTGGGTTACCTTGGACCTATTTTGACTTTTCAATTTTTAATTTCTTAATTACTAGCTAAAAGTGAATAAAAATATTTTTACTAAATACTTTATGTTGTTATATACAACATATATTTATTTTAACATGTTATTTAAATGATTTCAACTATTTAAAAAATAAATACCGAAAATTGTAATTCGGACCAAGGTACACCACCGGCGGTGTACCTTGGTCCAACCGGTAGTGTACCTTGGACCAATTATTAACTGGTAGAGAGACTCGATTTAAAGTCCGAAAACCAATATTTATTAGCCACATGAAATTCAAAAATACAATTTACAACCTACTCTTATTTCTTGCCAAGATTGTAGTAATTGGTTATGTTAGGTCAATTGGCTTAGTAAGGGGTTTTATTGCCTTAGTTATTTAGTGCCCTTTTGGCTTTTTCAGCTGCAATGCGATCTTTCTCAGGTGTATCCGTTAAAATGCAGCATAAAATGAAACTGTTATTTCATGCCATAGAAAAACATTTGACTATCTTTCTGTCTTAAATTTGAAAAAAAAACAACTCAAATATTTCCCCCTATGTTTATACAACTAGACCTAAACGTAAAAAGGATGTTCTGCTTAGATATTTATTATAAAGAATATCTTTTTAGATGAGCATGCAATAATTATTTTCCATATTATATCAATACGGTTAAAGTTTTATAGGCTTCCATAAATCTAAATAATTAACCACAGAAAAATTATTTATCACACCATATAAAAATTTCTTACAAATTTCCATTCTTCTAGATTTACAAATCAGGGTTGCATATTAATAGCTTAAAATACTTAATTTTTCAAAAGGAAAAAATTTACTTGAGAATTTTGAAAAGGGTTTTCAACAATCTGAAGCATATAAGACCTAAAGTAGTGTACCTTGGACCAGTCCAAGGAACACCACTTGTATTAGGTTCGAGGTACACCACTTGGATATTAAAAACAAAATAGTTAATCACCAAGTTAAGGTTAGACTTAACTTAATTTCAAGCACACTGTTTTATAGCTAAAACTTTTCTTTATATTGCATAACCATCGTTTCTGAATAAACACTACATATTTTAGTATAAAAATACACTAAAGAATCTGACAAAAATTTACTTTTGAACTGTGAATTTGGTTTTTCGATACCTCTTTAATAAATTGACCTTTTAAACAAACGAAAAGAGCTTCACTGAGATCCCTGGTAGCAAATACTTTAACTGCATGTGGTGCTGTTTCAATATCTAAGCTAATCGAGCTAGAATCGGCATAGGTTCGAGGTACACATATGTCCAAGGTACACCACTTACCCCTAACAATAACGAAGGCTCTTTTTTCCATCTAGAAATCATTGTATATGGATTGAAAAACTATAATATTTAGGAGGTGGCTTCTAATTACGCTTTTTAGTTTTAAACTATAAATATATGAGTTCTAGAATCGTCACTAAACTAATATTAAGTATAGGAATTAGAGTCCGGCATTTAGATACCTCTTATTACCTGTCAAATTGTCTTAATGTGTTATTCAACCCAGTAACGACGATTGGAAAGAAAATGAAACCTTTCAGTCCCAAAATTGTGGCATCATCATTTTAGAATTTTTTTTTTTGATCGCCTACAGCCATTTATGATATCAAAAAGCAAATTATTCGATTCGTCAAACTTTTTTCGATTAGAAAATGTTTTTTTTTTATTTATCCTAAGATGTCAGTCCTATTATTTTTTTTTAATTACGATCAGAAACATGATGATGCCAAATGACATCACTGGGACTGAAAGGTTTAACGCGAAAATGAGCTAATTAAAAGAGAAAATGAGCGAATTAAACACTAAAATGAGTGAATTAAACGCGAAAATGAGCTAATTAAAAGAGAAAATGAGCGAATTAAACACTAAAATGAGCGAATTAAACGCGAAAATGAGCGAGTGCAAACGAAAATGAGCTTTCTGCCCAGTAACGACAACTATGACCATGGTTAACATTATGAAACATTGTTCTTATATATTTTCAGTGCCGCCCCGGTGGTGTAAAAGTTAGGACGATAGCCTTTGGAGCTGCCGGGATCGGGTTCGAATCCCGGTCAGGCATGGATGTTTGTGACCTTCAATAAATGTTGTTATTTGTCGATGTGTTATTCCTTTCTTTGTGACTGTTTGTTAATATTCTTTCTGTATCTATCGCACTTGACGAAAGCTTATAAGCGGCTCTCTGAACAAGCACACAACCTGGAATATATTTGTACCATACCCTATTTTCAGTGGCATGGACTCCAAACACTCAAGTCCCTGCAATGCTTTTGTTTTGGATAAATTCATATGAGCGTTTTAAATTAAAGGAAGCGTACGAGTATAGCTCTAAGCGTTAAATTTGTATAAATCATATCATCAATCTAGTTTAAATAAATATACATGGTACGGAAATGCATTAGGTAACATATCTAATGGAAGTATCTTTGATCAAAAGCTATCAAACATAACTTCAAACGACCACCAAAGTAGCCAAGGATGTAAACGTTATTCTAACAAATGATTTCAAGCAGAAATTGAGCCTTAATCAGCATTAGTAGAACTCAAACGGTAATTGGACAGCGAATGGCTTCAATTTGTATGTTCCAACGACCCCGAATATAAGCGTTTATTGATCAAGTTCAAATGTATGTAGAATGGGAAAGGCGGATATAGGAAACATTTCGAATTGTGTAATGTATTTGGAATTAAGCTTCTTATGGATTGCATCTGTCGAACAGTTTGCAGTGTCAGTCAAAACTGCTCGTACACTCTTAAAACAAAAGAGTGAAATCCACTCGTATAGGAGAAGTGCATTTTCGACACTGGAAAGGAGTGAAAATTAACTCAGGCTGAGTCAAAATCACTCGTTTGGAGTGATCCTGTCGGAGTTTTAACTAAACAAAAGAGTGAAATCCACTCCAATAGGATTAGTGCATTTTCGATACTGAAAATAGTGAAAATTAACTCAGACTGAGTTAAATTCACTCGTTTGTTTTAAGAGTGTAAACCTGGAATATTTTGGTATCACCGAAACGTCTGAAAACATTTTGTATATTTCTTTTTACCTTAAAAAAAAGTGTAAAAAATAATATACAGGAAATTAAATAGTCATATATATTCGTAGTTTACAGCAAGTTGTGCGAAATTAAGCCGTGTTTTTGGAAATCCTAATCCAAAGAATACTGCAAATGCTTAGAAAGTTTCAACAGCGCTTCAGTATTGGTTTTTAGCTAACTTAGAAGGAAAGTTGTGAACAAGAGGGATTTCATCTCTAAAGCATCACTGGTATGAAGGAAAAGAGACGAGCATTTGTTCTCAATTGAATCGGTGAGTGCACAGAAACCACTTCAGTCAAAAAAAATCCGAAAACTCGTTTTCAATGAAAACAAGCGTAGAAAGGCAAGATGCGTGTTGGGTGCAAAAACTACGTCAGTCTGTTGAGTAGTTTCGTAAATACAGACGTTTGTTTCGAGTGTTTAGTGCAGAAATAGAGGAGGAACTATTAAGTTTTTTCTCCCTCCTGAAAAATTTGAAATTTGTGACTGACGTTGTTTCTACAACCGCCGATTCAATTATTACAGAGTCCAAGTCCTCTCACATTCGATTCATTAATGGCATTTTTTTCGAAAAAAAATATGTAGTTCGTTATGAAAAAAATGTCGAATATAATATGATTTTGTGAAATTTAAAAAAATACCAAAATATTCTAGTTATACGAATACATTTGACTGTCACTGTTATGACCGATACAAGTCCGAATATGGCAGAAATCCGCCTAAACCTTATATTGATCAGTATTAAACACATGCTAATCGAATCAATTACTGATAAAAATAACCACCATGTTTTATGCACAAAGAACATACGCAAAAATTTTTATAATGGTCTAAAAAATTGGACAGTCAAGTCATGTGTATAAAAGATGTGTTTTAAGTTTGCCCGAAGTTTTATTTATTCTTTTTTCTCGACGTTTTAACTAAAATACAACGATTATTCTCTCGATGAACTTTTTTTAAATGTATTCTCGTCGCCAAAACAGTCCAACCAGACATTTCCAAACTTTACTCATCTTCTAATAAAAATCATTTTATTAATTACATAAATCAACAAATGAAGATGTCACATACAGAAGAGCCGTCCAACCACAAGCTGCTTCATTCATAATTTAAAAAAAAAAACGGCAATTCGGCTTGCCCTGGCCTTTAGTAGTCCTCCATTATTGCCGCCGTTATTAATGGAAAAATTAAAGATCCATAGTTAAAACCAGGGAGGATTATTGATTGATTTACACGGTAGCTGGAGTGTGAGCATTTGCTTAGTGTTTTGAAGGCTTTTTTTCCATCGTGGTTTTCGAAAGTTATTGAATGCTTAGGATAAGGATGTGAAATAAAGATGGTTCGGTGTTTTGTGACCATCTCAAGTTAAGTTTGTAAGAAAGCTTTTTTACAAGATTGATATATTTTTGAGTTTTGTTAAGCGTGAGCCTTAGGTACTCAGTGTAAATTCTGAGGGGGGGGAGGGGGATATTTGCTAAGCCACATTTCTCGAGATGCATTGAATATTTCAATATTTGTATTTGGCTTTTTGTATTTTAATACATATATTTTTTTTTTTCATTTCTAAATTCGAGGTGACATTACTACATTTGATGTACTTTTTAAGTTAGCATAAAGATAAATGCAGAAACGCAAAACATTCCCTGAGGGACCTTTATTTAACCTAGTAGAAGAATCCAAAGCTTTCGTTCACCATCCTACCTCATTACTCTATTTAACCCTGTAATGCATGATCTCTTTTTCATCTCGAAAAAATATATTTGTACCTTTAGTACTCATACATTATGGGAAAAATACAGAAAAAAATTAACTGCAATGGAATTTAAATAATTTCAATTTTTAAAAATTTTGCCATATGGCAAAAACCAACTACAAAATTCAAATTTTGATAAGAATGATTAGAAAACTACAAAATATATTTTAAAATAACCCTTTTGAACTATGCTTATTTTTTCAAAACAATTTATTTGTATTTAGTACTAATATTAGTATACTTTGACATCACCGCCATATTATTATACTTGACATAATTTCACAACAGTCAGTAACTTCACTCTTTAAATTTGAATACACTTTTACTACTGTCATTTATGAGGATTATTAATAACTAAAACTTCAAAATGGAATGTAATAGATGAAAAAAACACAGATTTGTCGAGAGGGAGCTCTACTTTAATAGAATAAAGTATATTATGTTACTTGTTTTCATATGGCAACAGTATGCATTAGAGGGTAAAAAGTGTATACGAACATACGAGAAACGTTACTTATAAATAACGTTCACTGCCAGGTGCCCCATATACAGGGTGTCCTAAAAGTTCCCGTACTGACGATTCGTGAATTTTTTACACGCAAAACAACAACATTTAAAACAATGTTTTTATGCTAATGGTGTAAAGCACTTTCAACAGAACGTAGGAAAAAATTTGGAACTTATATTTATAATAAATGATCAAATTGTCCACCCCTTTTAACGAAGCAAAGCTGAAGGCGTTTTGCGCATATTTTTAGAAACGCGTTTTAAGATGCTGGGAGTGACTTCTTGTATCCTTAGCATGATGGCATTTTTCAGATCCACTATTAATTGTGGATTATCTTCATAAACTTTGTTCTTTAAATATCCCCACAGAAAAAAGTCAGGTATACTCAAATTAGGGGAACGAGGTGGCCCAAGATTTCTTGAGATGAGTCGATCGCCAAAAAAAATTTGAAGCATGTCCATGATTTCATTATTTGTATGGCATGTTGCACCGCCTTGTTGGATCCAAGAATCTCATTCATTCACTTCTAATAACGTAACAAATTGTTGGATAAGTTCTCTGTATACAGTTCCATCAACAGTTGACTCGAAAAACAGATTGCAATATCCTTCGTTGAGTTTCTTGCACAAAATCTGGTGTAACAATTTTCGGTCCTCCACTTCTGTGTTAATCTTCCACCGAACCTGATGTCGCACGAAATCTCTGGACGAGTTTATATAGAGTATCTTAACTCGGTATAGCATCAACTGGATATTTATGTCGCCAAAATTCTTTGCATCTTTCATTATGATTTACATCCAAAATGAACCTCAAGCAGCGCAATTCTCTAATGCGTGAAAAATCCTGTTGCAATGAAGAACAAAATGACATAGAATTCTAATACAGAACAACTTGAGCACGAAAAAAACCAAGCGATAAAAACAAAAGAATTGATGGAATAATAAACAGATGATAAAATTCAACATTTGAAAAATTAAACACTGATAATGATTTTTTAAAGTTGGAGTACGGGAACTTTTAGGACACCCTGTATAATTTTATGTGACATAGCAAAGTGATAAAGAGACAAGTCGGTTGCTTGGGGAGAATAAAACGCAAGTGTGCATAGGTCTTGTGTTAATATTAAATTAGATTAATTATTTCCTGAGAGACCTTTTATCGCTAGACAAAGACACTTGGGATCGGAAGAGATGGGGGTTTGGGAGAGAGACTGAGCAAATTGACACTTTTACCCTTTTTTTGGCATAAATGCCACACCCTTTATTTCTACTTTATGTATTAAATAAAGGTTTTTTTTTCAGTTTTTTTTTGTGAAAACCTATAAAACAACATAAAAAAAGTGCATTCGCGCTACACTCCGTGCCAGTCTAACTTGGGGTAAACACAAAGGGTAAAAAAAAACTAGGAAAAAGCGCGACTGCCCCTCAATCAGTTAAAAACTCTCGTAACTAGGCAAAGACACACCTGCAATTGGAAGAGATGGAGGTTTGAGAGAGAGACTGAACTAATTGACACTTTTAACAATTCTTGGCATAAATGAAACACCCTTTATTTCTACCTTATGCATTAAAATAAAGTATTTTTAAAGGTTTTTTTTAAGTGAGAACCTATAAAACAACATAAAAAAGAGCGTTCGTCCTGAGGTTAACCCTTTCAGTCCCAAAAATTTACTACACTACAGAAACATCTGATATTCACAAAATAAGCTTATTTTAGGTCAAATGTACGAATTCCATAAGAAAAAAAACATTTAACTTTTTAATATGGTTTTTGAAACAATGCCAAAATTCTTTAACTGTGGAAAATAACAAAATAAAAATATATATATATTACCTAAAAACACTTCGTGTTATATATTTTAAGGTATCTGACCATTTTATTAAAAAAAAAATTAGCAATTATTGTAACCGAAATAGTTTAAATTGTGTTTTAAATATGTGGAACTGAAGTGAACTTATCAAAAATCAGGTATAAACGCTTGTTGGCTATTTTCTAAATAAAAAAATAGTAGTTCTGACTTCTATTGAGATTAATGTAAAATATTGTCTAATAGAACAAAGTATGAAGAATCGAATGATGTGTGTTTGGATGTCATAACGGAACATAAACATTTTGAAAAAAATATTGAAAGTGATGATGCCAAATGGCATCACTGGGACTGAAAGGGTTAAAATAAAGTATTTTTTAAAGTTTTTTTTAGTGAGAACCTACAAAACACCATAAAAAAGAGCGTTCGTCCTGAGGTTAAGGGTGTAGGTAGTGTAGCTCCATAATCTGTACGTTTATTACAACAAAAATATACGAAAGATCCATTTACTCGACTTGATAAGTAATGACGATACAGGAGGGAATCATGACACTTTTGCATGCCATACCCTTTCATATGATTAAGCTGGGTTTGAATTATCGTCGCACTAGAGCGACACGAGGGATATTGGCGATGGGCGTCATATTTTAGAACCAAAGTCAAGTGACGAGCCTCCACCTTAATTGGAACCCAACACAACCGTTAAGGGCGACATCGCACGCAGCGCGGGCGTTTGGACTTTGAAGGATATTTAACTTGCACTCCCTAAAACGGGGTATTATTCTTCAGACATTTTGGGCTGCACGGACCGTTTATAGATCGGCAGTTATTTTTGGCGATGCCCGGACACCCGAACTTGGGACCTTTCGAAAGCTAGGCGAGTGCCTTACCGACTGGGCTCCCCAGCCCCCCCCCCTGTCAGTTTACTCGGTTGTTCCACCGGGGGCAAGGTTTCAATCCTGCTTTCGTGTACATCAAAGGTTATGTTTGTACTGCAGAGAAATACTGCGATGCTAATAAAAAAGCTAGAAGTCTGTAACACTGCACAACCTTTAACTACCACTCAATAAACCAATGCGCTTAAAGCTAATTATAAACTTATGAGGTAATTTCAATAATTTTAAAACCTAAACATATATATTTCGGCTACACTCTTTAAAAAAAAGAGTGAAATTCACTCCAATTGGAGAAGTGCATTTTCGACACTGGAAAGGCATGAATATTATCTCAGACTGAGTTAAAAATCACTCGTTTGGAGTGATCCTGTCGGAGGTTTAACACACAAAGGATCCACTCCAAAAGGAAAAGTGCATTTTCCAGACAGGAGGAGTGAAAATTAATCAGACTGAGTTAAAATCACTTGTTCGTTTTAAGAGTGTACCCTACGTGCTTGTGCGATTTTTTCAAAAGCCTTATTGTAAAGTCTGGCAGGTAATGGAAACTCGTGTGGTAAATAAAAAGTAGTAGCTAATTAGTAACAGACTTAACAATGTTAAAAAAAAAAGTTTTTTCTAATCAACCCTCCAAAACGCATTGAAAACACAAAATTACTATTTCCGATTTCCGACCCCATCGCAATACTTTCATATATCCTTATAAGTAATTGGAAAGATTTAAATGGAAATTTTAATGTTATGAATGCGTTTAACATACAGATGGGCCGGCCCGTCGGCGCAATGGTTAGTGTACTAGCCTTCGGAGCTGTTGGGCTCGGGTTCGAATCCCGGTAAAGGCATGGATGTTTGTGCTTGTCAATAAATGTTGTTATTTGTCTATGTGTTTGTGTCGTCCTTCTTTGTGTGTCTCTTGTGACTGTCTCTTCTGGCGAGCTGTGTATTGGGCTTTAAAGCCTACACTCTCCCTTCTAGAGGGCGCATTCACTGTTATTTGTCAACATACAGGTGGTCAGATTGACGAAGTACTATTCAAAAAAACCTACGGAAAATATTTGTATTTTATTTTATAAATAAACAGAAGTCGACATTGAATACCAGTAATTAAGAAGAAAAATTCATTTACATGTATTACAACATACTTAAGTGTAGAGCTTTTACAACTTTCTAAAGAATTTCAAAAGAATAGTTACATAGTACATCAATAATTTTTAATTAATCTTATATTTTTTTAATAAAAAGATTCATTTTACATCAAAGAGCACTTGAAAGTCTTCTCATCCCTTTTTCAAAAAATAATTACTGCTTTGTATTCTTCAGTAAAAAGAGTTATTGCATTAAAGAACTTATTAACACAAAAATCATTGTTTTCAAGTCGTATATTTTTTATTTTGGAGGTTTGTTATGGATTTCTTTTCCCTAGTATTTGTTATCCGAGTAACCCAGTGGAATTTAACTGATCAAAAATTATTTGATTAAAAATGGGTCCCAAGACAATTAACGTTTGTAAAGCTGATACAAACTAAATACACCGAAGTCTAATTAATAAGTAAAGCTAAAAATATTATTTCAATAATAATTAAAGGAAGCCAGAATAAATTGGTAAGCATATTCATAAAAGACTTAAATGATAAAAAAAAACCCATAAAATAAGTGAAAGGGAGAAAATTATTTTATTCAAACATTATATATATTTTTTTAGAAAAAGTCACTTTTATAAGATTTTTATAATTGCTCAAATTTTATTTTTTTTTGTAAAAACAAGCTATTTTCACTCAGTAAAATAATTTCAAGATGCAAAAAGTTAACTAGTACAAAACTATATTCTTTGATTTATTTTCCATTCGATACTTTAATCAGAAAAGAATGTAATTTTAAATTTTAAAAAAATCATTTGGAGAGCGAAGTAACTTGAACCTTTAAACTGATCTTTACTGTATCATTTATGAAGCCCAAATAATTATTACTTGCATTCCTAGAAGGGAAAAAAAGTGAACTTAAGAAAATTCGAAATCGTTAGCTACAAAAATCCTCAAGCAAGGAAATAACTCTTCAGTAAAACAACTTTTAAAATTCAACTGACGTACATGGTAATTACACTGTGTAATCTCCTATGGGATAATGAAAAAATAAAAATCCTGCCAATTTTCCCAGATAATGAAAGACTGCACTTTATAACCGAGGGCCAATTCTCTCTGTAATTGCGAAAAAACACAATTTTTTCTTCGGTTCTTGTTTCACTTGAAGCTGATTGTTTTCAACGAGAAATTTTTGTTACTTAACTAGACACCAAGACACATAAAGAGGATTATTAGGGAATAAAAACCGTTTTTTAAAGTTATAGGGAAAAGCTTCTTGTGATCAAGGGTTAATGTGTATTTATGTTATTTTGGTAGATTTTAGCTCATGAATGCGAGCACTAGTATCTTGTTTTTCTTTGCAAAGTGAAATAAAGTAGCATTTAATATGTTCATTTGTAGCAAAATATTTTATTGTAGCAAAATCTTACCCCTCTAATGCATGAATTTTCGTTTCCATCCCCAAAAAATATATATGTATCTTTAATACTCATACATTATGAGAAAAATACTGGAAAACGTTTAACTACATTAGAATTTATATAATTTCAACTTTTTAAAAAATTTCCATAGGACAAAAACTAACAACAAAATTCCAATTTTGATAATAAGGACTAGAGAACTGCTAAATATATTTCAAAATAACCATTTTTAACTTTAATTAATTTTTCAAAACTATTTATTTGTAATTTAGTACTAATATTATTATACATTGAATACAGCCAAAAACGTAATTTCACAATTAATATCCTCTCTCTTTAATTTTGAATATACTTTTACTACTGTCATCTATGCGGATTATTAGTAACTAAAACTTGAAAATGAAATGTAATGGATGAAAAAAATCACAGATTTGTCGAGAGGGAGCTCTACTTTAGTAGAATATAGTGTATTGTGTTACTTGTTGCCAAACGGCATCAGTATGCATTAGAGGATTGAGTGAATGTCTAGATGTAATTAATTGTCCTTAAATTGTAATGTAAAGTTATTCTAATTACGTTTTGCGAGATTTTTTTGTAAAAAGGTACTGTCAGTCTCATTGAGCTAATGCATTAGTTTTGGGATCACTACTTCCGTAGAAGTATTGCTTTGAAATGTTATATCCATTGCCCTTGCTATGGAAATCAACATAACATCATCATAAAACAAATTTGAAACTTATAACGAATTGTATATTGTTGAAGTTTTAAAATGCCAAAATATACAGCAGATGGAGACAATATTTTAAAACCTTTTGAATTAGTAAGTAAATAACCGGATGTTATTTTCGTTTTAATTTTGTTTTAAATTGATTTTATGATGATTCCCATTTTGAGGGAAAATTGGATAACATGGCAAAGCAATTATTTTGAAAGATTTGTGATTTCAAATCTAATGCATTAGCTCTATGGAACTGACAGAGATAAGAAGACATGAAAAACAGAAATAAAATAATATTTCTGCATTTCAAAGAAACATGGAGCAAACAAAATTGAGACAGATCTCAAAGTACAGAGAGGGATAAATAATATTTTTGAGACAAGCTGCCATCAAAAGTATCCCTAACAGATTAGGACGTCGAAATCGGTGGAATCACTCAGCATTTTTATGTTTGTCACAGAAAAGCCAATTTTTGTGACGTTGTTTTGTGGTTAAATTTTTATACATTTAAGTATTTTAATGACATGCCGGTCCACTGGCACAATGGTTAGTGTACTAGCCTTTGGAGCTGCTGGGCTCGGGTTCGAATCCCGGTAAGGGCATGGATGTTTGTGTTTGTCAATAAATGTTGTTATTTGGCTATGTGTTTGTGGCGTCTTTTTTTGTGTGTCTCTTGTGACTGTCTCTTCTGGAGAGCGGGGTAATGAGCTATATAGCCTACGCTCTTCCCTTCTAGAGGGCGCAATCATTGTCATTTTGTCATTTTAAGGACATTCTGATTGAAACTTTTCTATCTTAAACAATGACACAGTTTTTAAATTGAATACAAAAATGCATCAGCTGACCCGACAGCACAACGTTTAGCGAGCTAGCCTATGGAGCTTCTGGGTCCGGGTTCAAAACCCGGTAAGGCATGGATGTTTGTGTTTGTCAATAAATACTGTTATTTGTCTATGTGTTTGTGTCGTCCTTTCTATGTGTGTCTCAAGTGTCTGTGTCGCTTCTGGCGAGTGGGGTAATGGGCTATAAAGCCCATGCTCTTCCCTTCTAACGGGAGCATTCAATGGCAATTGTCATTTTTTAGAAATGCAAAGAGTAAAGGTGCCCTACTATTGTTTCACTTGTAGCTACCATTTCGAAGTTTTTCTGTTATAGATGCCTTTATCATTTATCCTGCAACACATTTATCCTGCAAGATTTTCTCTTCAAAACAATTGCCGTTTTTAATTTAAAAAAAACATTTTTTGGAAACAGTTATGTGAAATGAATGAAGACTAGTAATTATTTGTATTTTAGTCTAACATTTCTCTGTCATTCACTACAATACTCCTGATCCGTACTAATTACTTTAATTAACCAAACATTCTTCTGGGAAAAAATGATTATAACATGTTTCCATTCAAGTCTTTCTGAGCTTTGAATAGGAACGCCACCTAAAACATTAATAAAAACATAATATTGGTTTAAAGTTTTGCTCAAAATTCCAAGGACTAACCAAGACAGAAGTTGACAGTTAAAAAAAAAGGTTCACTAAAAATATGTTAGTTATTTTTGCTTATATTTAAAGTTAGAAAGTGTTCCCATTTACCCCGTTTAAGGATGCTCGTGTAAAAGAAAAACTGAATAAAAATGTATCACTATAACTATCAAGATATAATAAATAATCGAAATCACGATAACTATATCTGCTATACTTCTAAATTATTTATTTACTTCTACAAAATGTAACTAGACTTTTACAGATAAAACTATTTCGTTCGGCAAAAAAATATTTAATAAAAGCAATTCTCTAAGTACTCTTAATATGATTATCGATTTCTCTCTAGTATCCATACACTATAAAGATCCAATTTCGCAAGAAAAGCTTACGTATGCCAATTTAAGCGCAAAAATTCGAAACCTTCTTTAACAACATTTTTCTATGTAGCTAAAATCCCATCCTATGTGTAATAATAGGATATGCGACCCAAGTTGTAAAAACCAAATAACAATCTTTTATGTTGTGTATCATAAAAAAATGTTCTCTTGATAGAAGTTACAGGTTTAGAAGCATTTGAAGCCACTAACAATGGAAACACTACACCACTTTGTATACAAAATATTTGCTTTATAAATGATTGCAGACAGCGGCTTAGACAATACTTTAAAAAAAAGAAGTAAAGTTATTCTCCAGAATTTTTCCTTTGGCAGAAATGTTGGTCCAATTTATAAAATCAAAAAGAGGATTTCAGAGGAAAATACCGTGTCAGTAGACTTTTAAAAATATTTCTAAAAGGTAAACCTTATTGACAGTTCTGACAGCATAGATGCTTTTTTAATAAATTTCGCGATGTAAAAAAGTTATTGGTTGCTGAAAATTCTATTTCAGTAGCACTACTTCTTCTTTATTCTTGGCATAAACCTGTTTATGAAGTTTTCAACTATTTGATGTTTACTCGTATTGTAAAGAAATAATATTTGTTATTTTTAATTTTTTTCTTACCAGTACGAAACGAATGGAGGACTGGAACAGGGTGTCGATTAGTTTCCGTTCGGTTTGTTTGTGGTACAAAAAAATGTTTGAAGTAGCTGTTGTTGATGTTTCTTATTCCATTTGGTCTAAATCATGCGACGTAGCTGTAACCTAACCTAGGAGGAACCTAACAAAACGCGTGTTCGTTCCAATCATCCATTAATAGAGCAAAATAAAATTTGGATTGCCCGTTTTTTAAGCCTTTTTAAAACACGCCACATCACAATAGTCAGAAGGTTCCAGATTCGAGTCCTGATGTATCAACAGGGTGGTTTTGTGTGTGTGTGTTTGTCTGATTTGTCTTAAGTACACTGCGACTATCCTTACCTTACAAAGCATTTAGTCAAATGATGTAAATGTTTTTTAGTCGCTTGTCTTAGAAAAAAGGATTATATATACAATTATAAGTCTCAATTGTTGTATTTTAAAATATTTATACATTTATAAATTCATTATGCATTAAGAGTTTGCGAAAGCAACACATTCACATTCGCAAAAGAAAGTATAAAAGATCTTAACAAAGTCTAAAAAGGTTTTCATTATCTTTGGACTTCGTTCAAGTCCCGAATCGGCTGAATGATTATTAAGATCTTTTCATTTTTCGTTTGAGTTTGTGAATGCTTTGTTTAGCGGATTTAACACTTGTTTTAAGTTTAAAGTCTTAAAAATATGTACTTCTAAACGTACTAAATTAAATTCTGAAGGGTAAATTATTATAGAATGGAAATCCAAATCATACACTATAGTTTTATTAAGAAATTTAATTATTTAAAATTTTCAATTTATTTGTCTTAATCCAGTTATGTTTTGCAGCTTGTACAGTAATTTCGTTATTATATGTTATGGTAATCAGTTCTATTTCAAAAACAAGTTATAAAACTAGAAATAAAAAAAATCGAAATTATACAATATTAAATGAAGTTGAAAAAAATTATGACTACTAAACTAACATTGACAAACCAAAAAATATTTACATCCTACATTTGCGGAAAAATTTTGGTGTTGAGTATACCGCTTAAAAATATGCCATTTGTATAACAGTAGGGCAGGAATGCTCGTATCGCTCACCAATCTCTTCCTATTACACCCTTGCCAGGGAGAGAGATTTAGCATTATCAGTCAGTCTTTCTATCTCCAGAGAGGATTGCCTATTGATTCAATTATTAGATCCAAATTATTAATACACATTTTCTTAGAATAAAAGTAAATTTCTAAAAAAAAACTAAACAAAAAATCCTAAATCTTTAGCAACAAAATCATTGATCAATAGCGGAAATAACTCTGAGCAAAATAACTTTTAAAATTCAAATGACATACATGGTAATTCGCAACCTTACAATAAAAAATTGAAATCCTTTTCCTTTTTTGCAGGTAATGAGAACTACAGTATGTAACAGCAAGAGCCAATTGCAACTCTTGGGGGAATAAGCCATTTTTTCTTTCCGAGTATTGTTTCAAGTGAAGCTGATTGTTTTCAACGAGAAATTTCCGCTTCTTAACTCGACTCCACATAAAGGGGATTATTAAGGTTTTTGTATGGTAACAAGTCTCGATAGAATTCCAATGGGGAAACTTTGGGGTTTTGAAATAAAGTACGAGACTTGTACTCTTGAAAACTTACCACAAAATACTGACAAAAGTTATTTTGCCATTTAAAAAATTATTAAGTTATCATTTCAAAGATATTAATTGGTTATAATTAAAATAGAATTTTTTGTTTAGATATTTAGATGATGTTAGTGCTGCCATCTGTAAATTGTGAATAATTACTCAAATTTTGTTTTAATTGTAACTAGTTAATACCTTTGAAAATATGCTTATTAATTATTTTAATGCCAAAATAAGTTTCTTCTGTATTTTTTGGTAAGTTTTTGCGAATACTTGTATTATTTGAATACATACTTTATTTAAAATCAGGGGCAAAATTTCCGCATTTTAATTGAGTATAATATATTTAAAAATAAATATTTATATAGATTTATTATATGTGCAGAACTTCTTACAAAAATGTGAGTGTTGATGTATTGAGAGGTAATTAAAAGTCGTGAAGTGTTTCACGACCATAGTTTTATATCAAAGTAGTTCCACAGCGTAGTTAGGATTTCAAAAGAAACTTGTTAGATCTGTGAGACTATAGCCATTCTTTTTAATTATCTCAAATTTATTGAAAAAATTTCAATTACACATATATATTTTAACTTATTAATATTTAGGATACGGTAAAGATTTTGGATACTTCAAACTGATTAATATACGTTAACGTATATGAAGTGAAAATTCTTTGTTAGCTGTACTTTGGCAAGATATAAAAAATTTTTCCAAAAAGTTTCTGTTCCTTATATTAATTTTAGAAAATTCACAAACAATGTACTCTATAGGATTGCTGGATATTAAAAAAAGTTCAGTACACAGGAATTATTCACTTATTATTTTTTGTGATGACGCGACGTGTAAAATGTAAAATTTTTGGCTGATCAATTAAGGTGTATTTAACTTATGAAACTTTTAATAAAAACCTTTAACATACCAGCGGGCTACAATACGTTTCAGTAGTAGTAGTAGTATTTTATGCATGGCATTTAGTTATACTTTATTCAACAAGATTAGTATAGTTTTCAATGAATAGAGAAAATACTAAAAATTCATAAAAAAGCAAATTAACTTTTTTTACCTTCTACTTATGTTATCGCAATCGATAAATAACAAAGAATATTTTAAAGACATATTTGAAATAGCTAGTTCACTTAAAAATTTCTTTCTGAAGAAAAAATCAGAACAATTTCAAGTGCGGAAATATGACTTTCAAGAGTTTTGCATTTAGAAATACATTATATGCATCAAAGCAGCGCCAACAAATACTTTAAATTCACTAGTTTTGTAGATTGAACTATGTAGTAACAATTATATTAACACCCATCTTCGGTAGTGCTGTTTTCAAATATGGTTGAATTTTTTTAATTTAACGCTACATGTACGAGAAGTCTAATTATTAAATCAAGAACGCTTGTAAAGATTGAGTAATATGTATTCTAAATAAAGTTGCACAAACATTACAATGAGTATATATTATATTAAAATAATGAAACTATGTACATTTCCGGGACTATTTCAGATGCCTAAAATTAATATTTCTTCATTACTTTCTTAATTGAATCTTTAATTTTTTTTTCATTCATGCAAATATAGAACAAACATTTGAAACTAGTTATGTTTCCATCGGAATAATTGCATATTAGCAAATACATAACTCTAACTCCAAACTAAAAACTTTTAAACTTACCTCTTAAAACTTTTTCAACATTCCAAGAAAACGATTTTTAAAATGACAATTAATTTAAAAATCGCCCGACAAGGGTTGTGTGGCAGCTGGTGCTCAGATGAAAGCAAGTTCCAAGAATGGTTCGAAACGCTCCCTCGGAGAATCTTTTGCGAATGAGGGAGGATGCTGCCCCCCTCCCCCCACGCCCACCCACAAAGAGTCCATTATCTCAGTTATTATGAAGGAGTAGCTGTTTTTTCCCGTTATCACCATTTATTATCAATTAATCAGTTTATTGAACATTTATGCTTTACTAAATACAATAACACATTTTATATGATTCGCCATGGGAAGTAACAAACTTATTTAGGCGAAATGAAATCTATATATTCACAAATACTTACAAAATTGCTACCCAGAAATAAATATAACCGTAAAATACCATATATTCATGAAATTAAATTAAACGAAAGAACAATAAAAGGGCACAGCAGGTTTTTCAATTAAGCTTCATGGTGCATATGGAAAAAAGCTTCGAAATTATCAATAGATATTATTAATTTGAAAACATAACGTTTAAAAAGTTGGAATTGATAAGAAATCAACAGGCAAACAGTTAAATAATTTATGAGATAAACTTGCTAAGCAGAAAAATGCTTACGAAAAATGTCTTTGTGAAAGCGAAGTATATTATAAAGTATATTGTGTGTTTTCTGTAGGAGATGTTGGTTTTAAATAACAAATATACTTATTATGGTATAAAAAGTCGTGTTTAAAATGTTTAAGCTTATGAAAAATATATATTAGCGGAAAACAAGTCACAAAAGAACTACTATGGTCTACTTTCCTTTTTCTTAAATACTTACTGAACTTTTTTACAGAAAACCCAAATTGTTTAGAAACGGTAACAGTCACCTAGAACCGCTTCTCCACAAGATTTATGCATAATAGAAAAAATTGATTTGATACACATCATAAATCAAAAACGACAGGTTTGAGATTGTCTTGTTCCTTGATTGATTAGCTATTGAACAACTTGTATGTGTCAGAGACATTTTTATGGGTACATACAATATCCAATTGCAATTGTTAATAGTTAAAACCAAAGAACAGAAGAAAAAAATTGCTAATATAAACAGATGATATACGTTGCTTTTCCTGTATAGACTAGACATAAGTATTCAGATTACTTGCACCCAGTTTCCCAATTCTTTCCAAAATGGATTTCATTAGCGAATGTAAAGTATTTTTCATTTGACTTATTCGAGTAAAATTGAAAAAAAAGTTAAGGAAAACAACTTTTTTTTAAAAGAACTACAATATTTGCTTTGCAAAAAAAATTACGTCCATTTAACAGTTTCAAACTGGCCACTGAATTTCCAGAAAAAAATGTAATAAAGCGGAAACTTTCTGTGTTAAATACGTTAAATTCCACTTGATAATTTAAATATTTTTCTTTGATTAATTTTTCATGAGGAGTTCGAAGCGTTCGAATTTTAAAATAGAGAAAAGGTTTCAGGTATTAAAACAAACCCTTTAAACTAACAATTGCACCGTATCTCTGGACAGATTAAAATTAATCGAAGCAATGTTGTTCACTTAAACTTTTCCTCAAAACAGCGTCATCAAAAACAATTTTCGACAAAACGGTTTTAAACTGTAAACGATTTTAAGAAAATGGTGTAAGACCTCAACCAAATGTACCAAGATGTTTATTAAACAGAATTTTTAATGCCATTCAATAACTATTTAATGATGTACGGTTTTTTTCTTCCTAAAAGTCCTGAAAGCTATCTCAACACTTTATCAGTATCGTAAGAAATATAAAGCATAAACCATAAGAGCAGAAATACACACACTTGTGTCAAAATTACTATGTACTTAATGTTTTAACCACTTTATAATTTTATAAATTGTATTAGCAAGCCATTCTTAATGTTTTATGTGAATTTTTGAGTGAAATCTGTTAAAATTAAGCTGCAGTTTTACAAAATTGTTTGTTAAATTAAAGTCAGTTGCGGAAATGGCTAGGTTAGAATTGCAACTGCAACGAACTTTTTATTTAAATCCACAACCACGAAAGTTAATTGAATCACATATTGTTAAAAGGGATCAAGTCCAAAAAAAGAATTCCATATTTATATTATTTATTTGACTGAATTAAAAAGAATTTTTTTAATTGATCTGTAAATAAAATATTTAGTTAATAATAATTTAGAATGGGAACCATTCTTGTTTTTATTTTTCTCCGTACAGCAATTTTATTGCTTGTTTTCGATTCACTCCTAAAACGATCTATACAGATCATGCAAGATTTCTTTAAAAACAGTTTTTTTACAACCAACAGCACAGCTAGATGTTGGCGTTTAAAAAATTTAATAAGAAAATTATTCTTAGATAACACATTTTTGAAAATCGAAACAAAAGTAATTAAAGACAACAAATGAAAGTAATTCGTTGACGCTTTTGTCATGCATGACATGAAACAACTCCATTGAGAAAAATTTTTGATTCCTTACTCCCTTAAATTCACAAATACAGAAAATATTTATTTCTAACTTATATATTTCCCACACAACCATCAATAGCTCTCTAAGATCCACGAAATATTAAAAATAAAATAAACTGCATGAAATGTATCAAAAACATTTCCGTTTCAAAATTCAATTTTTAAGTTTTGAGTGGCAAACAAGAAATATTGTACCCGTACTATTTTAAACTAAAACATTTTCGCTCCAGAGGTACGCATACGTGGAGCTTTGTGGCATTCACTTCCCAACTTCATTTAAGAATTTTTGATACTGAATTTTCTATTATAAACTATATTCATAGAATGTATCAAGTTATCCAAAAATTTCTAAACCAAAGTAAATATTTTTTAAGAGTAAATGAGCTCTATCGACGGGGGCACTCCAAACCAGAGTGCCTCTGTGATAATCGTATCAAAAACAATTATTTTCTATGTCACATTTCTCAGGCTAGGGTAAACTAACCAGTGAATGAACGTTTAAGGCGCTACGTTCCCCAGTGAATGAACACCAGGATATAATGACCAGGACAACCAACCATATGTCAGATAGCTTCCTACTACATGGGAGGAAGTCAGTGTTGCCAATCCATCTAGTGGAATTATTTTCAATCCTTATTTTTTAATTATATTTACCAAATGTTCATTCACTGGGGCCTGCTCACTCACTGGTCAGTCTACCCTTTATTGGATATTTTTACAAACCACTTTTTTATATGGATGTGGGGTAGATACATATATATTCCGGCTTGTGTGCTTGATCAGAGACCTCTTATAAGCCTTCGTCAAGTAAGACAGACACAGAAATAGTTTTTGCTGTCACATAGAAATGAAGTACACCCAGGGTGAAGGCGGAAATCGAACCCGCTCCCGTTACAGCGCACAGACTGCTGGCTCCGGGTCCCTTTTTTATATGATAAATGTAGCTGACTTACAGGTCTATATTTTTTATGATATTTTCAATGTCTTCATCTGAAATTTTGCATTTAAAACAATGTTAAAATGGACATTAATTACAAAATAACTGATTAACTGATATACCTTCTTCGTGCATTCTTAGCACACACTAAAAAGTTATTTTTTTCAACTACAGCACCAAATTCCATACTTTAACCATTCCTCTCAGAAAATGTTTTTAAAAAAAATTCTTTTTGTAACGTTGCTTGCAAATCATACTTTTTAATATATATTTGTTTTAAAAATATATTAATATAATAGAGTTAATAAATATGATAAAATATATTAGTATGGTTTTTATAAGAAGTGAGGATGATAAAGGAACGCCTGTTTTTCCATTCAAGATAAATTCAAACTAAGATTGGTATTTAGCTTCGTTGCCGCAACAAAGCTATTTCACAAATGGAAGTTTTCGAAATTTTAGTATTTCTGATTTTTTTTGTTATTACTAAGAGAGATTTTATTTCGGGATTTGTGAAAAAAAACAGTTTTGTTATTATCTTATTATTTTCAGCGAGAAACAATGCTCTAGGAAAAATTGCTCTATGTTGGGAAAAGCGAAAATTATCTCGCAAATAAACTATGAAAATTGGGATTATTTATTTCACTGCACCTCCTTTGTATAATTAACATTGCATTTTAGAAAATCATAGAAATTGGTGTTGATTGTTTGCATTATTCAATTAACGGTGCAATATACCTACAAGATAAAAATTTCAAAACACATAGAGGCTCAGAAGCTCAGTGATATCTCTTAGGGCCCTTGGACCAGAGTATGTACGATTCACGGATGGGGCAAAGATCACAAATTCTATAGGACAAAGATCACAAATTATAAGCCATGAAACTATAACTTAAGTAATCCTTCTACAAGCAACAGTCGACTTCTATGCTTAACCCTCTAATGCATGAATTTTTTGTTTCGTCCCAAAAAAATATATTTGTATCTCTAAAGCTCATACATCACGGGAAAAATACGGAAAAAAATTAAATGCATCGGAATTTAAATAATTTCATTTTTTAAATTTGTTACCAAACGGTAACACCATGCATTAAGCGCTGAATAGATGCTTAAGGGATCATAGGAGTCTTAAAAATGTGCAAAGAAGGAACTACAAAGTATAGTTTGATCTTTCATGTCATTTTTTAACTACTAAATATATAAGCATAATTTTTTTTATATGTAATTCTACAAGATTTATTTAATATGAAACAAATTTTAAAATTTATGAAACTTTAGCCAAAACTAAAATAAATGATATTAAACATAAAGCTATTTGAACACATTGTGATTAGGCTTGCGCGGCAAATTGTGAGGTCAAAATTGAACAAATGACCAGGAAAATGCCTGTATATTGTACAAATATGTACAAACAAAGACTTATACCTAAATTCTCAGCTCAATTTTAATTAGAAATTATTTTAAGAACTTTTTTCTAAAAAAATTAATAAAAATTTTAGCATTTTGATTTAAAAAAATTTAAAAATAATTTTTAATTAAAATTGAGCTGAGAATTTAGGTATAAGTCTTTGTTTGTACATATTTTTACAATATAAAGTCATTTTCTTGGTCATGTCTTCAATTTTGACCTCACAATTTGCCGCGCAAACCTAATCACAATGTGTTCAAATAGCTTTATGTTTAATATAATTTATTTTAGTTTTGGCTAAAGTTTCATAAATTTTAAAATTTGTTTCATATTAAATAAATCTTGTAAAATTACATATAAAAAATAATACTTGTATATTGAGTAGTTAAAAAATTACATGAAAGATCAAACTATGCTTTGTAGTTCCGTTTTTGCACATTTTTAAGACTCTTACGACCCCTTAAAGTTCGGGGTACGAATATTTATTTTTATTCAAATTATTACCTCTTTTGCTTTTTATATTTCTAATAAATTATACTTAAAAATAAAGTTTATTGATAATTTTATTATTCTATAAGAAGTTGCAGAGGCACACAGACACATAGTTTTAGGTATAAAATCTTTAATGAAAACGTGTATAACAAACAAAAAAAGAGTATTAATATTTAGTACATTTAGATTTTGTTAAACAGGAAAAATTAGTTATTAAAATAATTATGAATAGTAGTTACTGTTGAAACAAAATTAATGTACAAATAGAAGGCAATAGCAGGTTTAGTACAAATAGCAGGTATTTATGAATAAAAATATACAAAAAATCATTTTTAAACATAATTTTTTTAAATGGCAGAATGATACGACATAAAACAGTTATTTTTACTCTTAAAATCAAGTAGTACCAAACAATTTAAACACTGAACTCTTGTGAATCCGTTACAGAGATACACGCAAATTAGCAAACAAAAGTTGTGCTTAATGCATGATGTTACCAAACGGCAACACATGTAAAAACCAACTACAAACTACCAATTTTGAAAAGAATGATTAGAAAACTACTAAATATAGTTTAAAATAACCCTCCTGAACTATAATATTTTTTTCAAAGCAATTTAATTGTATTTAGTACTAGTATTATTACTTTGAATTCTGCCAAACACGTAAATTCACAACAGTTAGAAACTTCACTTTTTAATTTTGAATACACTCTTACTACTGTCAATTATGAGGGTTATTATTAACTAAAACTTCAAAATGGAATTTAATAGATGAAAAAAACACAAATTTGTCAAAAGGGAGGTCTATTTTAATAGAATAAAGTGGATTATGTAACTTGTTACCGAACGGTAACACTATGCATTAGAGGGTTAATAAGATTCAGCCTGTCTTTCAAACAGTTGTTTAAGCTTTTTTTTTAAAGGAAAAACATTTTACCTTTTTTTACTTCATGTCAAGTGGTGCGTATGATTTTAGTGAATTTTTTTTAAGTTTAAGAGAATCCCCTTTAGTGACAGTTCTTGGAAAGAAAAGTATTTTTTTTAATTCGCCTTTTTGTCCCGTAAGCAAAAAATTGCTTTAAAGAAAAATGTCCCCAGAGTATTACTTTTTTTCAAAGTGTGAAAAAAAAACATGAGGCCAAAAATATTACAAAGATAAGGAAAAAAGCTTTATTAGGAAAAAAAAGTTCATTAGATTGTGTATTTATGCTTAATACTAATGCATACTGCAACCTTTATTAAAGGATATAACCCCAAGCAAAAATTAAATGCATATATTTTTTCAATTCATCACCAAAAAAAGCTATCGGTAAAAAAATATATTTACATTAAGGACATATAAGTTAATTTGTCTAAGGGTCTTAGAAGAGTGAAGAATATAATATTGTCGTTTAATTTTAAAAAAAAATTATGTTGAGTACCACCGAAAGATATATCTTTTATTGTTAAAGATAGTTTTAGTTCAAGCATTAAAGCTTATTTCCAATTTTTCTATTTAGAAATTTTGTATATATAAGCGACGACAAAATTATCAACCAATTTAAAAAATACACAAAAGTTGATGAAAGTATTAAAATAATATTTTTCTTGAAAGAATTTTTTTAGCCTTTTATTGGGGACCAATGCTCAATTAAATCAAAAAAGTGTTTTGCGAAAACATGAGATGTTGCATAAATAAAATATGATGGTACAGCTGTGGAAATAAAAAAGTACCCACTTGAGGTTACTTCATCCGTAAGTCACCCTATAGAATCGGACCTTTTTGAGATTGTGAACAATTAACATTCTGAGTTAATTGCACGATACAAAATTTGCATAAGGGGCCGTCTTCATATTAAAAATATTACGATCTTTGAAATTTCCAATAGCAACACCCAATTTTAATAACTTAGAAATGTTAAGCACTCTTGAAAACCCTTAAATCTAAGTTTTTGTTACATTTGGATGAATATTTGACGAGTTATTCAATCGAATCACTTGTGGACCTTTTGGGGACCATCTCTAATGACAAGCAAGCATGCATGCAAAGCCGTCTTTATTTATCAACTACACACGTAATCTTATACACAGTCCCCTAAAGGGTAATTAAAAGGTATTCTGTGATTTACTCAGCAAATTATGAATAAAAAATTTTAAAATTGGGATTTCGCTTAATCTTCTTGTCTTAAATTTATTTCTGTAAAAATATTAAGGGGTTTCTATTCATATTTAAAAAAAAAATAATATAATAATTACTTAAAAATATAACAATTGTTTTAAATACCCCAATATTGAATGCATTTTGTTTGGGTTATTATAATTTCTTTTCAGTAAAAAATTCGTTTCATTATCTTAATTATTTATAGATCGTTATAGTTTTTTATGTGCAACTCATTTAACATTATGGGACCTAAACTTTGCACGTCTCTAACTCCCCTAATAATTCTAAAAAACTAACAAAATTTGGCATTTCGTATTAACATAGGTCATAGATTTGAAATATGGACTCAAAAAGGGGTGTTATATTGGAAATTTTAAAGTTAGTAACATTTTTAATATGAAGACGGCCCCTTATGCAAATTTTGTAACGTGCAATTAACTCAGAATGTTAAATGTACACAATCTCAAAAAGGTCCGATTGTATAGGGTGACTAACGGATGAAATAACCTCAAGTGGGTACTTTTTTATTTCCACAGCTGTACCTATTTTATTTTTCAGACTGACATCAAATTCCCCATTATTTAGTTTCCAAGCTAGTTTGACCACCGAGGGATGATAATCTGAGTTATCATACAAATACGATATTATATTTATGGTAATGAAATCTTTGACAGATTTACACGCTTTTCAACAATCATACTGTATTTAATTTTAAAATGATAATTATGTAACTTGAAACCCAAACGCTAATTATTTTCTGCTTTATCAAACACGTATCTAATCTTTACTCAGAAATAGCATCCTAAAATAACAAAATTGGATTTATATGTAGTTAAATGAAAAAAAAAAACGGTGACGAACATCATGCTTATACAGGTGTAATCAATAGAAAACTTCAATACATAGACAATCCAAATGAAAGCTTTGTTTATTTAAGGGGTCACAGAAGTCTTAAAAATGTGCAAAGAAGATACTACAAAACATAGTTTGATCTTTCATGTCATTTTTGAACTACTCAATGTATAAGCATAATTCTTTTTGTATGTAATTCTACAAGATTTATTTGTTATAAAACAAGTTTTAAAATTTATGAAGCTTTAGCCAAAACTAAAATAAATGATATGAAGCATGAAGCTATTTGAGCACATTGTGATTAGGCTTGCGCGGCAAATTGTGAGGTCAAAATTGAACAAATGACCAGGAAAATGCCTGTATATTGTACAAATATGTACAAACAAAGACTTATACCTAGATTCTCAGCTCAATTTTAATTAGAAATTATTTTTAAAAAAATTTTAAATCAAAATTTTTAAATTTTTATTATTTTTTTAGAAAAAAGTTCTTAAAATAATTTTAATTAAAATTGAGCTGAGAATTTAGGTATAAGGCTTTGTTTGTACATATTTGTACAATATACAGGCATTTTCCTGGTCATTTGTTCAATTTTGACCTCACAATTTGCCGCGCAAGCCTAATCACAATGTGTTCAAATAGCTTCATGTTTAATATCATTTATTTTAGTTTTGGCTAAAGTTTCATAAATTTTAAAACTTGTTTTATAATAAATAAATCTTGTAGAAATACATAGAAAAAAAACTATACTTATACATTGAGTAGTTCAAAAATGACATGAAAGTTCAAACTATGTTTTGTAGTATCTTCTTTGCACATTTTTAAGACTCCTGTGACCCCTTAAAACGATTCTTGGATTCGCATTAGATGTAACATTAATAGACCATGGTAGAAATGGGCGACTATACGTCTGCCAACTAGTTCACCAAATGGACAGATCTAGTCGAAAACCAAACCAGATGTACTGTATAGCTTCTTTTCCGAGGTGAAGCAAGTAAAACACTGTAAGACTTAGTTCTATGCCTTGGCAAAAGGACTATCAGAATGACTAATTCAACTAAAAATGATTAAAATCTGGGCATACTTTAACATCCACAGAGAGCTCAGATTTCTTGTAATCTGTGCGGCAAAATTGGTAGCGAGAGTCGCCGAGATGGTGCCACAAAAAAATGTCTCTCAGTTCTGGGGAATGTGAAGAGTCTGCAAAGGCTTGACCGTCAATGTTACAGCCCCATTAGAGAAAAAAAACTAAAAATGATAGAAAGCGAGAACTATGTACGTGCACATTTGCGAATGTGTTTTAGTGCACACATTTTTATTTGGGTCAACAAACAAAAAATTTGAATCATTAAAGTTGAATAAATCATGATAATTTCGAATTTAAATGGTTATTAATTTATCGTGCCGAACGTTTTTCTAACGAAAATGTTTACTTTTATTATACATTTACTTCAGTCGGCTGCTTATCAGAAAAGTGACGGTACAATAACTTATAAGGACCCATTTCCTTTAACTAAATCCACCTAAAACTGAAAACCTGCAATATTAAAACTTTCGATTCCACTTCCCTCCCCAAATACTTTGGGTTGCACGGCCTCTAGAAAAGTAAACCACTAACACTTTATGCTTTGTTACTGAAACTTCGCTGCGATTATTAATAAATAAGTTTCCATGTACAACATTTACAAGAAAGAAGGCTGAAAAGTGCCTATTCTCTTCTTAAAAAGGATTGAAAATGATGAATATGCCTGCCAAAGTAACGGAAGGTTCATTAGAGGGTGAGTAATGGGCGAAAATTACAATGCATCTCCTCGAAGATGCAGCTGGAGCCTGACGTATCCAAGCTCAAGAATGAACCAAGGGCCTCACTTTCTTAAATATGTAGGGGCGATGTTAACTTCAAACAAATGATGCATTTAATGTTTCAGAATAAAATGTTTTTTTTTAAAAAATAAGTTAACATTTTGCCGAAAGTTTACAAGTGTCAGCATATTTTTTTATTATTTTTTGTGGAGGGGTAGGGAGCCCACTCGCCTAGAATGTGAAAGGTCTCAGGTTCGGGTCCGGGCATCGCCAAAATAACTGCCGACCTATAAGCGGCCCGTGCAGCCAAAAATTTCCGACGAATAATACCCCGTGTAAGGAAGTGCACGTTAAATATCTTTCAAAGTTCTTATGCTGCGTATGATGTCGTTCTTTAACGGTTGCGTTGTGTATACCTACTCAGGTGTTGGCTCGTCACTTGACTGTGGCTCTAAAAAACGACGCCCCTGGCCAATAGCCCTCGTGTAGCTCCAGTGCGACGAAAATTCAAACATAACCTATATTAATTTATTTGGTCGAGTGACTTAGAAAACAATTTAAAAAAATATTCCTAAGAACAAAACTGAACTTAAAACCACTGAACCTTAAAAAAAAAATCGTTAGCCTGTGAAACACCCAACTTAAGTGTCTAGTGGGTTAAATATTCATCACGTCCCCAAATACTTTCTATATTCCTTGGAAAAGTTATCTCTCCGTAAATTATTCAAGAAAAATAGAGAAAAAAAATTGTGCATTCTCAGCATGCATAAACATTGGATTTTTTTGCTATTAGCAAAGAAGATAACTAAGTTTTACCCGATAAATAAATTTCAGGAAACAATCATTGCAGTCACTTGCTTAAAAGATTGATTGTATACTTAATTGTATGCTTAATATAATACTTGATTAACCTAATTATATTATACCTAATAATACTTGATTGTGTATACCTATGAGTAAATAATATCGGTAATTGGGAATATTTTTACTAAGAAAGAATGCTTTTTAAAATAGTTCAACAGTTGAATAATAATTTTTAGCCTATGGCAGTTCCAAGAATGTATTACCTTATAATTTGTATTTCAATTTAATTGCCAATAATAATGAGGATCATGCTTTATTTTTCCTTTTTAGATACCGAAAAACAAATACTTCTTGAAAGATAAAAAAAATCTTTATTCGCAACGTAATTGTTTTCATCGATTAACTAATTAAAAGTTTCATTCGAATTACCAAAATAAAGAAACATGGGACTAAACTTGGAAGAGAATAGGAATATTTTGTTAATGAAACAAGTTTGTAAAAGCTTTGGTGAGGATGAATAGCGTCTTTAGAAAAATAATTTAAACTCTACGAACACAAAGAATACTTTAATCATCTTGTTAGGGAAGGATCACTTTTTAAATAATTAAAAGAACTTTTAGAAAGAAAGCAACACAAATATTTGCTTTGTAAGTTTGGTTGTCGATTAAATTTGCACGCTTTCAATTGTACGTTCTTGGAGTGGTCGCTTAGAATTTATCAAAACATAATTATTACAATTCGTGTTTTAAAAAGGCTAGTTTATTTAGAATATCAAAAGGAACAATATGGAGCCAACAAATGGTGCACAACAATATGGTGCATTTAGTCAAACCATAAAATACACACAAAAATTGTATTATGTGCTATTTTATCATGGCAAATCAGCACTAATTCTAATTTTATAAAATGTTACTATACAATCTATTGTTCTATCTATTTTTATGTTAATATAAAAATGTTATAAATAATAATACTTTTCCCTAATGACTTCATTTTACTTATTATATTTAAAATCATGAGATTGTGTTCAAAAATTTACAAAAATAAAAAGCTAAATTTTAATAAATTATGTAATTTTTTTACAATATATCCAATTTACTCCAATAATCATTGAACCAACAGTCCCGTAAATTATTTATTGATTCAACAATTAATTTCTGGTCCCAAATAGTTTATACCACTGATCATTATTCTAATTGTTCACAATGCCGGAAATTCTATTTGTTCGAACTTGGATGAAAATAGGTTTTAGAATGTTAGGAGAATTTAATTAACAATTTATAATCAGAGAAATGATAGAACGGATGTGTTTTCCATTTATTTTCACAGGCTCGGTGGCTGAAGGGTTAGTGTACTAGCCTTTGGAGCTGCTGAGGTCGGGTTCGAATCCCGGTCAGGCATGGATGTTTGTGAAAGTCAATAAATGTTGTTATTTGTCTATGTGTTATTCATTTCTTTGTGACTGTAAAAATTTCTTTCTGTGTCTGTCCCACTTGACGAAAGCTTATAAGCGGTTCTATGAACAAGCACACAAGCTGGAACATATATGTATCATATCATACCAACCATTCAACTGTATATTTCTATACCTCAATAACTTTACGATGAGAATTACAATTAGAGATAATAAAATTTTAGTTTGGTTTGAATTATCGTTGCACTAGAGCTACACGAGGGCTATTGGCGACGGGCGTCGTATTTTAGAACCACAGTCAAGTGACTAGCCGACACCTGAAATAGGCACCCAACGCAACCATTAAGAGCGACATCATACGCAGCGTTAGGACTTTAAAAGATAGTTAACGCGCACTCCCTTACACGGGGTATTATTCGTCGGACATTTTTGGCTGCCTATAGGTCGGCAGTTATTTTGGCGATGCCCGGACCTGGTACCTTTCGCATGCTAGGCGAGTGCCTAACCAACTGGGCTCCCCAGCCCAGATATTATAAGATCTAACATCCGGCATATTCCATCGGGGTCCACGTGTATAGCCTTCAAACTTTTCGAAGGGTCAGGATTCAGGCGGAGATTCAAGTTTTAAAAAAAAGCTGACATCAGTATTTCTTAGGAGGGAAGAGTTATAATTTTCCTATGCTTAATAATTTTCATTGGTTTGAAATTTTTTTCTGGGAAGGGGCTTGGTGTAATCAACGCTTATTTGTCTTTGTACGTAACGCACCTTAGACCAGAAACCAAAAACAAAATTAAACCGTTTAGCGGTGATGAGCTTGAAAAATAATTGCATAAATTATATGTTTTTATATGAATTTTTTTTTAGAAATTCCCATATTACCTGTAGCTGTATATCGTTACACAGGGTGAGGCAAGCAAAAGTGGCCCCGGTCTAGAGATAAAAATACGACAGAAATGTTGCCAACTCTTAAACCATTAAAAAAACAGGTTTGCTACTTGAAGTTATTGATCGCTTCAATATTAAGCCCAAACAAACGCTTGGCGACTTATTTGCCGGCAACTACGCTACGGTTTTAGAAGCTAGTTGAAATGAAATACAAACAAGGTTTGTAGAGCTGATCAAGAAAAGTTCCCACTAGTACTTATTTGATTGTTTCGGTCGTTATTTATTCTAGAGAATCGGACCTTTTTGTTTTTGGTAATACAAAACATTCTAAATGGATTGCAAGACACAAAATTCGCATTATGGGACGTCTTCATACAATACGAACTGAGATCTGATCTCGCCACTAGTCTATGAGTAGCTCTAATATGAAGCTATTCCAATCCAACCAATGCAAAAACAGGTTTCAGGCGGCTTCAAGAGTTTTTCTCGCCAAGCATTTCAACGTATGCCTATCTCTAGACCGGGGCCACTTTTGTTTGCCTCACCCCTGTATATTGTGGCACAGGATCTTTTATTGCATGCATACTGAGTTGCCGTTCTTTATTTTTAAAATCTGTTTAAGTTGTTTCGATGGAAACGCGAAGTACAACGAACTTCTAATAAATTTTATTTTCAAATTATTTTATGAATCCATGTCCCCAAATTTATTAATCAACTGTTTTTATAATGCTTTATTTTGTTGTTAAATAGATGAAGACAATTTTTGCTGTTAATGTTTGAATCATTAAAAAATTGTTCAAAATATTTGTAAGTAAAAAAAGCTTACTAAATGCATTTTTACTCAATATTATCTTCCATACAATGTTGTAAAATAATCTACTTGCATTATACGTTACTTCACAAATTTGTCACGATACCAAAGCCGATATAATAATGGAAGACTAATCAAATTATAAACAAACTATTTTCAACAAACATTGCGAAAACTATTGTGAAAACGAGCTAATGATTCGTCACATTACTTAAAGCGTTTATTTTATCCTTAAAATTGGCATTTAAATACGTCATGCAAGGCAAAAAACAATCCATATATTGATCTTGTAGACATTACGTTAGTTTCATCGAAAAAGTATTGGAAATATTTTGTGGTTTTTCAAAAGATTCTCAATAGTAAATCAATAAAAATCCCTAAATTTTATTGAAACATTAATAAAAAAGATATCTATTTTTTCAAAAAACACGAGTTATTATTTATTAATTTTTATTTTTTAAAAAAAAGTGAACTGGTGAAATTATCAAAAAAAGTTCAATATTTTTTTTTTTTCAAAAAACTATGGCAAATAGCAAAAATCGGTAAAGACAGTTTGTTAAATACATTTTCTTGTTTATAAAAATGCTAAATTTTTGTTTGTTAATAAATAAGTTTTTGACTTATAACAAAAATAAGAAACATCACTTTTTGACATATTTCATTTTTTTTAAAAAGTAATGATCATTTAAAACCTTTGACTATCTAAAAGTGTAAGTATTTTTAGTATACATTTATAGAAAAAAAATTATATTGATGTCTGCAACATTAAAAAAAAAAAGTTAAAACTGTCCCATATCCCCTTAACCAGGCAAAATTGCTAGTTCTCAGCACTTTTTGATTCTTGTCTCCATTTATAATTATCTATACATTAAAATTTTTACAATATGAAATAATTAATGAGGCAGTGACAGACTGACAAACGAAATTTAGCATTTATAAAATATTCCGTTTTTTACGTTATAAGTGTAATGCTGAAGTTAAAATGGCAGGTCAAATTTTCTCAATAAATACTCAATATGTAATTATGCAGTGTTTAAATAAATGGTTTTATTGATTTTTTTAGGTAAGACCTGCTACCCTGCCAGAACAAAAAAGACAGTACATTTCCAAAAGCTTATACAACTCTTTATGATGATTAAAAAATCCAGATCAATTTAATAAACAAATAAGAATAACTTTAAACATTTAATAAAATATGATTTGAATAAACATTGAAATCATATGTAGCCAATTTAATCAATATCAATAGCACTAAATATAATCTTAATATCCATGTTTAACCCTTTCAGTCCCAAAAATTAACTACATTACAGAAACATCTGATATTCACAAAATAAGCTTATTTTAGGTCAAATATAAGAATTCCATAAGGAAAAAAAATCCATTTACATTTTTTATATGGTTTTTGAAACAATGCCAAAATTCTTTAACTGTTTAAAACAACAAAATAAAAAAATATATATTACCTGAAAACACTTCGAGTTATATATTTTAAGGTATCTGACAATATTATTAAAAAAAATTTAGTAATTATTATAACCGAAATAGTTTAAATTGTGTTTTAAATATGTGGAACTGAAGTGAACTTATCAAAAATCAGGAGAAACGCTTATGACTATTTTCTAAATAAAAAAAAGTAGTAGCTCTGACTTCTATTGAGAATAAAGTAAAATTTTGTCTGATAGAACAAAATGTGAAGAATCGAATGATGTGTGTTTGGATGTCATAGCGGGACATAAGCATTTTGAAAAAAATATTGAAAGTGATGATGCCAAATGGCATCACTGGGACTGAAAGGGTTAATTTTTAACTTAAGTTGTTACATTTTGTTTATGTTTTAAAGTAAGAAATTATTTTTTCGTTATATCATTATTAATTTTAACTTGATATTTTTCGTAACCAATCAAATTACCAACCTATATTTTCGTAAAATAGTTTAGAATAAAAGTACCTTCTGCAGCTGATGTTAGCACACGTACATGAAAAGAAAACGCTTTGAGTGGTGCAGTTTTGGGAACTTAATCCGAATCATCTAATAAACTAAAACAGCATAAACTACGAATTGTCATAAATCATAAATTTTTAGTATAAATTACACATCTGTAATTATTAACAATGTGTACAGATGTCTAGTTTAAGAGAATAAATGTACAAACAAACGTGCAATCACACACACACAAAGTTTCATTTTTAAATTCATCATTAAATTTGGCACATAAGTTCCAAGTAACTGTTGGCTGTTGGACATCATGATAAGGTTTTTGTGATAATTGTGCTTGCGCAAGAAGTAGCCGCCATTTAACTTTTAGTTTTGAACTTATTGAAATCACCTCATAAGGCATATAATTATTATTAAGTGTGTTTATATATTGATTTATTCAATGGTATTTGAGAGTCGTGAAGTGTTTCACATCCTTAGTTTGCAATACAATCAAAATTTAATTTGGCTGGCCAATCCTCCAAATGTTTAGCAGCCTTTTGTTGTCTACAAGTATAAAGATTACACACAGGCTTGTATACTTGACTAATATAAAATAAAGGGACTTGAAAGGACAGTTGAGTGGGCGGTTGAAGTGCACAAAGAAAACAACCATGAATGGAAAAGAGTTATAATAAAGGGTATCACATGATAATACTTCTGTGGGAAGGTAAACTGCAGTAGGTAGACTTATAACTCGGACTATTGCTGTAAGCACGACATAACTCCAACCTAAAATAAAGCATACTAAATATTGATTACTTTAAGATAAAAACAGTTCAATTCATTGATTGGGTAACTGCAGTTTACCTGCCCACGGTAGAATACTAAAGAAGCCTTTTTTTTTCTTTGCTATTTTTAACAATGAATTTAACGTAATTTGTTATCGGTTTTTTTTATCAAGTGTGGCCTTTTTTTTTTAAATGTAAAGTAATCAGTAACGGTTATAATCGAGATAATTGTCAAATCAGGGAAGGGTGTTTTTCGGAAAATACGTATTAATATCTTAATGGACTTTTACATAACTCTCTTTTTATATCCATCATATAATTGACGATGTATTTTGTTAAACTTTCTGTGTACGATCGTAAAATTCAAAAGATGCTTTGTTTGCAAAAATTAGGATCGCGTTATATATTGAATGGATTGCAATATTTGTTGTATATTAAAAGGTTTGTACTTTTGAATGTTTAAAAAAATGAGAATAAAATTCTCTAGACATTTAATAGCAGTCGTGATTGTAAAATACAACAGAATGAAAATGTACCAGGCTTTTTAGTTATCTTTAGACATCGAACTTTGCTTCTCCAACTCAAAGCTCAAAATTTTTGGGTGAATTGTACTGATAAATCGTTTTATTTCAAAAATTATAATTTTATTTCACTACAAAGGGTAACATCAATAATGAAGCAATTGGGATACCTTCTCAACGTTTTATATTATTGTGGTATTGATGCACTTGATGAAAATTCAACAAAATTCTATATTTTAGGAGTTGCTCAGAAGAGTATATTTCCGTTACTAATGACCAGTCACATGTGTTATCAGGTATATGAAATGATATTGAATAATAAATGTGACTACTCAAGCATTATTTTTCTGAGTATTACGTTTCTGGCATGCATTATATGGATGATAACATGGAAGAAAAAATCATCTTTGAAAAACTTACTGAGCCTCTTAAACAACGGAAAATCTTCAACTATGAAAGTTTGTCCCTTAAATACTTTCTTTGTTAATTTATCAGTTATTTTCGCACTCGCTTCTCCTATACTTTTAACAACAGCTGTCTTATTCTTTGACAAGAATATTCGCGAGTTAAAGTTTTGGGAAATTGTATATCGGTATGCGGGAAGTGTCCACGAAATGCTGTTTCCCGCTGTTTTGACAATAATCTACATTGCCCTTTGTCAAATTTTGATTAGAAGACTTCGAGTTAGCCATATCTCATTTTGCCAAATACCATCAACTCCATATCCCAACACAATAAAATGCATATCGGAAAATTACTCGGATATCGTTAAAGGCATCGATATTTTTCAAGAAACTTTTTCTGCTCCTATATTCTTTTTGATTTGGCAACATTTTTGCGGACTATCATATACGTTGATGCAAGTATTGTTTGAACAAGAAAAGAACAAAAAGGAAGCAGTCTTTGAATCTGTTTTTTACATCATTTACGAATGTGGAGTTATAGGTACTATAACCGATACGGCAGCCAAAATTCCTCATGAGATGCAACGAATCAAGTCCTCATTGTTGGAACTCAATATCCAAAGCGTGCTTAAAGAAGAAGCATTGGTTGGCAAGAAGTATATTAAATGGATTTTAGAAAATGACGTTATCGTTCTCAGTGCCGGGAACGTATTCTCATTCGATAGAGGATTTCTCTTTAAAGTCTTGGGTGCCCTATTGGGTCATATAATAATATTTTATCAAATAATTGAAAACAAGAGAAGCTAACTAGTCTTAACCAACTATTTTTGTCTGCCACAATTTTTAATTTGCATAAAAAAATGTGTTGGAGAAAAATGGCGGTCAAGGTGTTCTAAATAGTTTTCTTTTATTTTGCCTTGGAATGTTTTTAGTAGTTATAGTCCCGTAGAATAAAATTAAGAAATAATGTTTAAAAAAAAGTTTGGTATGAGTTATATGCATAAACATCTCCACCTTTACACTTAATAAATTTATATTATTATTTTTTCGTTGTTTTTATTTGATAAATTTAAGGATAAATTAAATATTTTGAAAAGAATAACTTGATAATCCGAATTAAGAGGTCAACTTTGGTTTGGTTGAATTAATGTCGTATTAGAATTACATGGGTGATTGTAAATTTGAACTCTATGGAGGTCGATGCTTTTCGCAATATCCTTTTAAGATTCAAGTTTCATTTAAAACTCTTTGAAGAACAAAGATAACTTTGAGATGGTGATTTTAAACACAAATTCTTCTGCCCATTCACCGTTTAGTGAGTTAGTTCAAGATAAATTTTTCGTCTTTAGATAACTGATTTTTTAAAAACACTCTTCATGCCCAAATGAATATTTTATTACCCAGTATTATATTGCAGTAAATTGATGATATATTTAGTGATTTTAAAGGTTAAAATACGTCTTCTATTTTGATTTTTTTTTTGTAATGCCTAAAGAATTAAGGGTTTAAAATCCGATTCATAATGTAGTAATATGTACTTTTGTCTTTTTATATTTATATATTATTATTGTTGTTTTTTCTTTACCTCATTAGTTAATCGATATAAAATAATAAAATTAAAAAAACTGTTTTTCCAATCGGATTTCATGCACTTTTGCACCTGGTATACAAATTCCAAATTTTACTGCAAATGCTTTAAAATAAGTTGTTGTGATAGAATAACTATATTTTGACGTTTTACTCTTCTACCATTTTTTAAAAAAAAGTATATTTTCTTTAAATTCGGCAAATATATTTTTATGCAAGTTTTACTGAAGATATTTCTGAAGTTCCACAATTTAATCACGCTTTTTTGTGCCTGTCATCTGACGATTTTTAATCTAGATAATGATGAATATCCTTATAACATACCATTTTCCGCTACAAATATCGAAGAAACATATTGATGAAAGTTTTTAAAATTTTGATTTGAGAACAAAACGAAAAATGTGTATTGCTTAAGCATGAGAGCCGTCAAGTCATCGGATTTGAACCGGCAACACTGGATTTGTAATTTAATTTCAAAACTTCCGTGTCATATGTTCTAATTGCTGAGTTTTCAAAGGGAGAAACATTTAACGGTCACTTTGCTACAGGATTCCGGAAATGGTTATTACAGAGCTATCCCTTTTCAAGAAGCAAAAATATAGGGAGATGCTAGTCGCCTCCAGCCCTGATCACTTAAGGGGTCATAGGAGTCTTAAAAATGTGCAAAGAAGGTACTACAAAACAAAGTTTGATCTTTCATGTCATTTTTGAACTACTCAATGTATAATTTTTTTTATATGTAATTCTACAAGATTTATTTATTATAAAACAAGTTTTAAAATTTATAAAACGTTAGCCAAAACTAAAATAAATGATATTAAACATGAAGCTATTTGAACACATTGGGATTAGGCTTGCGCGGCAAATTGTGAGGTCAAAATTGAAAAAATGACCAAGAAAATGACTTTATATTGTACAAATATGTACAAACAAAGACTTATACCTAAATTCTCAGCTCAATTTTAATTAAAAATAATTTTTAAAAAAAATTTAAATCTAAATTTTTATTAATTTTTTAGAAAAAAGTTCTTAAAATAATTTCTAATCAAAATTGAGCTGAGAATTTAGGTATAAGTCTTTGTTTGTACATATTTGTACAATATAAAAACTTTTTTTTTTGTCATTTTTTTAATATTGACCTCACAATTTGCCGCGCAAGCCTAATCACAATGTGTTCAAATAGCTTCATGTTTAATATTATTTATTTTAGTTTTGGCTAAAGTTTCATAAATTTTAAAACTTCTTTTATAATAAATAAATCCTGTAGAATTACATATAAAAAAATTATACTCATTTATTGAGTAGTTCAAAAATGACATGAAAGATCAAACTATGCTTTGTAGTATCTTCTTTGCACATTTTTAAGACTCCTGTGACCCCTTAACTCTATACTCAGATATATAACTTTATTGGGTTATGTTAAGCTGTTCATTTTCGGACTGTCTATTTAAAGCTTCCTGTTGGGGCAGATTCATAGAGGTAGAAAAACCGCTCGCTATCATACACTATCTAGAGGAAAAACGTAGCGGTAAAAAAAGAGGGAATTTTGTGCCGGAGCATCACCTCAACATGTCGACGATTGGCGAGAAAAAATCAGTACTAAAATTGCGCTTTTTTTTAGAATAAAGATTGTTGAGTTGCTTCTAGTAGATAGCTGCAAATATTCTGAATTTTCTTTAGTAAGTGTCAAAAATAATATTATTAAATAACCAAAAATTTGCATAGTTGTTTATTGTTGATGTGTGAAATTATTGATTTTATATTCATCGTTAAGCAGAACCAATCATTAAATATCATTCAAAAATTGAGTATGACATAAAAAAAAATTCTCTGAGCAGAAATAGAACTACCCCAAAAATGACCCTGACTCATAAATCATAAAAGTACAATCCACGTCTACAAAAAATTTCAAAGAGCCACCAGCTCCAAGATAACAGCTTCTAAAAAAAGCGCAATTTTAGTATATAAATAATATAATTGGCAATGTATTTTGTTCAATTTATTAAGTACGGTATTAAATCTGCACAATTTTTAAATAAATATTCAATAATTGAGAAATAATGAAATTCAACTATAAATTAGTTTGATTTTAGAAAATGAACCCCCCCCCCCCCCATACAACAAAATCTCTCTTAAAAGTTCAGAGAAAATTGCTTAATACCCGTTTTATAATTTAAAATCGCATTATTCCGTGCATATTTGAATTTATTTTGATGTTACAACACAAAATACATAATTTTCTATTGAATTTGCAAGATATAATATATATATATATATATATATATATATATATATATATATATATATATATATATATTATATATATATATATATATATATTCATTATCTCGAAAAATGAAACTTTTTTATAATTGCTTTTTCAGCATTCATTTTGTTTATCATTAATACTTGCCTGAACCCCATTAGTACTACTTTTTTCATTCCTTAAATGATGTTTTGTGCCTTAAGTTGTTGTTTTTTTCGTCTAAACTTTAAGAGACATACTTTAGTAGATATTGCTATTAACCAGAGAAGTTTATGTTAGCATACTACAAAAAAAAAAAAAAAAAAAAAAAACAGTCCAGTGTAGTTGCATTTTTATTTCTTTAATAAGTCACATTTTTTATGTTTGCAACACAAAAAAAGGAAAAAATACTAAGAAATAATTAAGATTATTTTTAATTAGTCAATGTCATTAAAGTTTTTCGTTAATGGCTCTTAATGGTTATATATGTTGCATTTTTCCCATAACATGAAGGTGTAATATTTATTATTCTTGGAAATATGTAGTTACTCGCACTATATTTAATTAGCTCAAAAAAGTTTTGCATTGGTGCAAGACCTAACATAAGCAATTATGATAATTTATTTACTCTCAATTTACAAGAAATACATTGATATCAGAAAGTGCAAAAAAGGCACAAGATAAATAAAATTTCGGTTTCAATCTACCGGATTTAAACTTTTTAGAAGTACGCCATAGATCACTAGTGATCCAAAAACGATCACAAAAATTTTTGGGGTGTAGTATATCCATTCACGACCGGACAGCACGAATTCCGGTACACTGGCAAGTTGCTGGACCATCATTATGCAGGCTCGCTGGGATTCAGTTATACCATCAGCTACTAACGATCCTAATTTCTTATGACTGCTGAAATTCAGCTTACGTATGCCTGTCGGTATCTTGCCAGCAAAGTTGAAAACTAAACTAAAGCCCATTTCACACCTTGTCACAACTACTTGCAACTCCCATAGGACACCATGCATTAAAAAGTTGCACTCAAGTCGTGAGATTTTTTCGTGCAAGCACGAAAAAATCGCAGTTGCATGTACCCTTAGCCAATCAGAACTCAGGATTTTGTTGGCTGCATTGTGGCGAACTAGACTTCGCCAACTAGTTGTTTGTTTACTTTTTACGACGCCAACTTTCCTTGTTTAAAAAAAATCTGCGCAATTAAAAATGGGTAGTAAATAGATGACAAAAATGGAAATTGATCTAATTAAGGAAGTTCGGAAACATAAATTTCTGTTTGATGCAAACGATGCCTATAGTTTGATTAAAGTTTGCTTTCAAACAGATGAAACTTGCCAAATTTTAGATAAATAATTTTTTGTTGAAACCCGAAAAACCAGGTTACACAAGTTGCGAGTTGCAGTTGCAAGTAGCTGTGCAGGTGTGAAATGGGCTTAAGCGACACAGTCATGAATGGAACTTTGAACAGGATGTCGAAAATGGACGCAATGTCTGGGTCTTGAATTACATTCAGGAGCATTGACGTTAACATGCAGAGGGTCGTCATCATATAGCACAAACAGAGGTAAAATGATACACTAGAAAATGATTTTTGTAGTGTTTCGATTAAGTCGCTAATTTTGAAGAACTTCTTGAAGAAACCTCTCTGTCCATCTAAGATTTCTTCGGCTGGTGTCTCGTCAATTTTCGTCATAAAACCAGCTATTGTAAGGTGTAACTTCTGACATAAAATAACATATAAGATCATTAGGAGTGAAATTGTCATCATTGGCAGAAATTCGCTGAACAAATTCAGCATTAAAAAATACAAAGTTCTTAAGCCATCAGTTTCAAACTCGGTTTCATATAAAGCATTATCAAAAAGAAAATCAATATTGTAGCGAACAGCAAGCCATGTTACAAAACATGTATGAATAACTACTAAGACTGTGAATACAATAACCATAACATTGAACAATAATTTCTTTGAAGGTTTTGGTGATAGGCACTGGATATTTGACATAAGATTCACAATCACATTCGGGTTCATACGCAATGTGTGCCAAGCAACTATTACCAAAGCAATGCTGTCTCCAACTTCCAGTCAAACCATTCCTCTTTGTAACTTACGTAGTATATGTCCATAGATTTTCGGAGAGCCACAAATGTAAAAGAAAGGGTACACTCTTAAAACAAAGTGAAACAGTGAATTTAACTCAATCTGAGTTAATTTTCACTTTTTCAGTGTCGAAAATGCACTTATCTTTTTGGAGTGGATCCTTTGTGTGTTAAACCTCCGACAGGATCACTCCAAACGAGTGATTTTAACTCAGTCTGAGTTAATATTCACTCCTTTCCAGTGTCGAAAATGCACTTCTCTTACTGGAGTGGATTTCCCTCTTTTGTTTTAAGAGTGTACAAAGTTGAGGCTGTCGGGTTTCGTTAAGGTTAAGAACCCCGAAGAATGTAACAAATTTCGTAAGAATACCATATTCGGTCTTCGAGGTAATGTTAGACGACTTTTGAAATAAAGAATCAGTTTTCTTGGGGGTTTTTTTTTTTGGTTCTGAGTTGTCCTTAACTCGATTTGGTAAAATCAAACTGACGTTGGCTCCATATATTTCAAACATCTTGTTAAAAATGTGAAGATTATGAATGCAATATCCTTGACAAATTAGCTTTTGTTATTATACAATCCTCCTTCGATACTAATGAATCTAAATAATCTGTTTCGTTATTAAAATACAATTTTCTATTATCTCAGTCAAAAATTGTTATAATAAAGAAGAGAAAATGGGGACATGTCACTAATTTTTCAGTAATATATAGTAATTTAACTTAAACAGTTATTGTTTAATACTTATTACTGTCTTGATATATTAAACTAACGGTAACTTTTTAGCTTCTGGCAAACTTTTAACGCAAACTAAACTAAATCAATTATATTTATTCTTTTTATATGATCTCAGTAATTTCCAATACATGTTGGCACACTTTAAAAAACAATTGACAATACGAAATTTTGTTGAAGATCTCGTTTTCATTTGTTTCTTAATATTTATCGACATGATTATGTATAAATTAGTTTACAAAGGTATTAAATTACTCGGACGTGATAAAATTAAGCAACACGTCAAAACAAACAAAAATGTATCTTTATACGCTAATTTAATTGCGCGAATAAATGCGTGTGTAAACAGTTTCCATAGAAACCGGTTTATTAAAAAAATCTTGAAATAAACTGAAACTACAATTGCGAGATGTAGTGAAAGAATAAATTAGTTGAAGAACGTCCTAAGTGACAGTTTTGAAAAATTGAGATGTGTTATTTTGTATCCAATGATTATATTATTCCATCCTTTAAAAATAATAAGTTTCCACTTTTCCATAAACTTAAATTTAAGCGTAATATTTACTGCCAGCAAGCCTACCGGTTTTAAAGGACTAAAGTTCAAACAAACAACTTTAAATGTTCCTTCTCTAAAAAAGTACCAAAGGCCCTCGCCAGATAAGACGGTGAAAAATGCCCCCACTCCAATCGGGCTAATTTTTTTTCTGAATATACCTCATAGTATGGACAACTTCTCAGCCAAGTTTCAGCTCTAAAATAGGACGCGTTTTTGAGTAAAAAATAAAAGTTTTTTTATTTTTAAATTGAATTTTCTCTGAATCTATTTGATAATATCCAAAAAACTGCTCATAAGTTTTTAGATATCATTGAGTAGTATTCTCAGAAAAATCCGCTCATAAATCTGATCGAGGGATCATTGTAAAAAATGCGATTTTTTTTTTCAAAAAAATTTTTTTATGCCAAAATCGTTATTCACACCTTAAATTTTTGTCTCTACATGTTTCTCTAACATCAATCTACAATATATATTTTTTTCAGATTTTTAAAAACATTGGACGATAGTTAAAAAAAATAAAATATCCTTAAAACCTGATTTTTTGCACTAAAATCCTTTAGTACAGTCACATAATTTTTTTCTACATCATCCTCTTATCTCAGTTTACAATATATGTATATATTTTTTCATATATTTTTGAAAATGTTAGGCAATTGTAAAAAATATTTAATTTGATTTTAAATCAATTTTTTTAACTCTTATTATCTGTATTTGGAATAAGTAACGTAATTAATAACATTTTATTTTTACTATACAGTTGAAATAAACTTGCTAAAAGGGAAAAAATAAACTGAATCAAAACTAACTTTCATCCATTGCAGGGCTCCTCAACATATTCTACCGTATATTTCAATACTTTGCTCTTCCCCTCAGATGAACCTATAGACACGCTTGTCATCTTAGAAATGGTCCCCCAAAGGATATCAAGAGATTCGATTAAATAATTCGTCAAATACTCATCCGAATGTAACAAAAACTTAGATTTAGGGGTTTTCGAGGGTTCTTAACATTTCTAGGTTATTAAATATGGGTGTTGCTATTGGAAATTTTAAAGTTAGTAACATTTTTAATTTGAAGACGGCCCCTTTTGCAAATTTTGTGTCATGCGATTAACTCAGAATATTATATTTTCATAAAGTCAAAAAGGTTCGATTACTTAGGATATCTAACAGCCGAAATAATCACTAGTGGGTACTTTTTTTTCCACAGCTGTACTAACTCTTAACTCTTATGTTATTTTTTTTTATTTTTCAAGCAAATATTTATTAATAGTCAACGTTTATTTTATACATTTTTTAACATTTTAAAAAAATTTTAAACGTTATTTGACAAGAACAACAAATCAACAACGAATTAATTATCTTCATCACTGTCTTCATGAACTACAGAGGTAATGCTTTCTGTGCTGAATAAGTGGCTTAATTTTTCTGCAGGTCTAGGAATTTTCGACAGGTATCGGCCATATGATAAGTGATAAATAATTGCAGCAATATGAGAGCAGCACCCAACTGTTCTGCGACCATTTGCACACTCGCAAAAGTAACGTTTTATTCCTGAAACTCCTATACTGTTTCGCACGTATTCAATGAAACATCGATATATTTTTCTGTTCATGTGGCGTGATTGTACTTGCATTTTTAAAATATTTGATTTTCCTTTCACGAATTTCAAATTCAAATGACCATCTTCATCAATGACTTCAGCTAGATAAGATATCGCTTGACAGTATTGGTAAGTGCCGGTGAACAATATTTTCAGTTGGTTTTCTGTTAGCTCTGGAAAATCAAGTACGTCAGTGTCCGAAATATCTTCAAAAGGAAGTTTTTTTCGAAACCATCCTCTTGATTCAACTTCATCAGCCAAAGTATTCTCAGTATTTTTCCGCTCAATCATTCTCTGCAGAATGTCATCGGTCATACCAACATCAGAAACCAGCCGTTTGCTAAACTGATTATGTAGAAAAGCCGCTGTGCGATAATATGGTCCGATCTTCGGAATCATTTTATTATCAAAAATATGATCTAAAAGGGCATTTTTCTGTTTTATCATGCCATGAACCGATTCAACTGCCCATCTCAACTTCGTCACAAAGCGAGAATCATTAGATTCCTGAGTAGTGAGTTGTTTTTGCTTGCCTTTCAGAGCCGGCATTAGTACTGTAAACTGTTTAGATTCTAAATATTCCTTGACGTCTCGAAATCCACGATCCAAAATGAAAATGTCTCCGGGCCTCATTAGCTGACACAGTAAAACATTTGGGTCGTCAATAATATGTCTCATTATCTGAGCATCATTTTCATTTGCAAGAAAAGGACCCAACATATCAACGACAAATCCATCAGTAGTACAAATAGTAAAAGGCTTACACAGGTGAGTTTTTTTCTGACCAGAATAAGATATCCGTTGATATTCATTGTTTGTACTCTTTTGATGTCGTGCATACGTACCGTCACATATCAACATCAATTTATCATACGCATTATACAGTTTCTTGGCTATTTCTGTGGTATGATTATTAATCAGTATCTCTCGGCTAACAGAAGATAATCCAAAATGTACAGGAAGAATATCTTTCTCAAATGAATGTACTATTGAATCTGAGTAGGAGGACACTAGTTGTTCATTACTGAGCTGCAGTATGGAAGCAATCAGTTTATTTGAGCATCCTGTTCTTAGTTTTATTAGAAACACAATTAGCGCTTGTACAACCGTCCGAGAAGAACTTTTTCTCATCGACACCATCATATCACGCAATTTCGTTATATTATCCCAACTCAAGCCAGTGTATATTTTAATTTGATCTTCAGAAAGCCTTTGGTTTTCACATTTATCCAAAACAGTTTCATTGCATTCTGATGTCACGCTGTTAAGTATATTCTGTATTTCATGAGTTGTCATAGACGAATAATTTGAGAAGACTTTTAATCTATTTAAGTCTTCATCATATAATCGTTTTTTTATTAAATGGCTTCGACAACATCGGTTGCCAGCTGGAATATAAATGTTACGTTTAATATACGACTGCAACTGTGCTTCTTGAGGAACTTGAGTTAAAGTATCTTTACTATAACAGACACAGCAATATTTATGTGTTGAAACAGTCCTCGGTATTGGTAACTCTACATGCTCAACCTCATTACTATCATTCGAATCTTCTTTTAAACCAATAGAACATGTCGGGTCTAATTGTTCAGAATCACTTACTTCGTCTTGATCCGAAGAGCGATCGATTTTTCTTCGTTTATAATAAGCATGTGATCGACACTTTTTACAAATAATGTCATTGATGTTCAATGAAGTATCGATATTTTTTGAGAAGAAAATCACTTCATCAGCATCTGTAATTTTTTTCATCTTCTGAACAGAATAAATCCATTTCTTACATCCGGCACATTTAACATGCTTAGAAGACATAGTGATTGCGATATATAGGTTATTATTCTTCTTAAAATAGTAGCACTAACATTAATGGTGACCACAACAATGATAACAATAACCGGATAGACAATAAGTATTTTTGTATAAACATTTACAATAATAGCACAGTGATTGACGTAAATCGTATTAGACGCTACTGAAAACTTTTGGAGACTTAACAGGTGGATAAACCTAAAGTAAATAATTATCACGCAAGTTGAGGACCTTACTCGGCAGATGACATCCCTAACATAAGCGGGGAAATTCAAACTGGTACAGCTGTGGACCAAAAAAAAGTACCCACTAGTGATTATTTCGTACGTTAGTCATCCTAAGGAATCGAACCTTTTTGACTTTATGAAAATATAATATTCTGAGTTAATCGCATGACACAAAATTTGCAAAAGGGGCCGTCTTCAAATTAAAAATGTTACTAACTTTAAAATTTCCAATAGCAACACCCATATTTAATAACCTAGAAATGTTTAGAACCCTCGAAAACCCCTAAATCTAAGTTTTTGTTACATTCGGATGAGTATTTGACGAATTATTTAATCGAATCTCTTGATATCCTTTGGGGGACCATTTCTAAGATGACAAGCGTGTCTATAGGTTCATCTGAGGGGAAGAGCGAAGTATTGAAATATACGGTAGAATATGTTGAGGAGCCCTGCAATGGATGAAAGTTAATTTTGATTCAGTTTATTTTTTCCCTTTTAGCAAGTTTATTTCAACTGTATAGTAAAAATAAAATGTTATTAATAACGTTACTTATTCCAAATACAGATAATAAGAGTTAAAAAAATTGATTTAAAATCAAATTAAATATTTTTTACAATTGCCTAACATTTTCAAAAATATATGAAAATATATATACATATATTGTAAACTGAGACAAGAGGATGATGTAGAAAAAAATTATGTGACTGTACTAAAGGATTTTAGTGCAAAAAATCAGGTTTTAAGGATATTTTATTTTTTTTAACTATCGTCCAATGTTTTTAAAAATCTGAAAAAAATATATATTGTAGATTGATGTTAGAGAAACATGTAGAGACAAAAATTTAAGGTGTGAATAACGATTTTGGCATAAAAAAAAATTTTTGAAAAAAAAAATCGCATTTTTTACAATGATCCCTCGATCAGATTTATGAGCGGATTTTTCTGAGAATACTACTCAATGATATCTAAAAACTTATGAGCAGTTTTTTGGATATTATCAAATAGATTCAGAGAAAATTCAATTTAAAAATAAAAAAACTTTTATTTTTTACTCAAAAACGCGTCCTATTTTAGAGCTGAAATTTGGCTGAGAAGTTGTCCATACTATGAGGTATATTCAGAAAAAAAATTAGCCCGATTGGAGTGGGGGCATTTTTCACCGTCTTATCTGGCGAGGGCCTTTATGGAAAACACTTAGCTTCAGCTTCTTCATCTGTGTTGGTACGCAGTCGGCAAAGTAATAAATTGAAAACAGCGGTGCTGAATGAAACGAGATTCGAAATATGTTGTCGAAACGAAGCAATGGTTGTTGTAAATCGTTTGAAGCATGGGCCATTTTAGGTTTTAGGATTTCACCCCTGGATTTAACTGTACGAGAATAATACCATAGGTCACCAAAGTTCCAAAGACAGCCAAAATATTCCTCTTGGTGAAGTACAGCAATCCGCAACCGGACAGCACAGAATCCGGTGTACCGATAATCTCCTGGACGAACAAGAAATTCACGCGGTCATCGCCAGACATTGCTGCATTCGCCAAAGTACCAAATTTATGGAAAACACTTAGCTTCAGTTTCTTCATCTGTGTCGGTACGCAGTCGGCAAAGTAATAAATTGAGAACAGCGATGCTGAATGAAACGAGATGCGAAATATGTTGTCGAAACGAAGCGATGGTTCGATGTCGTCCCCACTGTACAGAAGAAAAGTCGACAACATGCTGAAGTTCATGAAAAGGTAATAGACACACAGGCAAAACGAAGTTTGAGAAAAGGACTTGTTTAAGGATTCTACAGCATCGGTAAACTTGAAGAACTTGTCGAAAAATTGGGTGGAATTTTTCGCAAATGATTTCGCAGATACAACATCGGTTGCTTCAGATAATTCTCTAATAATAGTTGAAGTCTTGTGGCATAAAATTAAATAAAATACTAAGATAAATGTTAAAGTTGTCGATGGTAAAAAATGTACAAAAATCACTTTAAGGAAAAAGCATAAAGTCCTGACCCATTTTTGTTCAAACTTCGCATCGTAGAGTTGAAATTCGTATTGGCTCTCATTATTTGTATCTGCATCATTGTAAGCCACGGTAAATGTAAACCCAATAGAATGTAAAAGCCATAATAGGGCAACAAATATTACTGTAGCATCTGCCAATCTAATATTTGATGGTTTCGATGATATGTTATGAATTAGTTTCATGGTCTTTAAAACATCTTTAGAGTTTCGTCGTAAGGTATGCCATACAAGAAGCCTGGTAGCGAAACTGAACATAAAAGCTAGTTCTATTTTCCATATAAACCAATCAGCATTGGCGTATTACAAAGTCGTCACTACGTTCTCAATAAATTGCAAATGTAAAAGAGTAGGGAGTATAAATGTTGTCAGGTATTTAGACGTTTTCATTCCCTTTAAATGTAAGGCTCCAAAATATTTCATTATCATAAAAATGATGCCGTATTCTGGGCTAAAATCGGTGTGAAAATTGTTTTTTATCAATAGTTTCACGTTATTCATTTTGAAAAATAGTGTTTTTGACATAGTTTTGCAGCAACGTACACCTATGAACAATTATTAAAGAAAAAATTATAGTCAATATTTGATAAATCTAGTATTAAATGTTTACCATTACTCACCATAAAATTATAGTTCAAATTCCTTTAACTCAAAAAGTTTACATTTGCTATTCAAATTTGCAGAAGCAATTTTTTCACCTCCTAAACTTCTCATTTAAAGCTTGAATATGACAACCACTTACTTCATATTAACAACAACACAAATTAACAATTACATGTGCAAGTTACTAATTATGGTTGAGAAACAAAACATAACAGAAACCATTAGACAAAAGAAAATATATCCCTCGTTGCTAAACAATTGAACGCTAATTCACTTCCAATAATGTAAAATGACAATCGTTTTTCTCTTATTCACAACAATCGAAACTAGTATTTATATAACCATTACAACAAGAAATGTCACAACTACAAAATGTGGCTTTTATAATCAATAAGGTGAGCATAACTAAACAGATAGGTGTAAAAAGTAGTTCAAGTCCACAATCATATTTCCTTACACGCTTGTATTCTCACTAAAGGGGTATATAAGAATAACGCTAAGGGAAATTCTTCTGTCTATTTACCGGTTTTTACAACAACAATTTTATTGCATGCTTATAATTTCACTTATATGTGTTTAGTTTTGACAGATGATGTGTCAAATAAACAGTCCTAATGACACTTTAACATTTGAATAGCTCTAGCGTAAATGAACTGCTGAAAACATTTACACGCAAACATTATGCCATTTAAAGAAACGATTTTCATTTTAGTACAGAATGGCAAAAAGTGCGTTGAAACATAAACATATTTAACTGTGTACAATTTCACTAAAACCATATCTTAGTATATATAACTTAAAACGTGAGATCGTTTTAGTATTCAAATACTAATGGAAAAGGAAATTCACAAAGATAAAGTTCACAAGATATCTATAGTTTCAGAACTCAAGCTCTCATATTCTATTGAATTGTCAAATTATTCCATTGATTTCAAAAGTCGAGAAAAAAAGTTTGTAAACGAAGAAAGACTTTTCAATAAATTTTAAATGAATTTTGCATCGTATTCTTGTTATAAAGAACTATTACTTTCAGAAAACTGACAAAGCTTGATTGTTCATCACAAAAAAAATTGTATTTTCAGTACTCAAGCTATCATATTCCAATTTATTCATATAAAAGATAAATGTGGAGCATTTTGATGAGGTCTCTGAAATTAAAACAGTTAGGCAGATATTTATGCAATGCTATTGACGTTTAAAGTGAAATTTGCAATCAATTTTTAAACATCTAAGAATGTAACAGTGAAGAATTTAGGGCCAATATATTTCCTAAATTTTTTTGGGAGGGAATTTTATTTTACCTTGTTTTTCATACTTTCATTTTATTAAAAAAAACATTATTTAATTCTTCAAAAGACATCATTCTTCCATCTAATGATAAATTAGTGCGAACTCAACTTAGTGAGGAAAAAATCGGAAGCTGATGATACGAAATGGAATCATTGGGGTTGAAAGAGTTTAAACCATGCTATGTTTTCTCGTAAACTTTTTTATATGAAGTAATACATAGTATAGATTAATCTGAGGTTATAAATTTTAATAAAACTAAAGTGAAAAAAAATTTATGGGGCAAAAAGTTGAAAATTTTCATGATTTTTTGGGTACTTTAAAAATTATTTTATTAAAAAAAACTTAACGGTTATTTAAAAAAAAATTAACCTCAGATTAATATATAAGGTTGGTATAACACACACAGAAAATTTTAAGATGATCGGGGTACACCGCTAGAGGGCTTAGGATGACGTCATGTGTATAAAGCATACATTAAATGAATTTGTCGTCCCATTTTGGTTTTAAGGCTTAAACTGTTAGGATATTAACTCAATTTCTGAAAACGCTATGAGTATTAATTTAAATTTAATAACAAAAATATTAGCTAAAATACATCTTATTTGCAAAGCCCTTACTATAGCTGTCTATTTAACAAAAATATCTTTCAAAATAACTATTTTCTTAAACAAAAATATTCCGAAAAGAATAACAAATGAAAGTTTCGATACATTAAATTCCGAAAACTGTTTGATAAATGTCAACTACTTAATACTGATACATATTCCGACTTTATTTGAAAAGCAGAAGAGGTAAAATATTATTGGCATCTGTTGACAAGCATCCGTATTTTAGCCCCACGGCTCGCTTCGAGCGACAATCTGTTTCCGTCTAAGAATTTCTGTGAAAAATAAACATTTGCTGAAACATCAAAATATTTTATAAGCATTTCAAAAATGCATAATATCCTATGAAATATAAAGTTCTACTAACCGAATGCGTTATTTTATTGCTACTACTTTACAATTTAAGCGTATTATCACAAATGAAGAGTACACGGGAAGAAGCGATTGATTTATTAGGCGGACACCCGCAATTGTCTGCTTGGCGACATAAAACCGGTTTCTCTCTTTCTTCTTCGCTTGGTCCAAGAGTCGGGATCGCCAATCGCCTGAACTTGGTAGCTAGGAACCACAGAGATTCGTAGTTAAAATACTACCGTGACTTATCACGTGGCCTACAACACTGACTTCATTGGGAGCTCCTTGCGTGTCGCGTTGTTAGCATTGGAGGTCACGTGATCTGCCACTATATTACTTTAACTATGATATCTATGGTAGGAACTGTTTTCCTTACACAAGTTTAGGCTATCACTCGCTATCATCGCCAAAGTGGCCTGCTAAGGAAACTTCTCTGAAAAATCAATCGGTTTTTCCCGTGTACTCTTCAAATATTTTTGTACGATTGAAGGACTATCAGAAAAAATATACAATTTGACATTGAAGTAAAGTATCGTCAGATCATTAATATTTGAGTTTTAAAATGGTGTTTTCGATAAACTATTGTCGTATTTTATAAACTATTGTCATAAGCAATATTTCATATTGTAATGTAGCATATTTGTATCCCTAAAACACATTTGACCCAACATGTATAATTCTATATCTGTTTTATAAACGTATGATTCTATATCCATTTGTGCATCTTCTGATATTTAGAACATAATATGTGTACTCCTATTCATATAATATAAAATGTAAATATAATAAACCTTATATGTATGCCTATATATATATGTTTATATTCTATATGTATACCTATATATTAACTTCTATATGTATGATTCCTCGTGGAAAAAATTAGGGGTTCCCCTATCCAAAAACTCTTGTTTACATTCAAAGATTCAATTCAAAAGTAAACTTTATTTCGAGACACCTTTCAACAGGCCGCTCCATTCCGAAACTTACTAAGTGGCACATATGCTATCTGAAATGAAGAGCTAAGTTGAAGAACGTGCTAAGTGACATTTTTGAAAATATTGAGATTTTTGGGTTAATGGAACGTATTATTCCATCTTTCAACAAAAACAAGTTTCCCCTTTTTTATAAACTTAAAGTTAGTTATATTTTTTTACCATTCGAAAGTACCGTTTATACGGATTGAAATGCAAGCGAAAAACTTTACACCTCATTTTCTCGTTTTCACCTTTTTGACACTTAGCACGTTCTTCCAGTAAGCTCTTCAGATAAGAAGGCTTGATCTACTCTCAAAGAAATAGGTTGCATTCGTGAATCCGAAGCCCCGAAAACCCAACAAGGATTCGAATGTTCGTGAATAAGGATCATACATTTTTTATGTTGTTTTACATTGAGTTTTCCTTCCCTTTGGAGAAGCATATAGAATCACAACATTCGAACTTTACGGGTTTGATTTTTTGTGAATTTGAATAAAACATAAAGGAAGGGGACGGTGTTGTGCATCTGACCATATTCTTCCTCTGACGACCTAGGCCACGGAGCCCTGTTGCAATATTTTATAAAAATTGGTCTATATATAATAATAAAAGAAAGAGTCTGTCTGTCTGTGTGTATGTCTGTGGATCGCTTAGAAAGATCTACTTAGACTGCTCTAAAAAAATTCGAAATTTTTAATATAGATTCCTTTTAATACCTACGCGTGCACCTGAGGCTTAGTTTTTTCCTATTTGATTGTGATTTTTAATTAATATAATCAGTTTTAAAAAAAACGTCATCCACGTGGGATTGCGGGACCATAACAGGGTTTGAAAATACACGGACCGGGCCGAAACGGGGGCTTGACGCCATCCTCTATAGTTTGATTGATTGAGTTTGGTTGAGATATGCACTCGCCCGAAGGCTGCTTCATCCTCTATTAGTGTTTGCTTTTTTAAGTGCGCATGCGCCAACACGAATTTAATTTTGTTTTAATTTTGAGTGTATTTTCACAAGGTAAGCCTGCCTCTAAAATCAGGCAACAATGCGAAGTTAACGGGTTCCCAGTAAGGCGGGACCATACTGCTAGTTTAGTATATATGCCTAATAATATTTTTTGTGTTATGTTTTTGTTGATACAAATCATTTTATATGGTAGCTATGGAGACTATTAAAAATATCGTGGAACTTAATGGTTGTTCTAAACTGCAACACATTTTTTAATTTGATTGTCATCAATTTTGCATAGTCCTTGTTCCTTTGACCAGGTCAAAGGAACACTTCTGAGTGAATTTCTCAACACTTTAACTTTATAAGTATACTCCTGTTAGTATATTTACTGTATAAGTATATACTGTTAACTGATGTGTTACTGTTACCACTTAAGTGAAATCAGTTAATATTTTTTGACCTCAATAAAAAGAATTTTTAAAAATCATATAAATATCGACATACATTTCTTTTTACATTTCAAGCAATGCGACCTAATGAAACATTTCGTAACCTGACTGAAACCACATACAAAACAATATCTTTCCTAAAAAAGTAAATAAAAAACTTGTTTTCCCCAAGCACAGTTCAGAATCCAATAGCTACCAAGAAATTTCTTCCGGAAATAGTGGTTTTTATTTGTCAGCTGAATGTTGTGAATTCGATCACCATCAACAATTTGAGAAAGTTTACTTGGAAAAGGTAAACTTTATTCTAATTAAAATTTCAAGTAAAAAACTATTAAGGTATCCGACTACGTTGAAATCGTATTTTTCGGCGAAAAACAGAATTTTTTTTATAATCTTAAAATAAAGCACCACTCCTTAAGATTCCAAAACTCTCTTCCTTCTGTTTGTGCGGCAAGTATTTCAGAACTCCATTGGTACTCCATTGATACTCCATTATACAAAAACGACATTCAAATCCCTTAGAAAAGACCACTAGTAGAAAATTGCGATCTACAAGAAAAATTAAAAATATGAAACTTGAAGATGAAAAATGTCTTATGTACCAAAAAGAAGGCTTTCCTGCTATTTGAATGTAACCTCAAACTTCAAATTGATTTTCTGCAAAATGTAAGTTTGGTCATTTTCTTCTCGACAAACCATATTTCTTAAAAAGTACTTAACCGAATGTTTTCAAATTTTTTGTGCATATTTGTTGTACTATAATCTAGGGAATAGACTACAGACTAGTAATTTCAAGCAATATTATAAAAATTATAACACTTACTATCATAAATGATAGAAAAAAAAGTACATAAAAATCTTTAACTTAGCTTCGACAAATTATAACTTTTTATTGGTGCAATAAATATCTAAGATTGTAGTCTATTCCCTAGGTATCAAATTAAGATTTATTAATTCATTATTTTTAAAAAATCTTAAATATTTTTTTAGTTATAAAGACTATAGTAAAGACAAAAAACATCGCAATTTACTTACAAAATCTTAAGTTACACAAAATATATTCATTTAAAATAAAAATTGTGACTTATTATTATTATTAGTTGTGGGTGAATAAAAAATACATAAAATATAAGTATTAAAATTTAGTTATAGACATAAGTGTCAAACGTAGTTGGATACCTTAAGTATTTTATCCCAGCGATCTGTGATGTTAGTAAATATCCAGTGTTTCAGATCCGATATTTGAAAAGACAAACTTTAAGTGAAAGTTTTGAAAAGAAGATGAAAAATTTAATGATATTGATATTACATACATTGTAGATAAACTACCAAACCCTGCTTAATTAGTGCATCTGATCTACAGTCAAAATGTTTGTCATTTGGAGTGGAATTTTCTTTATATAAAGCTTAATAAGAAAACAGTAAATTCATAACTCTAAAAACACTGTCATTAACAACATGCTCGTCGTGTTTAGATTGTTCTGTATACATGTAACTTGCACTGATTAAAAAGGTTTTTTCTTCATTGCTGTGTGGTCGAATTCCCTAGTCAAAGGTACAACAACAGATGCTCAAAGGTACAACTATGTGCTGTACCCTTGACCACACTTTCATTATTTAAAATAATAATATTAAAACTGGAATCTTAAAAAAATTATAAATGATAAGCCATATGATACAAATTGGAATAAAGATAAATGAATTTATCCTTAGTATTCAAGTTAGGAAAATGGAAAATGAGTGAAGTGATCAAAGGAGCAACTATTTCCACTACAAGTTTATTATAATTTTGATACTTTTTTATTAAAATTTTTATTTAAAAAAAAGAGTTTGGAAACAAGAAGTATTACACAGCGATTCGACAAAAATATATCATTAAATGAAAACGCAATGAGAAATTATTTTGAATAAATACTTTTTAAAACTTTAAAACTGTACTATCCAATTAATTATTTTTTCTGAGAATTTCAATGTCTTCTAATTTGGATGTTCGGAATTATTAAACGTATCACACTTGTCTGTAGCATTTGTAGTTTGGGCTATGAAGGTGTGTGACGGACGGAAGGACTGAACAACTACAATACCTTCCGCTTTTTAAGTTATAAATGTAGTGTAAATGAGGAAACACTTTGTTTAAAGCCTTTTATCAATAATATGCCTTATTTTTACAGAAATTTACCGAAATGTGCAATAGGAAACAAAATATGACTGTTAAATTTTTTTTATCGGATCGGTAGCATCAATTTTCGAAATGAGTCCCGTGTTGAAAACGTCATTTCCGAAAAAAAGGTACGTCATTGAATCGTCCCTGTAATCTGTTTACAAAGCTTCAACTTAAACAAAATTATGTTGGATAAGTAATAAATTTCTTACGTGAGCCAGTTATTATGCTTTGTGTACATGCGTGCAGATGATAACATAAAATAATACTGTTGAAGAATACTGTTTAAAAAATATAAATACTGTTTGAAATTGTCTACGATTCTTGGATGGTTATTATTATTACAAAAACTCACAAGAGTTCAATCCTAAATAACCTTTTCAGCAGTTGTATTGCTTTGCACAAAATTTCGCCACAATTCAAGCGACCAAAATGTGGATCAGCTGTATTGCCTGTGTTCAGATTCTTTTAAAATGCATCCAAACAGTGGAAGCTGCAAATTCAAGTGGTGAGAGTTGATATTTTTGAATGATTTTAACATATGAAAGGGCAGTTAAAATTTAATATTAATATAGTAGTTTCTGCTTTGAGTTTTTTTTAAATACTTAATACCAAATAAATACTAATTTTTCTTTTTAAAAAAATGGAAATGAGTATAAAACGTCGAACCAATAAATTGTTGTTTGTATTTTCTTGAAAATATGTCATTATTGGAAAAAAAGGACAGATTTCATTTATTATTTATTTGAAATTTAAAAATGATTAAGTTACTCATTTTTTTCCTGTTAAGTATATACAACTAGAGAAAATTAGTAGAGCTGTGATCTTTTTCAAATTCTATTTTTCATTAAAATTTAGTTAAAAAAATAACTGGTAACGGAAGTGAAACATCAGTAATGTAGTGAAGTTAAATATTCAATACAATAAAAGTGTATATTTTAGCTTCCACACTACGTTAATAACGTAAAAAGTGGAAGGTTTTATAATCGTTCAGTCCGTCTGCCTGTCTGTCTGTCCATCCGTCTGTCCGTCCGTCACCCACTTTCACAGAACGAACCAAACGTCGCACAAACAAGTGAGATACGTCATTTTAAAGCAAGCAAGAAGTTCTAAAAGAACTAAAATAGCCTACTTTCCTGTTACTTAAATAGTATAAATAGTTCTAAAATTCTTATCATGAAAAAACTAGGTTCGTAACAGTAAGTGACATCAACAGCCGTTTCTACATTAAATTTATATACATTAGAATAAATTTCACTTAAAATAGGAAAAGTAAATTAACAAGTAGGTTTGTAACATAATATGTCACTTAACCCGCTTCGACACCACAACAGTTGTGTTTAACAGCTAAACAGGCGCCAAATACAGCATTCATTCTATGTTAAACATTTAGACAACTAAATTCGGCTACTTTCATTTATTTTATTTCGAAAATTAAATAATTATTACTTAAATCGTTTGCAAAAATTTAAATTTCAAATAATAAATATGTAATAGTTCTCACTTTTAAATAGAATGAAAACATTGCATACCAACATACAGAATCTTGAAGTGAAATATACTTAACGTCATTTCAAACTGATCGATGTCGCAAAAATAAATTTATTTTAATTTATTGTCTAAAAGAATTAAAGTTTCTTGAGCGATTGTTGCGATGGCAATGGTGATTTAATTCTAATAACAAGAAGTTCTTAAAGAACTAAAATAGTCTACTTTCCTGTTACTTAAATACTTACTAATATTCTTATCTTGAAAAAACTAGGTACGGTGCAGTAAGTGACATTAACAACCGTTTCTACATTAAATTTATTATACATTAGAATAATTTTCACTTAACGCAGCATCCAGCTATAATTTCAACTTCTAAAGACAATTATTTTCATTAATTTTCTATCGCAAATGAAATAAACTTTACTTATCGTGTGCATGATTTATTTGCAGTTATAAATAAATATTTAATTATTCGCAGAACAAAAACCATAAAACTACTCCAAAATTCACTTAAAATAGGAAATGTAAACTAACAAGTAGGTTTGTAACAGAATCTGTCATTTAACCCGCTTCCACAAAATAGGTGTTTAACAGGTAAAAAGGCGCCAAACATAGCATTAATTCTATATTAAACATTTGCCCGCTATGAATTCGGCAAGTTTCCTTAATTGTATTTCGAAAATTAAATAATTATTACTTAAATCGTTTGCAAAAATTTATATTTCAAAGAATAAATATGTGATAATTCTCGCTTTTAAATGGAATGAAAACATTGCATACCAACGTACAAAGACACGAAGTGAAATATTTTGACGTCATTTCAAACTGATCGATGTCGCCAAAATAAATTTATTTTAATTTATTGTCTAAAAGAATTAAAGTTTCTCGATCAATTGTTGCGATGGCAATGATGACTTACTTCTAATAACAAGAAGTTCTTAAAGAACTAAAATAGCCTACTTTCCTGTTATTTAAATACTTACTAAAATTCTTATCTTGAAAAAACTAGGTTCGTAACAGTAATTGACATCAACAACCGTTTTTCCACATTAAATTTAAAACAAATTTCACTAAACACAGCATCTTTCACTAAACACAGCTTTATTTGCAGTTATAAATAAATATTTAATTTTTCGTAGAACAAAAACCAAAAAACTACTCCTTAATAAACATTTACTTGCTAAATTCGGCTAGTTTCATTTCTTTTATTTCGAAAATTAAATCATTATTACTTAAATCGTTTGCAAAAATTTATATTTCAAAGAATAAATATGTAATATTCCTCGCTTTTAAATAGAATGAAAACAATTTATATCAACAACAAAGCTCTTGTAGTGAAATATATATTTGACGTCATCTTAAATTGAGCGATGTCTCAAAAATAAATTTATTTTAATTTGTTGTCTAAAAGAATTAAAGTTTCTCAAGCAATTGTTGCGATGGCAATGGTGATTTAATTATAATACAAGAAGTTCTAAAAGAACTAAAATAGCCTACTTTCCTGTTACTTAAATACTTACTAAAATTCTTATCTTGAAAAAACTAGGTTCGTTGCAGTAAGTGACATCAACAACCGTTTCGACATTAAATTTATATACATTAGAATAAATTTCACTAAACACATCATCCAGCTATAATTTCATTTTCTTAAAGACAACTATTGTCATTAATTTTCTATCGCAAATGAAATAAACTTTACTTATCGTCTGCATGATTTAATTGCTGTTATAAATAAATATTAATTATTCGTTGAACAAAAACCATAAAACTACTCCAAAATACACTTAAAATAGGAAATGTAAATTAACAAGTTAGTTTCTAACAGAATCTGTCACTTAACCCGCTTCCGCACCACAGTTGTGTTTAACAGGTAAACAGGCGCCAAACACAGCATTAATTCAAACATTTACCCGTTAAATTAGGCTAGTTTCATTTCTTTTATTTCGAAAATTAAATAATTAATACTTAAATCGTTTGCAAAATTTTATATTCCAAAGAATAAATATGTAATATTGCTCGCTTTTAAATACAGGGTGTTCCAAAATTGACCGGAATTGTATAGGACGCAATTCCTAAATACTTACCCGGCCCCCGCCAATGAAAAACGGCTAACTAATTGGCCGCCCTTTCGGTCGTGCATGAAATCTTGCACTTGTGCTACACAAGAATGTAGAACTTTTAGTTTGGTTTGGTTGAATTTACATCGGATAAAAATTACAGGTTCAACTAGTTTTCAAAAAAAAAATTTTTTAGGAGGCTGCTCATTTTGATAGGTTGTTGCATTATTGTTAAAAAAAACTTGATGTTGACCATCAGTCTATTCATAGCAATTATTGTATTTTGCTTATTTATGCTGGGTAGGTATGCACATATACACTATACAGGGTGGTAATAAAATAACGCTCGCTATTCGGGGTGGTCTGTAGCTTTAATGAATAATCCAAATGCAGAAGACTTTGAGACACTTACTAATCAAAAAGGGGGGAAAGAATGGAATCATAAAAAACAAACTCGTCTCTTGACCAGGGTTCTAAATTACGAGGCGTAATTGGATGCGTTGGCCGTAATTAGTCATAATTGGCTACGCCGCGTAATTTAGTACCTTGGTCAAGAGACAAATTTCGTTTTATTATTCCATTCTTTATCGAAGAAAAGAAACTCGTCTCTTGACCAGGGTTCTAAATTACGAGGCGTAATTAGCTGTGTCGGCCGTAATTGGCCATAATTGACGACGCCTCGTAACTTAGAACCCTGGTCAAGAGACGAGTTTGTTTTTTATGATTATTCTTTTTTGTGACTATTTTTTAAGATTCTATCTTTTTTATGATTCCATTCTTTTTCCCCCCTTCTTGATTAGTAAGTGTCTCGAATTTTGAAGCATTTGGACTATTCATTCAAGCTACAGACCACTCCGAATAGCGAGCGTTATTTTATAACCACCCTGTATATTCCGGTGTGTGTGCATGATCAGAGACTCGCTTATAAGATTTCGTCAAGAAAGACAGCCACATAAGGATTTTTTTACTGACAGAGAAAGGAAGTACACCCAGGGCAAAGGCGGGAATTGAGCCCGCACACATTACAGAGCGCGGACTGCTAGCGTTATGGCCTGCGACCCAAACCACTCGGCTATCGATCCCCACATGACACCCTAAATTGTCTCCGTGTTGGTAGATGGTGCGGTTGGTAGGTTCAGTCTCTACCCTACTATAGAACTATTTGGTCCCAACACATGCACATTTCGACAAACTGTACATTTCTATCGCAAAACGTTTAGCTCCTTCCGATTTTCAAACATCCAGCTCGAATTTGAAACACACCAAATTATTTAAATCGAAATCCAAACACAAACATTCAATTTTCGTAGTTAATAATCATTTTTAGTAGTTTTAGAAACTGTGACGCAACAGAATCTGCAAATTGTAAAATTACTAGGCAATATATCGATTCAATCAAACCAAACTCAAAACAAATGCATCCCTTCGTCAACACATTCTCGTGCTGCCCTAGTTCAAGTATGCAACCACGACCAAAACGCGTGATCAATTGGCTTTTTACTATTTTTCGGAGGGGCCGGCTCAATATTTCGGAATTGCATCAATTCCTATTCCGGTCAATTTTGAAACACCCTGTAGAATGAAAACATTTTATTTCAACATAAAAAGAATCTAGTGAAATATATTTGACGTCATTTTAAATTGATCGATGTCTCTAAAATAAATTTATTTTTATTTATTGTCTAAAAGAATTAAAGTTTCTCGAGCAATTGTTGCGATGGCAATGGTGATTTAATTCTAATTAAAATGGCTTCCTATGCTTTTTAAATGAGCATTAAATTTTGAATTTTTTTAAATAATTGAAGTAGTTAGAATTCGAATTCTTTTCTGAAATTTTCAATGTATTCTCATTTGGATACGCTGTATTTTTGACGTATATCACTTGTTCGTAGCATTTGTAGTTAAATTCAGCTATTTAAGTAACTCGAAATTGAATTTCAATGCTAATTCAATGGGAAATTCGTCGACAAATAGTAGATTTATGTCCGTCCTATAGTACAGACAGACGGACAAAAAGTATGAAAGTTGGGTCTCGGAGGTCATAGCTTTCTAACAAAAAAAGAATTTTTAAGATCGGATGGTTAGAACCGATTTTGGAAGGGGGGTGCGGACGGACGGACAGACAGACGGACAGACAGACATCGACCGCATGTCAATACCTACTTTTTTTATTTTTTTTTAATTCTTCGAATAAAAAAAAAGTATTCTAAAAATGGTTTCCTATTCTTTTTTAATGAGCCTTAAATTTTTAAGTTTTTTAAATAATTGAAATACTTAGGATTCGAATTCTTTTTCTGAAATTTTCAATGTATTCTCATTTCGATACGCTGAATTTTTTGACGTATATTACTTGTCCGTATCATTTGTAGTAAAATTCAGCGATTTGAATGACTCGAAATTGAAATTCAATGCTAATTCAATGGGAAATTCGTCGTCAAATAGTAGATTTATGCCCGTCCTATCGTACAGACAGACGGACAAAAAGTATGAAAGTTGGGTGTCTGAGGTTATACCTTTCTAATAAAAAAAGAACTTTAAGATCGGATTGATAGAACTGATTTTGGAAGGGGGGTACGGAGAGACGGACGGACATCGACTGCATGTCAATACCTACTTTTTCATTTTTTAAATTCTTCGAATTAAAAAAAAAAAGAAAAGTAGGCTAAAAATATGCAAAGTTTCGCTTTTATTTTTAAATCATCAAATTTTCTAATTATAAATTTCTCGAGCTGTAAATTAAATTGTGGCGACTAAAAGATATTTGTTTAAAAAAATTGAAAAGACATTTGTTTAAAAAAATTGCATCATTATATTCTACGAATTTGAAAAAAATTTAGCAAACGATAACGAGTAATTTTTAATTTGCGATAGAATATTAATTAAAATAGTTGATTTTGGCGCTTAAAATGTTTCACTAGAAGTCCCTGTTAGGCGAATTTCTTTCTCAGGTGTACAAATAGTGTGTTTCGAGTGAGCATAATTATTGCGAAAACAGTTTAAGTGACAGATTCTGTAACAAACCAACTTTTTTATTAAAACAAACTATAAATATTTGAGTTGACAAAGAACATTTATATAAGTGTTTCCAAACAGTTATAGATAAAATAATTAACTGATACGTATAAGCAGGGTAACAACATAGTGGATATTGAATAGACATAGGCCCTTAATTTTTTTAATCGTTTAATTTTTTTTCTAAAAAACTCATTTTTATCAAAGAATAAAGTAGACTACACTGTTAATAAATTTGACGAAAGATTGCACCAGAACCCTGGAACGTTCTAGTGGCCAAGGGTGCTAGCCTTTGGCGCTGCTGGGTTCGGGTTCGAATCCTGGTAAGGCATGGATGTTTGTGTTTGTCAATAAATGTTGTTATTTGTCTATGTGTTTGTGTCGTCCTTCTTTGTGTGTCTGTTGTAAATGTCCCTTCTGGCGAGCGTGTCCCTTCTGGTTAGCCTATGCTCTTGATTTCTAGAGGGCGCACACACTGTCATTTGTTGTACTTTTCATACAAATACATGCTAAAAAGTATGTTTTGCAAAGAAATTTTTCAAAAATATGTTTAATAGTTACTGAGAAACATGCTCTAAACAAAAAAAACGTATCACTTATTTATAGTTAACAGCTTATTGTAACATTGTTTTTAGTGCAAAATGCTTTCAAATAACTACTATAAGTACTTTCTGAAAAGTTTTAAGAAAGTGCTAGTTTAAAAGTTATTTTTTAAAGAACTCTTATATCGAATTGACCCTCGCTCAACTTCATTTTTTATTTTAAAAAAACGGATACCTGTAATGAAACTGATATTTGGATTTCTTCTATCGGACCAGGTGAAGTTCGAAACTAATTAATATGTTAATCGCTTGTGAGGAGGTTTTAAAAAACGTCCAGAATGGGTCACCAGGTCACAAGAGGTTATGGTTTTAACTCGAAATTGGTACATTCACAATCCAAATATTGGTGGTAGCTAGAAAGTTCCAGGATTCCAGAGCAATCGTGCGCCAATAGTTATTTAAGCAACAAGTGTCGAAAATAGCACTTTATTAAGCAAGTGGCTTTTATTTCACGAGCGAGTGAAATAATGACAATAGCTTAATAAAGTGTTATTTTGCACGTGCTTGCTTAAATATTTTTTATAATTACGTGCAAAGGCGTGAAATTTGTGTTCTTACTTGTAATAATAATAATAACTTTATTAATATCAATATGAAACTATAAATAAAATACAAAAACAAATCATATTAGCTGCTTAGGGGAACATTCCCGTTCAAGCAGCCTAGAAATTTAAATTAAGTAAGTTTAGCAAATTACAAATAATAATAATAAGATCAAAATAAATTACAATATCACATTATTTGGCAAGAGACTGTTTTTTTTTTTTAAAGTTACTTGTGTATAACTTGTGTAAGTTGCTTCGTGTATAGAAAATTAAAAATATAAGTCTAAGTCGTCAATAAGTATAATAAACCAGCTGACCCGGCAAACTCTGTTCCGCCTTAGACGCAATAAATGAGCAAACTTTTGATTTTATCAAGGTCAATTTTTTATTTGGATAATAAATGCAAATTTTTTTTATAAAAAAAAAGGAGTCGAGTATCGAATTTGAGTATCGTCGCGTAAATCACATTGTTCATTAATTTCCCTACCACCAAACGCTTCCGTTAAGACTTTCAGACCCAGTCGGCAAAGACTATCGACTTGCTTGCGGTAGGTCCCAGGTTCAGGTCCAGGCATCGCCAAAATAACTGCCGACCTATAAACTTCTCTTACAGCCAAAAAAATGTCCGACAAATAATATCCCGTCTGGAGAAAGAGCACTTTAAATATCCCAAAAATTCCCGACGCTGCCTATGATGTCGCAATTAAAAGTTGCATTAGGTACCTACTCGTGTATGTCGCGACTCGTAACTTGACTGTGGTTCGTTCTAAATTACAACTCCCGTTTCCAATAGCCCTCGTGTGTACCTCTAGTGCGACGACAATTCAAACTGACCCTAACCCATAAAACTGGATGGGAAGAGCTACCCTACGTTAAATTTTCAACTTCGCCAAAGGTCGCCAACGCCAAAATTCAATCGGCTATTAAGCTATCTTAACATCATAAAGCAAAACAGACATTCATCCTCTTGTATGGTTGGAAAAGTTTTATGAAGTATAAATACATTAATTTATGATGAAAATATTGCTTCGTATCTTCATTTCTTACCATTTGTAAACATCAATTAAATATAATTCGGAAATATAATTAAAATCTTGTTGAGGAAGTCTGATCCACCATAAAAAATATAAATTATTTAAACTCAGTAAATAGAATAAACTACTAATATTCAGACATCGATCCAACCAATTAAATACATGTGCTTTTTTTTCTTTATTTAATTTTTGTTCACGCTGAACGCGCTGAAATGTCTTTGAAATTGAAATAGAAGCGTAAATAAGAATCTTGCAATGCTATTCCTATGGCTCACGTTTTGCATTCTTACAACCGTTTGGGTTTGAACTTTGAAATAAAAGGTGTTCTATAGCCGATTCCTGGTAGTAATGTACCTCCCCACCAATTTTCAGCCAAATCAGTTCTGCCGTTCTTGAGTTATAAATTGTCGAACTAACACGGTCTTCTTTTATATATATACTAGCTGTTATACCCGACGTTGCACGGGTAGAGGTGAAAAAATAATTTAATAGTCAATTTAACTATTTATTCTTTCATTTGAGTTACATAAGATATGAGGATAACCCAGTAATTTTTTCAATTTAATTACCCATCTTGGATATAGAAAAGATTATTATTAATTTCAAAAATACCTTTGATAAGAAGCTCAAATTAAAGAGAATACATATTTATGTAAAAAATAATCAGCAAGAATTAAAAATAAGCTACTCCAGCAAACAGCAAACGATTTGCATGTTTTTATAAGTTTATTTGCTTTCTAATAAGCTTATGTTGCTTATACCGTTCGTTATTAAAGTACAGAATCCAACGCTAGGAAATTCACCGATGAAGTCTTCGTATTTTCCCGAATAAATATTTTTTAGCTCATTTGGCACTTTTTTGCGAATTTGGCGAGGAAAAGATATGGCTAACAACACACCCATTCAGTTCTCGTGCAATGAACTTCGCACAACCAGCATTAAAAAAAAAAATTGCTCATTTGGTACGTTTTGTAATAACTTGGCGAGTTTGGCAAAGTATTTGGCGAAAAAAATAAGACATAAAACCATAATATGCATCTGTAGTGCAATGACTTTCAAAAAACAACATAGTTCAGTATAATCTTAACTATGCTTTAAAAAAAATTCATAATTAAAATCATAGGCACAATAAAATAATAGAATGGAGACTGGTAGGATTACATCACTTTTAAAACATATCAATTATTTTTTCAAATTATTAATCTGGTTTCTGAAGGCAATGAACAAATATTAAATATATTAAACATTTTCAATTTCAATTGTTTTCTAAAAAGTTTTATTTAAATTTTTCTGCCTGATGGCATCACGAAAGAGAAAAAATGATCGGATTTGAGCGAAAGTGGTGTATTTTTCCCCTTAAAAGTTCGAAAACGATAGAAGGAATGGTATGATTCGAAAAATTCTTAGCCTATGTTTGTTCTGGAGATGAGATGAATTTTTGTGCCAAAATTCGTGACGATCTGTTGCGTGGTTCTTAAGTTTATATATACATATATATATATACATACATACATATACATACATACATATACGCACATATACGCACATATACGCACATATACGCACATATACGCACATATACGCACAGACAGACAGACAGACACACACACAGACAGACACACACACAGACAGACAGACACACACACAGACAGACAGACAGACACACACACAGACAGACAGACAGACACACACACAGACAGACAGACAGACACACACACAGACAGACAGACACACACACACACACAGACAGACACACACACACACACAGACAGACACACACACACACAGACAGACACACACACACACACAGACACACACACACACACACACACACACACACAGACAGACACACACACACAGACAGACACACACACACAGACAGACACACACACACAGACAGACACACACACACAGACAGACACACACACACAGACAGACACACACACACAGACAGACAGACAGACAGACAGACAGACAGAGGCAGGCAGGCAGGCAGGCAGGCAGGCAGGCAGGCAGGCAGGCAGGCAGGCAGACAGGCAGGCAGGCAGGCAGGCAGGCAGGCAGGCAGACAGACAGACAGACAGACAGATATATTTAAAGAGAGAGCGCTTAAAAGTTGAGTATTTGTCAACATTTTGAATAGAGATTGGTAAACTATTAAAGAATTTAGGAGCTAAGTAATAAAAATGTTTTCTAAAGATTTCTTTATTAAATTTAGGAATGATGTAAATTTCTTGGGGTCTTCTTGGAGAAATTATATCCTTAAATTCACAAATATCTTTATTGCGACGTAAATAAAGAGCAATACGGAATAAGTAGGTATACCTGAAAGGTAGAAGATTAATATTTCTAAAATTAAAAGGTGAATTACATTGAGAGTTTAAAATTTTAAAGCATTTATTTTGAATTGAAAACAAAGGATTTAGATTCGACTTATATTCCCCGCCCCATATTATAACGCCATAGTTTAATAAAGAGTAGAGGCCAAGAATACCAAGAATAATATAACGTTATTAAGAAATTTTTGTCAACTTTATTTTTAAGGTGATAGAATTTTACTAATGTAAAACGCAGTTTATTACTTATTTCATTGACATGACTTTTCCACTTTAAATTAGAATCGATGTGCAATCCCAAGTATTTAGTACATGATACAGATTCTAAGATATAACAGTTACAACTCAAGCCATTGGTAATATTAGATTTACAAGAAGAGGAGTGGAATATGATGTTAAAATCGAACCTAGTGCTTATTAAGCTGAAATAAACGTATTTAGTTTTATTTAGATTTAAACAAAGATCATTAGCAGAGAACCACTTTTCAATAATAAATAGATCTGATTCAAATTGTGAAAGTAATTCGTTAACATTTGCACAAGAATAAAGCAAAACTTAGTCATCAGCATAAGAAATCATATTACCAAATAACTTGAGTTTACAAAAATCATTTATAAAATTAGAAATAACAAAGGACCAAGAATTGATCCTTGAGGAACTCCACGGTTAAAGAAAATAAAATCACTAAAATTATTTTTAATTTTTACTCTCTGTTGTCTATTGTTGAGATAGGATTTGAAATTGTTTAAAATATTTCCCCGGAAACCATATAAATTAAGCTTTTTAATTAATAACCCATGATTAACATTATCAAATGCCTTAGAAATATCAAGGAAGATGGCAATAGTTTTTTTTTATTATTGTCAATACTATTAAAAATAAATTTAGAAAAACTTAAAAGTGCCATTTCGGTGTTTCGACCTTTTATAAAGCCATATTGATTATCTGCAAAAAAAATTATTTTGAATAAATAGTCATACATTCTATTGGAAATAGACTTTTCAATTATTTTAGAAAAACAGGGAAGAATTGAAATTGGTCTACAGTTTAGGATAGAGGTACTTTTGTCTTATTTAATTTATTTTAATAATTTTTGTAGAACTTGTAGTTTCCAAGGAGATAGATAGGAGGTCCAAGGAGATTCTTAGAAAGTGCAAAAGTAATGAACCGATAGAAATTAGTGAGTTTCATGACAATTTAGTTTCCATGGAGATATTCATGACATCATTTTGTTTTTCTACCGCCACTGTCTGTGACGTAAGCACGTCAAGTGTCATTTTCGAAACGGTTTATGAATGAATATGATATAAAAAAGTGAACTTTTTTGCACGTTGTTTTTAAAAAAATTTAACAGTGTATTGCGTAAATCATTACAGTATGCAGCTCCCTCTTTTGGCAGCTTATGCTATGAAAACTTCATTAAAATAATGGACACAAAATTCCCATGTTTTCTATGAGACAATATATATCAATCTAAGTGTTATGTGACTATAGTGTAAGTCACAATTTAAGACGATAATAAAAGTTTTCTAAATTTGAAAAAATAAATCATGTTGAATAAAGTACGTCTTTATTTAGTTTAAATAAGTGGAGATCAGCTATTCCACATTTTTTTTGTTCATTTTATGTTAAAAGTTGTAATATGATAACCCCTTTTCACACATGTGACTAGCCGCTCCAGTGGCTCAATCGTTAGGACGCTAGCCTTTGGAGCTGCTGGTGTCAGGTTCGAATCCCGGTCTGGCATGGATGCTTGTGACCGTTAATAAATGTTGTTATTTGTCTATGTGTTATTACTTTCTTTGTTACTGTTAATATTCTTTCTGTGTCTGTCACACTTGACGAAAGCTTATAAGCGGTTCTCTGAACAAGCACACATGCTGGAATATATATGTACCATTCCATACCATACCATGTGACTTATACTGCAGAAAAGATAATTTTGCATGGAAAGAATACCCTAAGAAATAATAAATGAGAAAAATGTAAATGACATTTTCAAGCTCATTAAATTGCAAAGATAATTTGACTGTCATAGACTCATCGTACACGTAACAATAATTAATTACTGAATGCCATTTTAAGTTAAAATATTCTTCTTTCATCTATTTAGCTTAATGAGGAACATAAAATAACAAATGATAAATAATTTTCGATATTTTTTTACTTCCCAGTGTTGATTTCACATGCATTAAATTTAAAGCTTGAAGTGCAAATTTAAAAAAATTATCAATTAAGCCTGAAAGACACTAATTGTAAAAAAACTTAAGATATATAAGTATGTAACTTTGAAATTAGCGGTTTTGAAATTTTAGGAAATTTATTATAGTATATTTTTTACGAAGCCTCGTAGATTTTTATCACAATATATATTTTCTCCTTATGAATCGTGTTTTTCTTTTTGGTAAAATTTGTGCATTTCAAAACTAAACAAGCTTCGCTGCAGATTTCCAACTTCTGTGGTTTTAATTATTTTCAAAGGGAAATCTTATGGAGATCTTTATATTTAGCCTAGTAATGTGATACAATAGCTTATTTTCTAGATAAAATTTATGGATCGTTATGTCAAATGACTTGCGAGAGAGAAATAAACAGTATTTAGTGTTTTCATAATAGATGATAAAAACATTCTTGAATTATGAAATCAGAAATTACATTATCATGGCATGTTTGACTTTGTTGAATAGAATCTTATATGTTAAAAAAGAAATTGACGTCTCACCAACTTTTCGACTAGTGAAACTAACTTTCACGTCGATCTTTGGATTCCACTAGCAATAATTACAAATCTTTTTCTAAAAAAAGGGGGGGGGGACAATTTGCGATTGTCGATACTTACAATTTTCTTAAAACTTTCAGAATATGTTAGTAGTACTAAGATTTAAAAAAAAAGTTGAATATCACTTTTTCTTAAATCCTTCTTGTTTGGCTTTGAATAAAAGTCCAAAATTCGAGTTCACGAATAAATGGAGTACATAAAGTCATCATTATACTCCTACAGCCATTAATGATCCATGATTATCTGTTAATACGAATACTTGATACTAGGTACATATCAGCATAATTAGTTAGTGGGTCACTCATGGCTTTGAAGGTCCTTAAAAAAAGTCGTTTTTGTTGATTTTTGTCTTGTTTCTGCCTAAATACTATATGTCCCTGAAGGGTAGGGAAATAGTCTCCAGGGACCTTTACGCGTGGGAAACTGCGCAATGACCGCCCACAGGACTTTCGGACCCGACAGATTTGACGAGCATGTATTCTAATATTTTGTTAACTATTCAAATAATGTATTAACTGTGAATGTGAATTGCAATATATCTTTCGATAGTAACAAATTGTAAACTATGAAAACAACAGCCGACGATCGTCATGGCTGTTTTTTATTTTTGTAATGAATCAGACCTCCGAGGTTTTTTTAGTTAATTTAAACTTTTTATTTAACTACTTCAAAATGTCAAATTTCTGAAATTTTACATAAGCTCTTCTTTTAAATTTAAACTTCAGTTGGACTTAAACGTAATCTTCTGAATGGCACCGCTAGTGTCTTGTAGGCTCTAGTTCGGTCGTGCCAAAAAAGCAGGTGCCTTTGCAAGTAATAACATGACCCACCAAAATAATTCTTTAAATTATTACACCCTCTAGGGATAGTACCTATAAAAATATAAGAAACCCATGGGGAAAACTTTGCTTTGGTAATTAAAGAGTCTGAAAATTGAGAATTTCCAAAAACAGATCAATCAAAGGTCAATTACTCCATAAGCCGTCAATAGCTTGGGGGCCCAATTGTAAATATACTTCAAATGGTGTAGTTTTAGACCTAGGTTACCAATTCATGGGGCTCAATCAACATTTTTAATTACAAATAATTTTATATCTACATATCATGCCTGTATGCAATCTTATATAGTGCCTTGATTTAGTTTAGAATCGTTCGTCGGAAATCTTCGAAATGTATTGTAAAAATATTTTCTAAATGAATATCTAGAAAAAAAAAGAATACAACTTACTAATATTTTAATGATATAGTAGGTGCTGCTCTCTTAAGAAAGAGTGGTGAACATTTTTTTAAATCAAATTTATTGAAAACTGTCAGCAAATGCATGGAAATGCAGAGAAAAAAACTGCTTGAAAATAAGTTCTTTGTGAAGCAATCGAGATATTTGTAATTTTTATTGTCAATTTCTGGTTATTTGATTTGAAAATATTATAAAATTACATTTTGAAGATTCTCAATTACCCATTTCTAAATAAAATAGGTTTAGACTCAATTGTCCCGCAAAGCGAGGATGGGGCCAATGGACATTTAGGGGAAGTGGGATTCCCTTGGACCTATTTTGACTTTTCAATTTTTAATTTCTTAATTACTTGCAAAAAGTGAATAAAAATATTTTTACTTAATACTTTATGTTGTTATATACAACATATATTTATTTTAAATGAGTTAACGTTAACGAGTTGAGTTAACACGTTATTTAAATGATTTCAGCTATTAAAAAAATAAATACAGAACAATGTAATTAGGACCAATTAATAACCCATGATTAACATTATCAAATGCCTTAGAAATATCAAGGAAGATTACAATAGTTTTTTTTATTATTGTCAATACTATTAAAAATAAATTTAGAAAAACATAAAAGTGCCATTTCGGTGTTTTGACCTTTTATAAAGCCATATTGATTATCTGCAAAAAAAATTATTTTGAATAAATAGTCTTACATTCTATTGGAAATAGACTTTTCAATTATTTTAGAAAAACAGGGAAGAATTGAAATTGGTCTACAGTTTAGGATAGACTTTTGTCTTATTTAATTTATTTTAATAATTTTTGTAGAACTTGGAGTTTCCAAGGAGATATTAGAAAGTGCAAAAGTAATGAACCGATAGAAAGAAGTGAGTTTCATGACAATTTAGTTTCCATGGAGATATTCATGACATCATTTTGTTTTTCTACCGCCACTGTCTGTGACGTAAGCACGTAAAGTGTCATTTTCGAAACGGTTTATAAATGAATATGATATAAAAAAGTGAACTTTTTTGCACGTTGTTTTTTAAAAAATTTAACAGTGTATTGCGTAAATCATTACAGTATGCAGCTCCCTCTTTTGGCAGCTTATGCTATGAAAACTTCAATAAAATAATGGACACAAAATTCCCATGTTTTCTATGAGACAATATATATCAATCTAAGTGTTATGTGACTATAGTGTAAGTCACAATTTAAGACGATAATAAAAGTTTTCTAAATTTGAAAGAATAAATCAAGTTAAATAAAGTACGTCTTTATTTAGTTTAAATAAGTGGAGATCAGCTATTCCACATTTTTTTTTTTGTTCATTTAATGTTAAAAGTTGTAATATGATAACCCCTTTTCACACATGTGACTAGCCGCCCCGGTGGCTCAATCGTTAGGACGCTAGCCTTTGGAGCTGCTGGGGTCAGGTTCGAATCCCGGTCTGGCATGGATGCTTGTGACCGTTAATAAATGTTGTTATTTGTCTATGAGTTATTACTTTCTTTGTTACTGTTAATATTCTTTCTGTGTCTGTCACACTTGACGAAAGCTTATAAGCGGTTCTCTGAACAAGCACACATGCTGGAATATATATGTACCATTCCATACCATACCATGTGACTTATACTGCAGAAAAGATAATTTTTCATGGAAAGAATACCCTAAGAAATAATAAATGAGAAAAATGTAAATGACATTTTCAAGCTCATTAAATTGCAAAGATAATTTGACTGTCATAGACTCATCGTACACGTAACAATAATTAATTACTGAATGCCATTTTAAGTTAAAATATTCTTCTTTCTTTTATTTAGCTTAATGAGGAACATAAAATAACAAATGATAAATAATTTTCGATATTTTTTTACTTCCCAGTGTTGATTTCACATGCATTAAATTTAAAGTTTGAAGTGCAAATTTAAAAAAATATCAATTAAGCCTGAAAGACACTAATTGTAAAAAAAACTTAAGATATATAAGTATGTAACTTTGAAATTAGCGGTTTTGAAATTTTAGGAAATTTATTATAGTATATTTTTTACGAAGCCTCGTAGATTTTTATCACAATATATTTTCTCCTTATGAATCGTGTTTTTCTTTTTGGTAAAATTTGTGCATTTCAAAACTAAACAAGCTTCGCTGCAGCTTTCCAACTTCTATGGTTTTAATTGTTTTCAAAGGGAAATCTTATAGAGATCTTTATATTTTGCCTAGTAATGTGATACAATAGCTTATTTTCTAGATAAAATTTATGGATCGTTATGTCAAATGACTTGCGAGAGAGAAATAAACAGTATTTAGTGTTTTCATAATAGATGATAAAAACATTCTTGAATTATGAAATCAGAAATTACATTATCATGGCATGTTTGACTTTGTTGGATAGAATCTTATATGTTAAAAAAAAAATTGACGTCTCACCAACTTTTCGACTAGTGAAACTAACTTTCACGTCGATCTTTGGAATCAACTAGCAATAATTACAAATCTTTTTCTAAAAAAAGGGGGGGACAATTCGCGATAGTCGATACTTACAATTTTCTTAAAACTTTCAGAATATGTTAGTAGTACTAAGATTCAAAAAAAAGTTGAATATCACTTTTTCTTAAATCCTTCTTGTTTGGCTTTGAATAAAAGTCCAAAATTCGAGGTCACGAATAAATGGAGTACATAAAGTCATCATTATACTTCTACAGCCATTAATGATCCATGATTATTTGTTAATACGAATACTTGATACTAGGTACATATCAGCATAATTAGTTAGTGGGTCAATCATGGCTTTGAAGGTCCTTAAAAAAAGTCGTTTTTGTTGATTTTTGTCTTGTTTCTGCCTATATACTATATTTCCCTGAAGGGGAGGGAAATAGTCTCCAGGAACCTTTACGCGTGGGAAACTGCGCAATGACCGCCCACAGGACTTTCGGACCCGACAGATTTGACGAGCATGTATTCTAATACTTTGTTTACTATTCAAATAATGTATTAACTGTGAATGTAAATTGCGATATATCTTTCGATAGTAACAAATTGTAGACTATGAAAACAACAGCCGACGATCGTCATGGCTGTTTTTTATTTTTGTTATGAATCAGACCTCCGAGGTTTTTTTAGTTAATTTAAACTTTTTATTTAACTACTTCAAAATGTCAAATTTCTGAAATTTTGCATAAGCTCTTCTTTTACATTTAAACTTCAGTTGGACTAAACGTAATCTTCTGAATGGCACCGCTAGTGTCTTGTAGGCTCTAGTTCGGTCGTGCCAAAAAAGCAGGTGCCTTTGCAAGTAATAACATGACCCACCAAAATAATTCTTTAAATTATTACACCCTCTAGGGATAGTACTTATAAAAATATAAGAAACCCATGGGGAAAACTTTGCTTTGGTAATTAAAGAGTCTGAAAATTGGGAATTTCCAAAAACAGATCAATCAAAGGTCAATTACTCCATAAGCCGTCAATAGCTTGGGGGCCCAATTGTAAATATACTTCAAATGGTGTAGTTTTAGACCTAGGTTACCAATTCATGGGGTTCAATCAACTTTTTTAATTACAAATAATTTTATATCTACATATCATGCCTGTATGCAATCTTATATAGTGCCTTGATTTAGTTTAGAATCGTTCGTCGGAAATCTTCGAAATGTATTGTAAAAATATTTTCTAAATGAATATCTAGAAAAAAAAAAAGAATACAACTTACTAATATTTTAATGATATAGTAGGTGCTGCTCTTACGAAAGAGTGGTGAACATTTTTTTAAATCAAATTTATTGAAAACTGTCAGCAAATTTATGGAAATGTAGAGAAAAAAAACTGCTTGAAAATAAGTTCTTTGTGAAGCAATCGAGATATTTGTAATTTTTATTGTCAATTTCTGGTTATTTGATTTGAAAATATTATAAAATTACATTTTGAAGATTCTCAATTACCCATTTCTAAATAAAATAAGTTTAGACTCAATTGTCCCGCAAAGAGAGGATGGGGCCAATTTACATTTAGGGGAAGGTCGGTTCCCTTGGACCTATTTTGACTTTTCAATTTTTAATTTCTTAATTACTTGCAAAAAGTGAATAAAAATATTTTTACTTAATACTTTATGTTGTTATGTACAACATATATTTATTTTAACACGTTATTTAAATGATTTCAACTATTTAAAAAATAAATACAGAACAATGTAATTAGGACCAAGGTACACCACCGGCGGTGTACCTTGGTCCCACCGGTAGTGTACCTTTTTCAAGGTTTTTATGTCCCAACAATTTTTTCATCCTAATATATTATTTATTGCTCGAAATAGCACAGTAAACATCAAAGGGGCCCCCAGGTGGTCGAGTGGTGTAAGCGACGAGCCTCTCACCGAGAAGGTTCTTGGTTCTGACCTCGTACTATAGTCGGTCTCTCTACTATGCGGGCCTCGAAAAGACTTTCTTGAACCATCCATTCGCTTGGTTTTCTAAAAAACTGGAGGAGCATCGCTTTTTAAAACCTAAAGCGCTTAAGGTTCTGTTGTGAGGTTAACAATCCGAACAGTTCAAACCCAAGTAGAGTGTGGGAAAATCGAAACCGCGACGATCACGTCGCCGTTTCAAAGAAAACCACATGCGGAGATGGAGGAGGAAAAGACTTTCGAGGCTCGCATTCTAGATAGACCTACTATAGCCGTATACGTATTCGTGCTAGTAGAAAAATATTCTAAAAATCAACGGGGTGCCCAAGTACACAGCGATATGCGTGCGTTATACAGGGTGAGGCAAACAAAAGTGGCCCCGATCTAGAGATAAGAATACGACAGAAATGTTGCCAAGTCTAAACTAATACAAAAACAGGTTTGCTAACTGAAGATGTAGACGGCTTCAATATTTGGCAAAAACAAACGCTTGGCGACTCATTTGCCGGCAACTACGCTACGGTTTGAGAAGCTAGTTGAAATAAAATATAAACAAGGTTTGTAGAGCTGATCAAGAAAAGTTCCCACTAGTGATCATTTGATTGTTTCGGTCGTTATTTATCCTAGAGAATCGAACCTTTTTGTTTTTGGTAGTACAAAACATTCTAAATTGATTGCAAGACATTCTCGCCAAGCATTTCAAAGTATTCCTATCTCTAGACCGGGGCAACTTTTGTTTGCCCTGTATCTGTGTAGTCGAAAGTGTAATTAAGTAAGTAAAGTTTTAATTTTGTGCATAAAGAGTTAAGAGATATTATCAGTCCTATTGTCCTAATATATTGGTTTTGATATAATTGTTAAAGTATTACTTTACAACATTAACATTTTTTTCACCATGTATGAAAATACTAATAACAAAAAGAAATATTAAAATATTATGAGGCTATTTGATTTTTTTCTGTTTAAAGTTTTAAAATTGTGTCGCTAACTGTCGATATAATGTGGAAATTTTAAAACATTAAAAATTAAACAACCCGATTATTTTTTTCCTAGTAAGTGTTAGCTTTGTTTTGTGGTAATTATTATTTTCATTGGTGACCAATGTGCATAAATTTTATTTCAATACTTCAGAAATTATCATGATTTCAAAAATATGATTTTGATATGAATTGGATTTATCTAACTGATGACAGTCCCTCCTAATATTTCGTCATTTCAGTTCCCACATGAGTTATCTGATTGTTAAGCAATTATCATAGTTACTGTACTGGTAACCCTTGGTGCGATTTCTTCGGATTTGGTGATATGACACATGACAGTGGTTGCGCCCTCCAGAGGGGAGATGGTAGGCTTTATAGCCCATTACCCAGCTCGCCAGAAGAGACAGTCACAAGAGACACACAAAGAAGGCCGACACAAACACATTGACAAATAACATCATTTATTGACAAGCACAAACATCCATGCCTCTACCGGGATTCGAACCCGAGCCCAGCAGCTCCAAAGGCTAGAACACTAACCACTGCACCGGCGGGCCGGCATCGGATTTGGCGATAAATAATTTTTTGTGGCAACTGTATGACTTCGACTGATGATTCGAATTCGTTGACTTCGCAACGATGACGTTTTCCGGCAAACCTATCTGACCGTTATTTGCCGATTTCGGCTGTGTTTTCGTCCGACTTTTGGCGCGATTTTGAAAAGTTCGCCAAGGATTACCTTTCAGTAAAATTTCTCCGGTGTGCTTAGTGAGATAGCACATATGGGAACTTAAGTGACGATTTATCCTCTTTTCTAAGAATTCCCGGAAAAGTGCTACCCTACCCTTGGATGTTTCCCGACTGGACCCCAATTCTACGATCCACCAGAGTGCCCAGATAGTCCATTGCCTTCAGACCTCAACTACATTGATACAGACTTCCTCCTATTCACCACTTCGAATCCGAAGAATCCTATAACGTTCAAGTTCAACAATGAATCTCTTTCTAAACTGCCTGTTGATAAAGAATTGGATACGAAAGTCATTGTTCATGGATATAGCAGTACACTGCCACAAAACAGCTCATTCCATGTAAGTTTTTTCCCATATGATAACCCTCAGTCTAATGCATACTGTTGCCATATAGCAACAAGTAACATAATCCACTTTATTCTATTAAAGTAGAGCTCCCTCTCGACAAATCTGTGTGTGTGTGTTTTCATTTATTACATTCCATTTCGAAGTTTTAGTTACTAATAACCCTTATACATGACAGTAATAAAGTGTATTCAAGATTAAAGACTGAAGTTATTAACTGTTGTAAAATTAGGTCTTTGGCAGTATTAAAAGAAGAATATTAGTCCTAAATATAAATAAATTGTTATGAAAAAATAATTATAGTTCAAGAGGGTTATTTCAAAATATATAAAGTATTTTTATAGTCATTCTTATCAAAATTTGAATTTTATAGTTGGTTTTTGCCATATGGCAAAAAAATTTAAAAATCGAAATTATTTAAGTTCCAATGCAGTTAATTTTTTTCAGTATTTTTCCCATAATGTATGAGTATTAAAGATACAAATATATTTTTTCGGGATGAAAGAAAATATATGCATTACAGGGTTTAAAAAAAATTATTTGTTCAGCGTGGTCAGAACCAAACTCCACCGTAAAAAAAAATGCCTCTTTTTATAGAAAAAAAAAACAGCTAGCTGGTTTGCCAGAAAATTACCTTGTTCCAGAATTAGTAGCAGCCGTATCAGTAGTAGTACGATAAGATGCTGAATGAAGTTTAGCTAGTTCAAGTGCCCTTGCCTGATCAAAAGCCTTATCCAACATTACGGTAGTGTTTTCTAGTAGGCGTTTTCGAGGACATTTCTAACCCCGGATAAAAGCATCACGGATATATTCTTGGCGATACTGTTCTGCGGTAACAGCCTTAAAAGAACATTCTTTACTTATTTGTTTCAATGCTTTCAAAAATTCCGAAATTGTCTCACGGTTGTGCTGTATTCTTGACGCCAAGCAATGGCGAGAATAAATTTCACTTCGCTTTATAACGTAGATTGCGTCCAGCGCTGCAATAGCTTTTGGGTACGTCTTCGATTTATTGATGAACTTAAAAAAATTTGCCGTGATGAAGTTGCATGAAAGAGGTAGTTTCTTGACTTCAGAAATATTCGATATTCCTTCGAGAAAATTATCAAATGTTGTTTTCCAATGCTTCCACTTTGTTTCTGCGCCAGCGTTGGCTGGATCGGCGTCGAATCGTTCAGTCCGTCTGTCTGTCCGTCCCCCACTTTCACAGAATGAACCGCAAGTCTGACAAACAAGTCAGCTACGTCATTTAGAAGCAAAATATCAGTTTAGGCTACATTCCCAATTTCATTAAAAAAATTTAAATTAGAAGTTTATTTAAAATTTAAATAACTAAAAATTTAATCTACATTGAAATAACATACAAATTCCATTTTTATTCATTATTTTCACTGTTGCCATTACAACAAACGTACGAGAAACTTTTATTTAAAATAAAAATAAAGCTCATAGAAATTTTTTTTATTTTTTTATGATTAATTCAATTTGGATTAATGTAATAGCACAATAAAGTTATTTTGATGAATAATTTTATATGTATGAAGAAATATTCATATAAAATTCTAAATTTGCATAAAAATATGTAAAGTTTCGCTTTTATTTTTAAAGCTTAAATTTTACGAATTTATTTTTCGAAATGTAAACTTGTATCTGCAAAAATATATTTATTAAAATAAATACATCAAAATTCTTCGAACTTCAAAAAAATTAGCAAACGATAAAGATCAATTATCAAATTTGCAAAAGAAGATTAAAGAACATTATTAATTTTAGCTTATAAAAATTTGAATTTGAACTAGCTAAAGGCCATATTTATCGAATTTCTTTTGATCTAGGTACAGTGTGTTTCCTGTTGAGCGTAAATGTTGTGTGGAAGCGGTGTAAGTGACAGATTCTGTAACAAAATAAACTTGTTATTATTATAGATCTTGGGAGCAATTATGCAAAAACGCTTCGGTAAGGGGTCCCCAAACCTAAGGTCGCAGTGTTCGGCGAACTTGCCCCCCACCAAGAAAGTCATAAGTCGTAAGGGTCCCCAAAACTTTTTGTGCTTATAGGCCATGTCCCATATTATTCTAGATCAAGCCCTCTTTCTTGTTACCCTAAGCAAGTAAGCAAATACAATAATAAAACCTCTTCTTATGCAGGAGATGAAAGATGCCATACTCAATCAAGGCAGCTACAATGTCGTCATTGTCAACTGGACGAGCAGCAACAATCCGCCGTATACACAAGCAATTGCCAACTCAAGAGTTGTAGCAGCTCAACTAGCACACGTGATAAACACATTGGAAGTAAGTATGTACAATAGAACTCCAATTATTAGAAGCAATTGGGACCAAGCCATATTCAATTAATCTGGAATTCGGATTGTTAGAGTTAATCGGAAAACGGTACATTGAATCAATTACTCATGGCCATATCATTATCCAGTGGCCACGATTAAGTTCGGCTTATACTCGGAACCGTTTATCATTCGAGATTAGAAGGCAAACGGTATCCACGAGCCCTTAATCGCGAGTTTAAGCCAGGATCAGGTGCTCGAGACTAGTTATTCAAGTTCATAAAACAAGGAGACATGGAGGGCTTAGGTTTTACCTTAAATAGCCGGACCAAAGGACATGATCAGAAATTCAATAAATCGTGCTTTAGAAGGAAGGTAAGAAAAATTATTTTTACAATACAGTTGCCAATGAGTGTGGAATGCTTTACCAGATTATGTTGTGCATTTGAAGAGAGTAAAAGATTTAAGAAGAATATCGATGGTCAATAGAAAGTATTAGATTTATTTTGGACCAACCTTGCTGGGCATCTGGCCTGTTGTTGGTCGACAATTTTTGTATTTGTAAGCCAATAACAGATAATCGCATCTATCGGAATAATGTTATTCCTATGTGCGTTTTGCTATATCGCCAATGATGTTGCGACTCTATCTTGTTAAGTAGAGTCAATATCCAACTGGATCTATTCCCTTCTTTTATAAATCTTTCCAGAGTGCAAGGGGATTGCAGCCTAGTTTGGTTCATTTGATCGGCCACAGCCTTGGTGCTCAACTGTCCGGTTTTGCAGGAAAACGAATAAAAGGATTAGGAAGAATAACAGGTCTGGAGATTGTAGTGTTTTTAAATGAAATACACAATACTATTTAAATTTGATTTGATTTTTGATTTAAGGGGTCACAGGAGTCTTAAAAATGTGCAAAGAAGGCACTACAAAACATAGTTTGATCTTTCATGTCATTTTTGAACTACTCAATGTATAAGTATAAATTTTTTATATGTAATTCTACAAGATTTATTTATTATAAAACAAGTTTTAAAATTTATGAAACTTTAGCCAAAACTAAAATAAATGATATTAAACATGAAGCTATTTGAACACAGTGTGATTAGTCTTGCGCGGCAAATTGTGAGGTCAAAATTGAAAAAATGACCAAGAAAATGATTTTATATTGTACAAATATGTACAAACAAAGACTTATACCTAAATTCTCAGCTCAATTTTAATTAGAAATTATTTAAAAAATAATTTAAAATCAAAATTTTTAAATTTTTATTAATTTTTTTAGAAAAAAGTTCTTAAAATAATTTCTAAGGAAAATTGAGCTGAGAATTTAGGTATAAGTCTTTGTTTGTACATATTTGTACAATATAAAATCATTTTCTTGGTCATTTTTTCAATTTTGACCTCACAATTTGCCGCGCAAGACTAATCACACTGTGTTCAAATAGCTTCATGTTTAATATCATTTATTTTAGTTTTGGCTAAAGTTTCATAAATTTTAAAACTTGTTTTATAATAAATAAATCTGGTAGAACTACCTATAAAAATTTTATACTTATACATTGAGTAGTTAAAAAATGACAGGAAAGATCAGACTATGCTTTGTAGTATCTTCTTTGCACATTTTTAAGACTCCTTAGACCCCTTAACTAGCGAGACAAAATAAAAGAATAAATAACTAGGCAAAGCTCTCTAGATTTAACTCATGAACGGCTACTTGCTGAACAATATTAACGCCTTTATTTCCATATGACAAAGCTAATTTTAGGTTTTTAAAATTCGTTTTTTGAGTATAGTCCAGGCAACGAAGAGTTCTAGAGGGAAAGTTTTGGAACACAATTTTTAATTTTTTCTGAGAACAAATTTAAAAATGTCAAAAATATACAGCATATGGCGCCACTAATTAAAAACTTTATCTATAATAATAAAAGAAAGAGTCTGTCTGTGTGTCTGTCTGTGTGTATGTCTGTGGATCGCAAAAGACCTATTTAGACTGCTCTAAAAAATTCGAAATTTTTAATATAGATTCCTTTTAATACCTACGTGTGCACCGGAGTAGTGCCACTTGCGACAGTCCCATTTGCGACGAAGGGAAAAATCCTCTAATTTATCCTTTTCTCACCGTAAGAGGGAAAACTCTGGAGGGTCTCATAAAGGTGCAAAAATTGGCGTGATGAAAAATTGCAGTAGCGCCAATACTTGGGTGTTAGTGAAAAAAATATGCAGTTGCCCCCCATTTGGTATGTGAGTGCCTTTTTCGTTATAAAGTGCATGTGGCGTCTGGATGGGGGGACAGGGGTTAATTGAGTGGTTAAACATCCTGCTTCCGACGGGATAGTAACTTGGTTGGTATTGCTGTAACACTTTTATGTTACTAAAATAAAATGCAAATCAAATAGATGACTGCACTTTATTTATGAATGAGTATTGTTAAAAACATAAATTTAACCCTACGATGCGCAGTGGGGCAAAGGTCTCAATCGTTTCCAAAAGTAAAAAATTAAGCTTTGAATTTCCATTTTATATTTAGTCCACATTCAAACGATAATTTATCTCATTTATTAAACCGTAATATACTTTTTTCCGAAAGAATAATGTTTTTAATATTACAACGCCTTGTTGGGGACCTGACGATAATAATTTGTAATGCGAAAATATCTATTTCAGTAATAAGGAACTTTAACAGTGTAAAATCTTTATTAAAAAAACAACAATGATAGTTAACTAGATGGAATATAGAAGTACAGTCGGCGACAAAAAAAAGTAAACAGACCTCGCCGTTGAGACACCGTTTGTCGGAGGCACAATTGGGATATGTCATTTTAACGGAAATAACGCCATGAGTTGATTGGTCAACACAAAAATTTCTTAAGGGGTCGTCTTCATATTGAAATTAATACCAACTTCAAAATTTCCAATGGCAACACCCAATTTTTTTTAAATAGCAATGTTTAAAATCATCAAAATACCCCAAATATCAATTTTCGTTGCCAGATTCCTTATAGTTGCTGAGTTATGGTTACAGAAAATTTATGGATCATAATGTTAAATGAGATTTCCAAACTTTTGATCATATCTTCTTTAATAATATACGTAGTCAGACGAAATTTTTTTGTGTGTTACTTAATAACTTTCCAAACAAAGTTAAAATAGTTTTATATAATTTAAGAAATATTTAATATTTTTTAAAAAATTATACATCATTTTTTCGAAAAATTATGAATATAAACCCATTAATATTTTTACAGAAATGGATTCAGGGTCAAAAGTTAATGAAAAGTACCGAATTTCGTAATTCTACTCGCATAACATTATAAGTTATGATGATAATAAGCTTATATTTTGAAATAGGGGACCGTATAAAAGTGGAGAAACGACAACAATCAAGACTGGATCGATCGTTTGGTGATTAAAAATAACTGTTAAGAAAGTTGTTTTCTTTTCTTTAAATTAAATTAATAATCATTTTTTCCATGGATTTGAAAGTCTTAAAAAATAAGTTTTGAATTTAGTTTCAGGTTATTCGTGTGTCAAGTGTGTTTTATAAGTGTTTTAACGTAAAATAGTAGGTGAAGTATCGAGTATTAACTGGAAATTTTAAACTCGCGAAAAGAATGTTCCATTTTACATGAAATTTTATTTTTAAAAACGATAAACAAAAAAATTATATTTGTAATCTATGATTTAAAAAAAAGTTATTAAATGACTAATTTTATGACGTAAGTAAGAAAGCGAACTCTCAGTACTATTTATTCTATATACGTTCTTATTATAGTGCTTTTTCCAAATAACGTTGTTAGGTTATGCAAAGTATAAAAAAATGTAATTGAATGCATTTGATGCAAAATATAAAATAAATACAGTTATATCGCAAGAGAATAATATATTTTTTATAAATTAACTAATAAACATCTCGATGAAACATCCCGTTAATATGCCTGCCATCCCCATTGCAGCTTTCTTGACCAAGTGCTCTGGGGTGATGGGCATATATTCGCAGTAAGGTGGGGGGAACCCCGATTGCTTAGATCCCAAGCATGCTTGGTCCTCCGGGACTCGATCCCCGGAACTGTGGCGTGAGAATGCGAAGTGCTACCACTATTTATTACCACTATGAATTAACCACTACGAATTATGCTAGCACTATGAATTAACACAGGGATCAAATAAATTTAATCAGCAAAATATTTTAATAATAAACAAAACCAAGATTATAACTACTTTTTACTTCCTGCAATATCGTTCTCAGGGCACAAATTGTCGCCAAATTAATCTTTAGATTCTAATGTTTTTTGGCATTAAAATTTTATTTGTATTCAAATATTCAAAAATACTTTCTTGCTAGAATACAAGATAAGATTTTTAGAACAAAATTCAGAGTGTAAACTATTCGATGAAAATTCTCCAATCATTTAATTAATTTGTTACGCTAATTATTATTATTATGGGTTTTGCATACACATTTTCGCAATCAATTTCAACTTAAAATTAAATTCGAGGACAATACAGATAAAGCTGTCGAATTGAGTAAAATTGAATCAAGTACTGAACAGATTGCGGTTATATTATTGCTGCATCATGTAAAGTTCTTTTCCCTAAAAGTTTATGTGTCTTATAAATTCAAAACGAAAAAGTTTTTAATTTAATAAATGTTTATCAAATAAAACAGTATCTAATAATTGTAGGGAACTCTTTACTTCCTTTCTTTGATTGGGAGAAAACCAAACGATATATTATTATCGAATTCTACATAAAATCTTCTACACTATATAAGGACATTATTTTATAATTATTCATTTTGTTTTAATTCGTGTAGTAAAAACCGATAAAATTACAAACTGATGGTTAACGTTTTAAACGGGGGAAAAATGAAAACCTGAAAGATAGAAAGGCAGTTCTAAGCATAAGTCGGTCTGTAAGCTAAAGATCCTTACGGACAGACGACCAAAAAGCATAAAACATTAGTTGACGATATGATGTTATACCTTTCAAGAAAAAAAAATAAATAAAATGATAAAAATTAATAATCAAATAATAAAAATTAATAATCAAATAATAAAAATAAATAATAAATATTTGAAAATCTGAAGGTTGGAATGAAAGGTCTAACTAGCCTGTAAACTGAAGGGAAGGAAGAGAAAAGAATTTTTTTATTAAGCTGGGGTGCTATCTACATATAGGAAGGCTAAACGGGAACAAAACCTGCAAAGGCACCCTCCGTGTCACCACAACACAACCCACCACACCAGGAAAATGCTAACTTTTCAATTTTTCCAACTGGAAAAAAATGGTTAACATACAAATTATTTTGTTATTGTTATATTACAATAAAAATTTAGACTTTTTAATTTTGTAACAATATTAAATATTTAAAACCAGCAAATAATTATCGGTACTTCACCTTTAATGGATAAGCAACAAAACTATTTGAAAAAATGTAATCAAGAATCTTTTATAACGTGCAACTCAACTCCCGACAAACTAAAATCCTGGTCATAAACTATTTGAAACGTCATTAAAATTATCCACATAATCCTAGTCTAAACAATTGGAACACAGCTAACAGCAAATTTTACAAATAACTAATTAATATTTCACTAATTTTTTTAATGGCGATAATCTCGCCGGTTTTTAAAGCACAGAATGAGAGACTTTGGGGATATTTGCTACATATTTGGCTAGAAAATCTAGTTACAAGGAGGGGGCTGCGGAGTCCAGTCGGTTAGGCACTCGCCTAGCATGCGAAAGGTCTCAGGTTCGGGCCCGGGCAACGCCAAAATAACTGCCGACCTATAACCGGTCCGTGCAGCCAAAAATGTCCGACGAATAATACCCCGTGTAGAGGGAGTGCACGTTAAATATCCTTCAAAGTCGTACGATGCGTACGATGTCGCCCTTAAAGGTTGGGTTGGGTTCCTATTCAGGTGTCGACTCGTAACTTGACTGGGGTTCTAAAATACGACGCCCGTCTCCAATAGCCCTCGTGTAGCTCTAGTGCGACGATAATTCAAAGCCTAACTTAACCTAGTTACAAGGATAGGTAGTTTCCATACTTGACCGATAAATCTATACGTGAAAAACGCTAAAAACACAAAGATTGCTACAAACAGCCTATCATTTGGCTGCATAGAATAATGATTATTGCCGCAAAAAAAAGTTTTCGTTGGGTTTCCGCTCATATATCGGCCTCGTCTTTTTACCATGGCCAAAAATTATTTGGCGAGCCTCCAAGAGCCTTTTGTAACCTTAACTGCGAAATTCTTTCAATTTTTTCAAACCAAACTGAAAATCAAGTATATCAGGCCCGCTCAGGTGTCGACCTTGTCAGCTGACCAGGGTTCTAAATTTCTAGGGGTACTTGGCAGCATCAAGCAAATAAAGGAGGCTAGAAATAGACAGCCGGAAATTATTAAAATAACTTACCTACATTACCTCAATTACCCTCAGTTCTCATTTTAATAACATACAATCCAAATCTCAAAAGAAAACATATTTTGTCAGAAACTACTTGAACGCGGTTATTATCAAAAAGTAACCACAGTTCAACTTCTTATACAACTCTATAAATACCTAACTTAATCATCACACACACAAATCTTCTACAATATTTATTCAAAAATCTTGAATATTAATCCATATTTCTTCGCCAACAGCGCCGTCTTGGCAAAATGAGTTAAGGCGTTATGCCACGGATTATACCTTTTAGGAATCTGTTCTCGTCTGAGTCGTCCTATAAACGAATCATGCTGGACCAAAAATGCTCCACGAAATAGCATACTGGACCAATTGTTTCAGGTTCAATACGTCGTGGTCCAAAGTCCTGGCGTGATCCCACTTAAGAAGTCATAGTTGCTTTGAGTGCCAGCTCAGATGTTGGCGTCACTTGACCACTGTTTAAATTACATATAGGTCTGATTCAACCAAATCTTCTAAATAAAACAACAAATAAATAAAATCAATATATTCACAAAAGTAAAAAAAATGGTTTATTCCTTGGTAGTTGTCTAAAATATCTTAGCCCGTAACCAATATACTTTCTGAAGCTCTAGTGGGATGTTAATCTACTCATCTTGCAACCAAACCCTCACCCTAAGCACAAAGAGTCACATAAAGGAAAGAATTTGACAAAATTCCATATTGGGGAAATGTGGACCTATAAATAATACATGCATATATGGAGATGCCCCCCGTTTTTTGTAAAACACGTTTGGTTGTATAACTCCTAAACTATAAGGAATCTGGCAATGAAAATTGATATTTGGGGTATTTTGATAATTTTGAACATTTCTATATAAAAAAAATTGGGTGTTGCCATTGGAAATTTTGAAGTTGGTATTAATTTCAATATGAAGACGACCCCTTACGAATTTTTTGTGCAGACCAATCAACTCAGAACGTTATTTCCGTTGAAATGACGTATCATAATTGTGCCTCCGACAAACGGTGTCTCAACGGCGAGGTCTGTTTACTTTTTTTTGTCGCCGACTGTACATTTTTTAAATATATTATTTATATGTATCATATTTTATAAAGATATTATGAGCATTATTGAATCCCCTATATTACCCTTACATGTTCTATAATAAAGTTTAGGACGTACATAAATGATTTTTAAAATATCCAGTCAACATACTTGCCCTTTTTATAATAAATTCAATGATTTTGCGAAATTACTTTCAAGTAATCTTATGTGACGCATCTTACATGAGAGACGTTATTTTTTATTTGGATTACTAATAATAATTTAAGAAAATAAATAACGTTTTTTAAACAAATACACTTTTTAGCGAAAGACAGCAAAAAAAAAACAAAAAACATTTTATTGTACATTAATTGAAAACTATATTATTCTTTTCTTACCTTTAACACAATAGCAAAAATTCTAAAGAATGGAATGTCTTTTGTGCTTCGTAATGCACTTAGGTACATAAGTTTACAAAAAGGTATATATTTAATCTGATACATAAATATAATGCAAATACTATCGCATATAAAACGTAAACTTAATTGCGTAGGAACTTTCAATCAATTTCCCCTAAGTTTTCAGAAGAATTCTATTGATAAATATCTACATTTTTAGCTAGCCAGTTTTTTTTTAACTAAAAGCAAGTGGAATAAATCTTAGCAAAAAGAATTGACTTTTATCAAAGAAAGGTGACCTGGCTTTAGGTAGCAAAATTATTAACATAGTATTCTGAGAAAACAGCTTTTATAATAATCTTTAAACATTATATTGTTTAGATTATACTGACTTACATACTACCCATGATTTAAGCAAAAAACACTTTAAAAATAAGCAATTTTTCTTTAAATGGTTATAAAGTAAATTTTTAACATTACGTATTTCATTATTTTATCCCCCAAAAACGGATTTTTTAAAAATAAATATCTTTTAAACATGTTATTTTTGCTTATATCAGTGGAGGTTAAAGCTGAACTCAGTAGTTTATTATATATCTAATTACTAAATAAATCATTACCAAAAATGAAATCGAAAAAAAAAAAGAAAACTTGTAAACACGTTTTTACTGCCGCGAAGGACGACACAAACACATAGACAAATAACAACATTTATTGACGGTCACAAACATCCATGCCTGACCGGGATTCGAACCCGACCCCAGCAGCTCCAAAGGCCAGCATCGTAACGATTGAGCCACCGGGGCGGCTTAAAATAAATAAAAGAAATATTGTTTTCATGGGATATGCTGGAATTATTCAAGTGTCTTTTGATGAATTGGTTACTTATTTGTATTATACATTTTGCATTCAAAACATCCGATACCTGAATCGGGAATTTTTAAGGGGGCCAATGTATATTTGCAGCAGTGTTTCCGTTTTTGCAAAACACAATAGTTTACAGAAATTTCCTATGCTCTTATAGAGCACAGAGACTGCTAGCTATTAAAACACCGCTGCAATGTAATGCCCTTTCAGAAATTCGCGATATAATTATTTTCTGTATGTAACCGGTTTACTGATATATACTTATATAGTTGTTCTTATTAGAGAGCAATTTATTATAAAATTCGCTTTTCGAAGATAAAAAAGCAACATTTTCAACCCATTATTAATTTAATATTTGTGTCTCAAGTAAAGATTAAATAACTATTATTAGCCTACTTTTCTTTTTTTTTAATTCGAAGAATTAAAAAAAAATGAAAAAGTAGGTATTGACATGCGGTCGATGTCCGTCCGTCCGTCTGTCTGTCTGTCTGTCCGTCTGACCGTCTGTCCGTACCCCCCTTCCAAAATCGGTTCTATCCATCCGATCTTAAAAATTCTTTTTTTGTTAGAAAGCTATGACCTCAGAGACCCAACTTTCATACTTTTTGTCCGTCTGTCTGTACTATCGGACGGACATAAATCTATTATTTGTCGACGAATTTCCCATTGAACTAGCATTGAAATTCAATTTCGAGTCATTTAAATCGCTGAATTTAACTACAAATGCTACGGACAAGTGAGATAAGTCAAAAAATTCAGCGCATCGAAATGAGAATACATTGAAAATTTTAGAAAAGAATTCGAATTCTAAGTACTTCAATTATTTAAAAAACTTAAAAGTTTAATGCTCATTTAAAAAGCATAGGAAGCCATTTTTATTAGAATTAAATCACCATTGCCATCGCAACAATCGCGCGAGAAACTTTAATTCCTTTAGACAATAAATTAAAATAAATTTATTTTTGCGACATCTATCAATTTGAAATGACGTCAAATATATTTAACCTCGAGTGTCTTTGTATAGTGTGCAACGTTTTCATTCTATTTAAAAGCGAGAACTATTACATATTTATTCTTTGAAATATAAATTTTTGCAAACGATTTAAGTAATAATTATTTCATTTTCGAAATAAAATAAATGAAACTAGCCGAATTTCTAGCGGGTAAATGTTTAATATAGAATTAATGCTGTGTTTGGCGCCTTTTTACCTGTGGAAGCGGGTTAAGTGACACATTCTGTTACAAACCTACTTGTTAATTTACATTTCCGATTTAAAGTGAATTTTGAAGTAGTTTTATGGTTTTTGTTCTGCGAATAATTAAATATTTATTTATAACTGCAAATAATCATGCGGACGATAAGAAATATTTATTTTATTGGCGATAGAAAATTAATGAAAATACGTAATTGCTTTAGATGTTGAAATTATAGCTGGATGCTGTGTTTAGTGAAATTTATTCTAATGTATATAAATTTAATGTAGAAACGGTTGTTGATGTCACTCACTGTTACGAACCTAGTTTTTTCAAGATAAGAATTTTATTTAATATTTAAGTAACAGGAAAGTAGGCTATTTTAGTTCTTTTAGAACTTCTTGTTTTTAATTTGCTTTCAACGTAAAATGCGTTTTTTTTTCAATGAATAGCACTGTTTCATAGAGGTAAAATCCGCCAACAAAACAGATATTCCCAAGCAGCATTATTATTATTATTATTATTATTATTATTATTATTATTATTATTATTATTATTATTATTATTATTATTATTATTATTATTATTATTATTATTATTATTATTATTATTATTATTATTATTATTATTATTATTATTATTATTATTATTATTATTATTATTATTATTATTATTATTATTATTATTATTATTATTATTATTATATTATTATTATTATTATTATTATTTTATTATTATTATTATTATTATTATTATTATTATTATTATTATTATTATTATTATTATTATTATTATTATTATTATTATTATTATTATTATTATTATATTATTATTATTATTATTATTATTATTATATTATTATTATTATTATTTTATTATTATTATTATTATTATTATTATTATTATTATTATTATTATTATTATTATTATTATTATTATTATTATTATTATTATTATTATTATTATTATTATTATTATTATTATTATTATTATTATTATTATTATTATTATTATTATTATTATTATTATTATTATTATTATTATTATTATTATTATTATTATTATTATTATTATTATTATTATTATTATTATTATTATTATTATTATTATTATTATTATTATTATTATTATTATTATTATTATTATTATTATTATTATTATTATTATTATTATTATTATTATTATTATTATTATTATTTTATTATTATTATTATTATTATTATTATTATTATTATTATTATTATTATTATTATTATTATTATTATTATTATTATTATTATTATTATATTATTATTATTATTATTATTATTATTATTATTATTATTATTATTATTATTATTATTATTATTATTATTATTATTATTATTAATATTATTATTATTATTATTATTATTATTATTATTATTATTATTATTATTATTATTATTATTATTATTATTATTATTATTATTATTATTATTATTATTATTATTATTATTATTATTATTATTATTATTATTATTATTATTATTATTTATTATTATTATTATTATTATTATTATTATTATTATTATTATTATTATTATTATTATTATTATTATTATTATTATTATTATTATTATTATATTATTATTATTATTATTTATTATTATATTATTATTATTATTATTATTATTATTATTATTATTATTATTATTATTATTATTATTATTATTATTATTATTATTATTATTATTATTTTTTTTTTTTTTTTTTTTTTTTTGAGAGTTAAAGGGCTAGTGAGTCCAGTCGGTTAAGGCGTTCGTCTTGCAAGTGAAAGGTCCGGGCATCTCTAAAGTAATTGCTGACCTATAAACGACTCGTGCAGTAAAAAATTTCCAATGAATACTACTCCGTGTAGAGGAAGTGCACGTTAAATATGCGACGCTCAAAACTGCCAATAGCCCTTGTCCATCTCTAGTGCGATGATAATTCAAACTAAACTAACTTTAAAAAAAAATAGTTTAATTAACCATGTGTTCCATAAAGTGCTTTTCATAAACAAGTGAGAGAAAATAGGTTTATTCAACAAGTAAATGAAGCAAAACTTAAAAAACAGGAATAAAATTATGCATACATGACAGCAAGGTAAATAATTCTCTAAAGTTTTATAAAGTTTAATTTATACCCGAGGTTTGGATACATCTTTATTATTACTTGCGAAAAATATTTTTAGCATTTCATGCAAGTTTTTTAAGAACTTAGTAGTTTTCCAAATTTAAAGGAGTTATTTATCTCGTTTTTATTATAAATTTTTCGATTATCGGGTTTAACATTTGGATGCAGTGTAGAATGAAACAGTGCAAAAATTTCCACTTTGGGCATTTGTGCTTAATGAAGAATATTTCACACTGGTTTCTTTACAGCATGACTACACACGATTATGAATTTGAATAAGTGGAATTTTCCGCTCAAGATTATTAAATAGTTATTCATGTAACTAGTGCGTAATGTTACTGAAGTGAAATTACTATATTCGAGTTTAAAAAAAGTAATTTAAGCACGTGCCAAGTATTTATAATCCAGTGCAAAAATATAGTTAAATTGCTATTAAAGTTTTATTGTTCACTTGCAAATATTTTTCTTTACTAAACATATATTGGCATTGAACACTTCCCCGATAAATGTAGTAATTTCTGTTCTCAAAACAATACGCTAGTTGTAATATGAATTCTGTTAATACATTTCATTTCGTGCAAAATCCTTCTTATTCTAATAAATAATCGCTGATATTTCTTTTTTCTCAATGGTACTTTGAATTTTTATTCGCACTTGAAGTGCATAATAAACATGTATACGCACTTGTTCGTAAAGAAAGTTTTTACGAACCGGCAATTGAAACAAGTTACTTTAAATTTAAAGACTATAATTGAATAAAAAAACCAAGTTTTTTACGAGATTATTAAAAATACCTTAACTTACAGATTCTGATGAGTTAAGCAAAATAAAATATATAAAATTAGAAGAAAATTATTTGGTCAGAGCAGGAAAAGTGCTTCTCGCATAATCCCAATGGTGAAGATCTTAATTAATTTGTTAATATTTTTAAGCACTTGTTGCATAAATATATTTTATTTAAGATTGCACTAAAATTTCAAACAACAGCAATTTATTAACATTAATTGTTACTTAACTAAAAGGAACTTTAATGATATCTATGTTCTGCATTTTTTCCTACTTTAATGAATAAAATGTACTTAAAAATTTAATGTTTATAGATATTTTTTTTATTTGCATGATACATATATCTTTAGAAGAGTGGTCGAAATCTAAAAAGAGCACATATGGTATGCACTTGTACATGCAGCCTCGGGATAGTAGTTTTGGTCAAACCAACTCTAGACATCCCCTGGCCCGCCCCGTCTGTCATCTGGAATTTCTTATCGTATACGTATTGCAACGAGGGGGTTGGTGTACAAAATAATTTTCCTTCTACCTCTTTTTCTCCCCAACTAAACTAGTGGGATAAAGAAGCCAAGCTGTGGCTAAATCGAATTGCAACATAGGGAAAACGAAGTTTAGGGTTGTTAAGTTTTCCACCCTAAGTCCCTAACTAATTAGTCAGCTATAGGGATTTTTTTTCGTCGCATCTGGGACTGTCGCAAGTGGGACGACACGGTGTGCACCTGAGGCTTAGATTTTTCATATTTGATTGAAATTTTTAATTAATATAATTAGTTTTAAAAAAAACGTCATCCACGTAGGATTGCGGGACCATAACAGGGCTTGAAAATACATGGTCCGGGCCGAAACGGGGGCTTGACGCCATCCTCTATTATTTTGATTGAGATATGCGCTCGCCCTAGGGCTGCTTCATCCTCTATTAGTTTGATTGAGATATGCGCTCGCCCTAGGGCTGCTTCATCCTCTATTAGTTTGATTGAGATATGCGCTCGCCCTAAGGCTGCTTCATCCTCTATTAGTGTTTGCTCTTTTAGGTGCGCATGCGCCAACACGAATTTAATTTTGTTTTAATTTTGGGTGTATTTTCACAAGGTAAGTATGCCTCTAAAAGGAAGCAATGCGAAGTTAACGGGTTCCCAGTAAGGCGGGACCATACTGCTAGTTAATTAATAATTAAATAACCGGATGTTATTTTCTTTTCAATTTTGTGTTAAATTGATGTTATGATGATTCTAATACCATGTGAAAATGGAATAACATGGCAAAGCAATTCTTTTGAATAAGTTGCGATTTCAAAACTTATGCATTAGCTCTATGGGACTGCATGTACCCTCTTCCCTCAACACTGAAACAGCTTTAAAATTTGAAGGAAAATAGATAAAATAGTAATATAAGATATATTATTGAAAAGAATTAAATTCTCTTCCACTCTAGGGCCAAAATTTAGTGTTTCGGTGCATTATTGAAGAGTTATCCGGTCAAAAAAAGAGGGAAAATGTGGGGGGGGGGAATGTTTTCTCCAAAATTACTGACTTTCAAGAGCGGATATCTCGAAAACTATGCAAGATATTAAAACACTTGAGGGGTGCAGCGTGTAGCAAATTTAATCAGCTTTCATTTTGCGCATTACAATTATATCGCTAGAACGCATAGTTTTCGAGATATAAGCGAAAAACCGAAAAAGGGGACATTCAACCCCCCTTCCCCCCTTCAGCACAGGGGCTAGGGGCGGGGACTTTTGATATGTTTACCTCCTAACTAGTCTAAACAAAGTTATGAAGTCAAAAATTGTGTTCCAAAACTTTCCCTCTAGACCCTTTTTTCAGCTTTCGTTGCCTGGACTAGTAGGGTCAAGTGGGGTAAGTGTGATTGGGGGTAAGTGTGATAAACAGCTCTTGTAACTTTGGAAATCATTCTAAAAATCTGAAAGTTTGCAATATATAACATTAGACCACTTATAATTAAACTAAAAAGAAATATTGACCTTATTTTTTGTTTAAAGAAAGTTTTGAGCTTTTGAATATAAGTGCAACTGTCTTCTTTTTATGTGGATCTTTCTATGTGGGGTAAGTGTGATAAAACAGCAATGGATTTTGAAATGCAAATTTTGTACACTTAAAATTGGAATTCAAACATATAATTTTTTTTCTACATATTTATGTTTCTTATAATAATTCACTACCAATTTTAGGATTTGGATTTACTTGAAGCAGAGAACGAATTTTCTTAATGAAAAATGCAGAAACCCTATCACACTTACCCCACTTGACCCTAACTTAATTAACCATAAATGAATACTTCAGGATAATTTGTCTGGGGGTTCTGGTTTTGTTTTGTTTGAATTTTCGTCGCAGTATAGAGCAACACGAGGGCTATTGACGACGGGCGTCGCATTTTAGAACCACAGTCAAACAGAAGTGACGAGCCGACACCCGAGTAGGTATACCCAACCAACCGTTAAAAGACGACATCGCACGCAGCGTTAGGACTTTGAAGGATATTTAAGGTGCACTTCCTAGACGGGGTATTATTCGTCGAAAATTTTTTAGCTGCACGGGCTTGGGGGTTCTGGCGTCATCAGTATACACAATTGACCGAACCATCCGGAATTTAACGTTTTACAATTTTCTTTCAAATGGTATTCAAGTTGGGGGGGACTAGTTTATCAAAAACAATAAACAACTGGAATGGTCACGCCTACATTGACGTCACAGTTACGACAAACGTTGTATTAAGCCTTACTAACAATATTTACCTAACTATTAAGATCCAAATTAACCAAGTATTATTTTGCTTGCTTGGATCCCATCCCAAGCTATCGAGGTAACTTGACACTGAAGCTTTTAGTGTCATAGTGCTAATTTCTTTTGCGTGTTTTAATAGGTCTCGATCCTGCAGGGCCATGCTTCAGGAAGGCTGATTCAGGAAGGTTACATTCGGGTGACGCCATGTTCGTGGATGTCATAGTCACCAACGGTGCTTCTTATGAAGATCAAGGTAAGCAAACAGGATAGCCTGGATGGTAGAGTGTTGGACTGACATCTCATAAGCTGCAAGTTCAATTCCTGCCTACCGAAGACCACCGTGCACGCTGGCTGCTGCAAGTAAAAGTCCATCATGGTCGTGAAATCCGCCCCCTTATCATTTAATACAACTAGGGATGACAAGCTGATTCTTGTATTCTCTAGTTGGCGAGTCAATAGAGCGAAAAAACAGAAAATTCTTGCCCCACTTGTTTTTAACAGTAAAATAGGCTTTTAAAACCAAAGTAACTTAGAAAAAATTGTAATACCAAAGCTTTTAGCTGTTCAGTCTTATTGTTGATTATTAGATTATTATGATGTTGATTATTAGACCTTATTATTAGATTTAATGTAATCTTATTAATGTAATCTTAGTTAATGTATTCTTAATTAATTATGTGTAGCATTAGATACGATAAACTTAATTTTTTAAACTCGTGTTTCAAATATGAGTATTAGTATACCATGTTTTACAAGATTGAGACACGTACGCACATCCGTTGACATCCCGTCCATGGACATGTCTACAGACGTGACCAGTTGTTCTTGGATTATATTGTGATGTCTTGTTTGAGTTTCTGGGTTGTACTGTGTTTTTAGTGCTAAATATAACATGTTTTTTGGCTAAAGTAACCTGCTTAGAAATAAAAGTGGAATAAAAAATGGAATAAGATTTATTTAATTTACAGAGGAATGATTTAAAAACTGAATGCTCTTAATTATGAAGAAATTATCAAACACAAAAATTAAAAAATATATACATAAAATTCAGCCAATTACTACATTGCAACACTAAGAGACTTTTTTTTTTAAAAAAATACTAAAAATCGGTGGGCCACAAATTGACCAGTTTAATAATATTGACCCATATGGATACTCAATTTTACATATTTTAAAAGGAGCCTTAAGTATTTTTCTTTTTAGGGGGATCACAAACCCTGGCTCTCTTTACCCCTATCAACCCTTAGATGGCTTTAAATTTTAGCTATAAAAATAATTTTTTGTCAACCAGTTGCGAACTATGCGTATTGCTGAAAAGAATACTTTCAAAGCATGTCATTTAACTTTTTTAACCGATAAGTATATAATAGTTGAATTAAAAAGGTTTGAAATGTGAGCATTAGAACGCAGTGTTAGAAGTTATAAATTTAATTAATTAAATTAAATTTATTGTTTAATTTCTCTCCAAGGTTCTGGTTTATATGAAAGCGTTGGAGACATTACTTTCTATCCGAATGGAGGTAGACAGCAGCCAGGGTGTGAACCACCAGAAGACACGCCTCAAAAAGGTATTAGTATTTTCTAATTCATGTGCTTATTTTTTTATTCTTCGCTTTTACATCACAGATAGACACCACTATACTATTACTTATTCGACATTTTTAACTTTTACTAATGGTATTGTCTCAGAAGATGAAACTCTTTTTTTTTTATTTGTATACAAGTGGATTGCACTGGTTGTTTCGGTTTCACTCATTATTCTGGTGGTTCTTTATTCAAACTTTAATTTTGATTTTTAAAAAAATATAACGCGCAATGAAAGGATAGCGATATGGCCAAAAATCCGAAATTTTGAGTTTTTCTACACATTTTGAAAGGTATACTGATTCTAAAACATGGAATTTTGAATATTGGTTCATTTGTGTGAAACAACTCTTCAGCTCGAACTAAAAGAGCTACTGTTTTCAAGTTTGACACACTAATTCTTATTACCTGTTCGACGTCATAATATGGTTTTCGAAGAAATCGCGCATGCGTAAAGGTTTGCTATCCTATAACTGCTAGACCATAAAGTTAATACAATAACCTACAGGATAAATAATTATCTTTTAAAATCAATTTGTTTATTGAGTGGTAATCGAAAGCCGTGCAGTGTTATACACTCTAGTTTTTCCCCAAACGCTGTAAGAATCGGTCGCCAATTCGGGAAATATGCACTCCAAGCTTGGCGCGCCACATGGACAACAAGGAGCTGGAACACTTAGAAGAGGGAGAGATTTACTTATGTGAGAGAGAGCTGAACTTTTTGGAACGAGGTGGAGCCGCCATGTTGGACTCTTGGATTATATTATTTTTAATGGGGGGGAATGTTTGTGATTATAAATATATATTCTCGAGCTAAAATAAACGCGTTAATTTCTTCAGAGATGTCGCTAATTTCCCAAAAGTATAAAATTCACGAACACTTTTTACAAAACCTAATTACTATCATTCAGGACGAAGTTGACACTTCGGATATCGCAGCTGGGCAATGCAGCTAAGTGCATGCGTATTCTGCGGTAATATACCGGGAACATCGGATCGCGCAGCCGTGCAATGCTTAGAAGCACAAGCGGATCTGATCCCAGGGGAGCGGCGGCAAAACTTAACACTAACATAAATGTTTCTATTTTCCCACAGTTTATGAAGCTTATGTCAATCACTGCAGCCACCTGCGTCCTGTTGATCTCTTCACTTCTTCAGTAGGTGAGAAATGCCGATTCGAGGCACTGTCGTGCTATGACTACCAAGATTTCACGTCAGGAAACTGCACCCATCGTTTCTTAACGAAGAAATGCAAGTGTTCGAGACCTATTGAAGCGCGGATGGGATTCTACGCTAAGAAATCCTGTCTTCAGCAACCACAGGAAAAGTTTTATTTATCCACAAGTGGTTCGCCGCCGTTTTGTACTGAAGAGTGATGTACTAAGTGATGAAAACCTTTAAGTACTTTTCAAAATAATAAATGGCATCTCAACTCTTGCAGTCTATGATACTATTTAGTTTATAATGAATCTAGGCCCGTCCGTGGCTGAGTGGTTAGGACATCAGCCTAGAGATTCAACCTTCTTAAGAGTGCGGGGGTTCGAATCCCACCTACTGCCAGTCATCGTATAAATCGGATCTGTGCTGGAAATAGTAGAAAAGTCCTCAATCACGGATGGACCCGAGTACGCTGGGACAGACATGGTTGTTAAATCTGTGAAGTCCAAAGTCCCGACAGCGTTAGCGTACGATTTCGCTCGAAGTTCCGTTGGGTGCCCGCTCACGGGTCGACCTCGCCACTTGACCAGGGTTCTCAATTATGAGACGTTATTTTTTGTGTTAAAGCTCCGAAAGTAGCCTAGAAATAAGCAGCCGTAAACCATTACATTACATTAATTTAAATACTGTGAACAAAAAATAGCGAAGTGGCAGTGGTTATTTTTTAAATAAAAAAATCGGGAAACGGGGAACCAAATCAGTTAATGCGTTCGCATTGCATGCGGTAGTTCTTAGGTTCGGGGATTCCCAAGCTAACTGCCGACACATAAACCACCCGTGTATCCAAAAAAAGTCCGACAAATAATACCCGGAGTAGAGTGAATGCACATTAAACATGCTTCAAAATTCCAACGCTGCGTACGCGATGTCGCACTTCATGGTTGCGTGGAGTTCATACTCAGGTGTCGGCTCATCACTTAACTATGGCTCTTAATAACGATGCCTGTCGCTAATAGCCCTCGTGGAGCTAGGATAGCTACGATAATTTAAACTAACTTAGCAAAATAAAAAAGCAAGGTTGATAAGAAAAACAGGCAGCGGAGCTCCTGTGATGGCTATATAAGTAAACAAATATTAAATACCGAGTTTAAAATGTTAATATCCTTTGAAGAATAACTAATAAGAATAATTTGTTTAAAAATTTCTACATAACTAAATATCCTTATTTATAAAGAGGCTATTAACAATGGACAATTCACATATTTTTTTTTATTCGATGAAGGATGTCGAAAAAAAAATATTAGTCCAAACAAAAAAAATTCCGATGCGTATTTATTTTTTTATTCAATTTCAAAGTCGAGCTTTCGAGAAGCGCGCGAAAATCACTCAAAAGCCCGCGGAAACGCTGTGACGTCAGCTTTTACAAAACTCGTTCCGATCAGCTCTGGTATATAGACATTTGGGTGAAACTGAAACTGTGAAGTATGCGATACAATTAGTTTCGTTTGTTAAAACTATTTGTGAACATGTCATATCGGTATTGCATAGTTCCTGAGTGCCATAATACTACAGTTACTATCCCAGAAAAGATTTTTTTTATATTCCAAGTAAGGCTATGCGACGTGCCTGTTTCTCCTAAATCGTAAGCTGTAGTGTAGACAACTTGCTTTCCAGAAAGTATAGAGAATAGCTCATTGTAAAAGAAACAAAAGAGTGGTTTTTTTTTGTGTTTTTTTAGTTTTCAGCTACTTTTCTTTAATGTTTGAGTTATTAATTGCATAACTGTTTGTTGTTCAAAAAGTTATAGTAAAAATCCACAGTGTAAATATCTGAATAATAGATGGCAGCACGAGTGCTTTGGAATCAATGTTCTAAATACATAAAGTAATTAATTAATAGCTTATATTTAGTTATTTTTGGGTTTTTCTATTGGAATTAAATTGAAAAAAAGAATGTATAAATGGTACATGCATTTGAGTTGTTAAATAAAATTATAAATTTAGATACAATGATTTTAAAAAACTTCGATTGTGTTAGATAATGACGCAGCTTTTGGGTAAGTTGTCGCTCTGCGCTTTGAAAAAGCCTGGTTTCATCGAAATAAATTGAAGAAAAAAGACAATTAGAACAAAAAATAATAGTAAATTAAAAATAAAGAATAAAAATCCGAACGTTTAAGAACTAAAACAAATTTAATAAGAAATCAATTGAAAACTCTAGATAGGTCGTCTGCACGCCGTTGTAAACTTTAGTAAACAAACCCACGAACATAAATGGTGACGTCACAACCGCTCCAACCAATAGCAGAACGGTTAAAACAAGAACTATTTTCTGCGAGTTTTTAAAATTAAATATTAAATTAAGCAAATTTTTTTCGATATTTTAACCAGGATATTTGGAATCAGCGTTGTTTTGTCTATTAAGAAAAATAGTTTTGAAGTGTTTTTAAAAAATACGGGAATTGTCCATTCAGGAGGTCGGGTCAATTTTTAGTAACCATATCTAGCTATAGATGGCGACACCACATTAAATGCGGTTGAGACCGATCCACCAGTACCAAATACAATCGAAAGCAATCAGGGACGTGCCAACAGGAGGGGGGGGGGGGGCAGGGGGTTCTTCGCCCCCTCAGCTTTAGAGGTGAGGGGGCGAACTATATATTTCGCCCCCCCCCCCAGAAAAATTTTGGTTTCCATAGTATAAATTTATGTTTAAGTTTCAAATATGGAAAAATGCATGGACTGCCCCCTCGATATATAATGTGAGGGGGCGAGCTATCTATATTGTGATAGTGAAAAGCGCTTAGTTCATTGTCTCTGGAACGTTTAAAGTGTCACTTTATAGATAATGCAGAGACTGCCCCCTCGATATATAATGTGAGGGGTTAGAAGTCTAGTTCAATATTTTTCTAAGAAGTGTATTAAGACATGAAGGTTTTATTGCTAATTTTTCTTTGTTAAACTGTAAAAAACATACATCATTTATTTTTTAAAAAAACTTTTTTAAAATTTATTTGTAAATTTCGTAAGTAAAAGCACAAAACAGCAATTTAACATTCGACCTTAGACAACGACCTATAACCAATAACGACCTTTTTTTTAAAAAAAAAAAAACTTTCTACGCAATGTTTCAAAGTGCAGACAGCTCTCTATAAGTTACTTTTTTCAAATATTTTATATGAACTGCTCAAAACAATTAGGGGAGCACTTTGCGTACTTTTGTTAACCCTTTCAGTTTCAGCGTTTTGTTTTTTATTCAAAAAATCTAAAATTTGTGAAATAGGTTCATTATGCATCCAGAATGAAATGGTAAAAAACAGGCCGAAAAATATTATTTTTTCAGACTAAAATTTAAGAGGGAGAAATTGGAATCAAAATTTAAGAATAAATTATAACACTAATTTTTTCAAATTTTTATTTGCAAAAAGGAGGTAAAATCAATTTTTAAACATCTGGGAATGCAAGAGTGTAGAATTTAGGGTCAATTTATTTCATAAAAGTTTGGTGGTGAATTTTATTTTACCATTTTTTCATATTTTCATTTGATTGAAACAAACATTGTTTACATCCTCAAAAGACATGATTCTTCCATCTAACGATAAATTAGTGCAAGCTCAACTTAGTGAGAAAAAATCCCTAGCTCATGACTTCAAATGAAACATTGTGGTTGAAAGAGTTTAAACCATGCGCTCCCCTAATTGTTGTGAGTAGTGTAATTCGTTTCTCATGACTTTGGTAATGGTACTCCCGAAATTGAAACTACGTTGTTAATTGAAAATAATGTAAACAAAACCATTTTATATTATATTATGTAATGAAGTTTATGGTATTTTGGATTTTTTTTAATTTACTGTATATTTTTTATAGAGTTTAATCCAGAGCATTTTTTAACATTAACACTAGGCGGCGGCGACACTAATGTCGCTCAGTGAATAAAAATTGTCGCTTAATAGTAATTTGAAAATCAAATAACATGGCAACAATGAAAGTGAAGTTATCATAAAAAGTTTTTCCCTTCCCATGACTACAAAAATTTTGCAATCAATATTTTTCTGTTTCTGAAATTTCCATTCTTTCCGCACTTAGTGCATGTCTGATAGGTACTGGGAACTCGTGAACTAAACTTGAAGCATGCTGCATGTAGTTCACGATGTATAGTGGTTTCATACATACAGACAGAACAATGTTCAAAAACCACTTTTTTAGAATCAGCACCCTACAGGAAATATAGAAACATGAAATATCCATTTCGGATTTTCGACCCTAATTTGTTGCTTTTTGTAAATATTTTTTCAAAACTACATATCGAACGACAATCCCCCAAAATAAATATTAATATTCTTCTGTGTATATGGTTTCTCTATGTTCTTTAATTTTACAGCTGTTTAAAATTAGGTTAAAAACATAAGTCTCTATCTAGTTAGCTTTTATATGAATTGATTGTTCATAATTTTTTGAGCTTTTCTGGCTGTCCGAAAGGAGATTATTACAGCAAAAATCACATGCACTTCGGAATTCGAAACCGTAGTCAAGTAACGTGGTCCACACCTGAGCTAACCAAACGCAACTTTTGACGGACAACGGTAATAATTACTTTGGCCAGGAATATATTTAACGCGTACCAGTTCCATATATTTAAGTTTGGTCAATCCAAAATCTCGTTGTTTCCAAGTCAAAAACCAGAATAGCGCATCTGAACTATATCTGAGTTTAAACGTACGTTAAAATAAATTTAAATTTTTAAATTCCAGATCTTCTTATAAAACTTTTTTAAATTTTGGACATTGCATTTTAAAACAAGATATTACTCTCTTTAGGGTTTTTAAGATTTTATACAAGCTATTCAAACATTTTGTAAAGATTTTTCTGTCTTTGTTTTAATATCAAATAAATCTATGAAAGAAAGACGCCTTTTAAAAAAAACAATAGTTTCAAACAAGTATATGGAAACATTTGCTAAAATATATAATTTAATTAAAATTTCAATTATTAAAAATGATTTATTAAAATTGGGAGTCATTAAAATTTATATCAAATCCCCCCCCCCCCCCCACCCAAAAAAAAAGTTCGGATTCCCTCCACCCCACTCCCAGAAACTGACTCGCCCCCTCACTCTTTAAATAGTTGGCACGTCCCTGAAAGCAATATATTTTCTTAGCCACATTTATCTTGCTGTATTAAATATTTTTACAAATCGCTTTTTAATATTATAAATGTAGCTGACTTGCCGGTCTCTATCTATAATCGTGTTCATCCAATTAGAGAAAAATTATTTGCTAAGACACATCTATCTGGCAGTATTGAATATTTTTAAAACTGGTTTTTTCAATGATAATTGTAAGTAACTTGCAGGTCTCGATAATCCCACTTTTTTGAATTGCTTCGAACATTTTGTGTAAAATTATTTATTGAAATTTTTGAAAAAAAGTAATCGAACCAATTTCAAAAAGAAGGATTATCTTCACCTGCAAATCAGCTACATTTTTCACATACAAGACTGTCTGTAAAAAAAATGATGCATCCAGAGAAATGGGGCTTAAAAAATAATTTTTTTCTCCTTAGAATTAACACTGAGGCACTTTGGTTTGAATACCCGCGGTCACACACACACACAAGCGGGATCATTCCCCCTTATTTTAAAACCTGCCAAACTGAACAAACGTAACTGCAGTCAAAAATTAAATCATTAAATAAAAACTCTTGAATTCGAATTCTAAATGAAATTTATTTTACAAATTAGTTTTTTAAAAAATTCTGTTTTAGTAATTTTTTTAATAATTTGTTCTAAAATGAGGAATGCCTAAAAACAGCTTGTATTTGTAAAATTTAATACTGATATTCAAATAGCAATCTAGAAAATCAAACCCAAGTGCTTTTTCTTTCCTCTTAATTTTCTCGAATTTAATATGCTGATAAAGCATTGAAACTTTTGAATTGAAATAAAAGGTTCGAAAGCATGTTTTGCCTCGTCATGCCATTCGATTTTGGTATTATCGTTCTTTTTCCCACTATTTACAAACGCGTATAACGGGGCCTGGATCTCTGCCGCTTTAGGAATAAACCGGTGATAAAAGTTAAGGATAGCTAGAAAACGACGCAGTTCTTTCACCGTCACTGGACGAGGGAAATTAGCGATTTCTGACACTTTTTCAGGAACCGGCGCTATTCCGGACTGGGAAACCAGGTACCCTAGGAATACCACTTCCTTAGCACCGAAAATGCATTTATCAGGATTGATCACCAATCCGAATTGTTTGAGTCTACTAAAGATCTCTCGTAGATGATCGTGGTGAGTTTTTTCGTCGTCCGAGACTACCAAAATATCATCTAGACAAGAGAAACAGAAATCCAGTCCGCGTAATACTTCGTGCATAAAGCGTTGGAAAGTATTTCCAGCATTTCGCAGACCAAAGGGCATTTTTACAAAGGAAAATGATCCGAAAGGTGTAGTTACGGTCGTTTTAGGAACGTCTGCTGGCTCGACAGGAATTTGGTAAAAGCCTCTCACGAGATCGGTCTTAGAAAATATGGTTTTGCCCGAAAGAATGTGAGAAATCGTGCAAGTGTGGGATCGGGTAACGGTCAGGCACGGTGACAGAGTTAACCCTTCTAAAGTCACCACAAACTCGCCAAGTTTTATCTTTTTTGGGGACTATATGAATAGGGCTGGCCCATGGGCTGTTCGAGGGCACAACAATTCCATCCGCGAGTAACCTTTCAAATTCCTGCCGAGCAATTTTAAGTTTTTCGGGGGATAACCAGCGTGTTTTTGAAAACACCGGTGGGCCTGTCGTTTAAATGCAGTGGGTGGTCGTATGCAATGAGTCACTTTTTGACAAATTTGGAGTTCAGCACTTCGGGAAACTCTTGCAAAAGGTCGTGGAAAGGAGTCTTAGCAGAGACAAAACTTAACCCTAAAGAGGGGCCATTAACGAGACGTGTCTTAATGCTAAGAGTCGTTTCCCTGTCAATTAACCGTTTGTTCTTAACGTCGACAAGTAAACCAAACTTGCTCAAAAAGTCAGCACCAAGAATGGCTCGTGTAACTTCGGCAATTATAAAGTTAAAAGGAAAAATTCAGGAAAGGTAGTTTAAAACTGACCAATCGGCTACTTATAGAAGGATTGAAAAATAAGATAAAAACGTCAATCAATGAATTAAGCATTTTGATTTGCCAGTCTCCGCATTCTCTGAACCTCCCTCTATAGCAGTTCCGATATCTTCACCAGATGTCGCCCTCGGCCACAATGAGTTGCCTGCTCTGTACGATCCCGCCTTAATATCTACTGCACAGACACTGGTAATCGTTGCAGCCATAACGCTTTAACGGCGTCCTCCGAAAACATTTTGGCTAGCTCTTTCATCTCTCTCAGCAAGTGACTCGGTTTCTTATCCCCCAATTCCAAATCATGCAAAAGCATTCGAAGTTTTGATGCTTCGGATTCGGAGAAGTGATCGATTAATCGTTTTTTCAGAGCGTCATATTTTCCGACTGCTGGCGGGTTGCAAATCAAGTCACTCACGCGAGAGAGGATAGTTTCATCAAGAGCAGATACCAGGCAATAGAATTTAGTTAGATCCGAAGAAATTCCCGAAGTTGCAAATTGTGCTTCAATGAAACAAAAATATGGTTCGGCGTTAGATTTCCAGAAAGGGGGTGGTTTAAAACCAACGGCCAGAATTTCACCCTGTGTGTGTGCGGAAGCAGTACTCGTGTTGACGTTCACTTGTTCGTCAGCCATACTTTTAAATGCCACACCGATTCAAACGACAGGTTCGTAAATTTGTACACTAAAATTTTAAACAGTAATGCAACGAAAAATTAAATTGAGAATGAACCCTTAAAGAACCAGAGGTGCCACGCGGTGAGGTAATCAAAAACAGTTTTACCTGTACCTGGACTTACCACCTTCGAAAAAAAACTGCAGTCTTGAGACGCCAGCGTCACAGTCTAATTCACAGGTCCTTGGTCACCAATATGGGCGAAGGGTCGCCGAGTTGACTCCTCCGCCAAGCTCAGTTACGTTACTCTGTGTAGCGGCGTGTTCAAAGAATTAGAAGGCTTTAAAAATAACTATAATTTAATAAATATTAATAAAACAACGAAGGTAAACAAAACTAACAATAATTAATTGAGCATAATTAAAGAAACATGCGGCTGCAGCGCTCGATCAACGAGCGTTTCCGGAACGGCAGTGTTGCCGAAAAGAGGCGTTGCCGCGAAGAGAAGAGAGAGTTCGTAAAAGCAACAGTTCATTTTATGGATTGGATTGGTTGACATATATTTTCAGGCTTGTGTGCTTGGTCGCAAGAACCCGCTTATAAACCATCGTCAAGTAGGACAACACAAGACACACACAAACACATATGACAGATGTTGCCATCTGTCGCCACCTCCACAATTTAGACATGTCCCTGAAGCAACAGTTCATTTAACAGTAGCAACAGTTCATTTTATGCAAGTTCCAGTTCTGATGCTTTGCCATCGGGAGAACACTTAGATAACCTGGTCGGACGATGCTTGGTCGACTAGCGCTGCATCCAGTTGTAGCGCAATGCCGCCACATAACTTGAAAAACTCAAGATTTTTTTTAAAAAAATTGATGAAAGCGGTAGCTCAAAATAAAACATAGTTTAAGTAGGCTATGTGTTTTTTTTTTCTTAAGAATAAATCTTAAACGCGAAATCAATGGTCGGGCAATATCTGTATTACCACAGATATCTTATGTCGAGTTATCGACTGAATGATGACAATGAAGATTTCTAGTTCCGAATGCCGATAAATTGCTTTCGATTCTTTTCATCTTTCTTTCATTGTGTCAGAGAAACTTTAAATAAATTGGTTTTATAGAAACTTTTGATGATCTGGAGAGTTTGAGATCTCATCAAAATTGCATAATAGTTTTTTCGTTTATAGGGTACTAGCCCATTTTCTTGTTCAAAAAGCAATCAAAAGGTCAATAAAATGTTTGCTTCATTGAACCAAAAAATTAACTAAATAATTTTTTTGAAAAATTTAAGAATGTTACTATCGGAATAAATTATTAAAATTACGTTTATGAGAATAAATTTGCTTTTCAGTTATAGAGATGGCAGCTCACGAATTGACGACGTTGTTTATTCAACAAAGCAACCACTGTTAGATAAACAAAACCGTTATCACTTTGACCACCTCAAAAATATTGAAAATCTCTGTTAATTTTTCTACATTTCTGACTGAAGCAAATTTTCTCTGTTAATTTGACTATTTATAGTTTGTTTTCGTAAAAATATACGCGTTTATTGTAGGTTCTTTAGTCTCAACTTAATATATTTTTTAAATCTTATAATTATTCCACTAATCAAATCATCTTTCAAAAATATCAAATAAATCTCCTTAGAATTCGTTTTATTTCGATGGGAAAGTTTCAGTTGATGTTACTCTCTTGTTTTCATTTTTCTGCGTACTGCGATTTCATTCGTTGTTTCATTTCAGTATTGCGATTTTGTTGGTTGCTTCGGTTTCACTCTCAAATTGACCGATATACACTCTTAAAACGAACGAGCGATTTTAACTCAGTCTGATTAATTTTCACTCCTCCAGTCTGGAAAATGCACTTCTCCTTTTGGAGTGGATCCTTTGTGTGTTAAACCTCCGACAGGATCAGGTTGTGCACCTCCGACAGGATCACTCACACCAGTGGTTTTAACTCCGTCTGAGTTAATATTCACTCCTTTCCAGTGTCGAAAATGCACTTCCAGTGGATTTCACTCTTTTGTTTTAAGAGTGCATATGAAAAGATAATTTTCCTTCTTTGCAAATTTTCTTTAACAAATGTCATGAACAACCAACAGCACAGCAAGCAGTTGTTATTTTAAAAATTTAATAAGTAAAATATTTTTAGAAAACTCATTTTCGAATACAAAAAAAGTAATTCCAGACAACAAATGGGGAGCCCAGTCAGTCAAGGCATTCGCCTTGATGCGGAAGGTCCCAGGTTCAGGTCCGGGCATCGCCAAAATAGCTTCCGAAATATATATGACGCCCGTCGCCAATAGCCTTGGTGTTGCTCTAGTGCGACGATATTTAAACTAAACTAAACTAAACCCGACAACAAATGAAAACAAACCGTTAAATCTGTTACCATATATGACGTGAATCAACCACATTTAATTATGCCTCCTCTACTTTCCTCCCCCACTCACACACGAAAATTTTTACTTTGATTACAAAAAAATATAGCAACTATATCATGATAAAGATGGTTATTAGAATTTCCGAAAAAAAAATTCCCTTAAAAAAAAAGAGTACAAATTACGCTAGACGGCTAGAGAGATGAAAGAAATAGCACTGGATTATGGGAGGGAGCTATAACACAGTTCGACAAAAAAAATGCAAGTGTTTGTCCCGAAGCTACTTTGGCGATTTTTTGCTTCTTTGGTGGTCCAATAATAGAGAAATGACATTTTTAGCCCAAGTTTAATAGGGGGATTCATCAGAGATCAAAAAACTTATTTTTTAACGTTTTTTCATAAAAAAAAACGCCTTTTTTGACGTTTTTTTGGGCTACAAACAACCTGCAACTGATTCTTACCTCTATATGGGTGTTAAGTGAATACCTATGGGCCATTTTGGAACTCAAACACCCTTCCAAAACTGTCTAAATTAGCGATTTCTGGCCCAAAACGCCATTTTTCGATGTTATTTCATGTTTTTTGCGTAGTTACTTTTTTGGCTACAAACAACCTGTAAACCTTTCTGCAACTGGTTTAATTACCTCTATCAGTGTTAAGTGAGTACCGATGGACCATTTTGGAACTCTAACACAGCTCCAAAACTGTCTAAATTAACGATTCCTGGCCCAAAACGCCATTTTTTGATGTTATTTCATGTTTTTTCACCTATGGAGCTATGATTACGTATCTGGATCTGCTTTCGAGATAAATAAAATTAAATTATGAACACCGAATAAAATGATAACATTTAAACGCTATATAAGAACCCGAGCATTGTCAGAATAGGCAATTTACTTGGCCAAAAGTGCCATTTTTCGCTAGTATTTCACGTTTTATCGCGTATATTTGGCTTCCCACTTTATGAAAATGTACTGATGTCTGTCTGTATCTACTCAGTGAACACCGACTGACTTCAGTGTTCATAATTTAATTTTATTTATATCGAAAGCAGATCCAGATACGTAATCATAGCTCCATATGCGAAAGAACATGAAATAACAACAAAAAATGGCGTTTTTGGCCAGAAATCGTTAATTTAGACAGTTTTGGAGCGGTGTTGGAGTTCCAAAATGGCCCGTTGGTACTCATTTAACAGCCATAGAGGTAAGAACTAGTTGTAGGAAGGTTTACAGGTTGTTTGTAGCCAAAAAAGTAGTCAAGCGAAAAAACATGAAATAACATCGAAAAATGGCGTTTTGGGCCAGAAATCGCTAATTTAGACAGTTTTGGAGGGGTGTTTGAGTTCCAAAATGGCCCATCGGTATTCACTTAACACTTTACCTCCGGGCGTCGACTGACCCATAGAATAAGAACACTCTAAGTTTCAAACTCTCATTGGAGAATTTCTACATTGAAATTGACATAGAAACTAGCGCGCCCCTTTGTGTCTAAGGGAACTAATGTAATGGTTTCTGGCTGCCTATTTGCAGTCACCTTTAGGAGATTTAACAGAGCCAATGACATCTCGTAATTTGGAACCCTTATCAAGTGACGATAGGGATCTATTTTTTACTACAACTTATTTTCGACTTTATTTTTGAATATATACAGCTACTCATTGACTTTTATATCCCTCGTAGGCCCATCCTCAAGATATTTGACCTTTTGCTTCTTTTTCTCCATTAATAAACCTACAGACTGACTACGCTTGTCATTTTAGACATGGTCCCTCAAAGATCCACAAGTGATTCGATTGAATAACTCGTCAAATATTCATCCAAATGTAACAAAAACTTAGATTTAGGGGTTTTCGAGGGTTTTTCACATTTCTAAGTAATTAAAATTGGGTGTTGCTATTGAAAATTTTAAAGTTCGTAACATTTTTAATATTAAGACGGACCCTTATGCAAATTTTGTGTCATGCAATTAACTCAAAATGTTATTTGTTCACATAGTCAAAAAGGTCCGATGTAAAAGGATGACTAACGGTTGAAATAATCACTAGTGGGTAACTTTTTTTTAACAGAGAACATTACGAAGAAACAGTAGCCTTACAATTGAAAGTACAATTATGCCAATCAACAAATCAACCTTTAATAGTGCTTTAGTTGCTTTCGACACGTTAGAAGAGCTAGGCATTAGATTAAGTTGCTGGTCTAGAAGATTTTTAGTCTACGGGTCAGTCGACGCCCGGAGGTAAAGTGTTAACACCCATATAGAGGTAAGAACTAGTTGCAGGTTGTTTGTAGCCAAAAAAACGTCAAAAAGGACATTTTTTTATAAAAAAAACGTTAAAAAATCAGTTTTTTTTTCTCTGATGAATCCCCCTATTAAACTTGGGCTAAAAATGTCATTTCTCTATTATTGGAAAACCAAAGCAACAAAAAATCGCCAAAGTAGCTTCGGGACAAACACTTGCATTTTTTTTTGTCGAACTGTGAATTGATCCAGTGTATTAATTTTAACAATTTCAGTACCAATGACGATTTTGCATCATCATTTAAGATTTTTTTTTTCTGATCGTCTATTGGCATTTATGATATCAAAAAGCACATCATTTTATTCTTCAAACTTTTCTATTGGAATATATTTTTATTGATCCCGATAGATGTCAGCCCTATAATTTAAAATATATATATACGATCAGAAACATGATGATGCCAAATGGCATCACTAGGACTGAAAGGGTTAAACTTATCTTTCATTGGTATGATTTGCTCTTGAAGTGCGATATTGAAACGAAAAATATTTAGTGTACAGTAACTTCACAAAATTACATTGCTTGATATCTTGCGTTTAACGACGACGTCAGATGGCAGCACTGAAGCAAAATCGTTCTTGGTACAATAATCGGAATATAGTCAGTTTGCCTTCCGGTCGATTTTTAATTTCAATTTGCCGATTTTTTTTTTCAAAAAAAAAATAATGATAACAGTTTCTTGAGCTATATGTCTTACATAGTAAAGACTTTTTGCTTTAAATTCTAATAAAATCATCACACTTCGTGTTTGTTTCTTACTGGGAAACAAGTAGGTTTGTAACAGAATTTGTCACTCAGCCCGCTTCCACACAATATTAGTGTTCAACAGGAAAAAAAGTCGCCAAACACGATATTAACCCTCTAATGCATGAATTTTTATTCTTATCCCCAAAAAATATATATGTATCTTTAATACTCACACATTATGGGAAAAATACTAAAAAAAATTAACTGCATTACAATTTAAATAATTTCAATTTTTAAAAATGTTTCTATATGACAAAAGCCAACTGCAAAATTCCAATTTTGATAATAATGACTAGAAAACTACTAAAAATATTTCAAAACAACCCTTTTTAACTATGATTAATTTTTCAAAACAATTTATTAGTATGTAGTACTAATATTATTATACTTTGAATAGTGCCAAAAACGTAATTTCACAAAAGTTAATAACTCCACTATTTAATTTTGAATACACTTTTACTACTGTCATCAATGAGGACTATTAGCAACTAAAACTTTAAAATGAAATGTAATAGATGAAAAAAAAACAGATTTGTCTTGGAGGAGCTCTCATTTAATAGAATAAAGTGGTTTATGTCACTGGTAACCAAACGGTAACAGTATGCATTAGAGGGTTAGTTATATTATAAACATTTACACTCTGAATTTAGCTAGTTTCATTTATTTTATTTCAAAAATTCATTACATTTCAAAAATAAATATGTAATATTCCTTTCTTTTAAATCGAACCAAAACATTTTAAAAAAACATTCAAACAAAGAATCTCTTAGTTAACCCTTTCAGTCCCAAAAATTTACTACACTACAGAAACATCTGATATTCACAAAATAAGCTTATGTTAGGTTAAATATACGAATTCCATAAGAAAAAAAAATCCATTAAAATTTTTTTATGGTTTTTGAAACAATGCCAAAATTCTTTAAATGTGGAAAACAACAAAATAAAAATATATATATTACCTAAAAACACTTCGAGTTATATATTTTAAGGTATCTGACCATGTTATTAAAAAAAAAATTAGTAATTATTTAAACCGAAATAGTTAAAATTGTGTTTTAAATATGTGGAACTGAAGTGAACTTATCAAAAATCAGGAGAAACGCTTGTAGACTATTTTCTAAATAAAAAAAATAGTAGTTCTGACTTCTATTGAGATAAAAGTAAAATTTTGTCTGATAGAACAAAGTGTGAAGAATCGAATAATGTGTGTTTGGATGTCATAGCGGGACATAAACATTTTGAAAAAAATATTGAAAGTGATGATGCCAAATGGCATCACTGGGACTGAAAGGGTTAAATATATTTGACGTCACTTCAGACTGATAGATGTGGCAAAAATAAATTTCCTTTAATTCTTTAAAAGAATTATTGTATTAAAAGAATAATTGTTTAAAAGTTTCTCGAGCGATTGGTGCGAATAGCAATGGTGATTTAATTCTAATAAAAATTTCTTCTTATGCTTTTTTAATAAGCCCTAATTTTCAGGTTTTTTAAATAATTGAAGTATGTTACGCTGGGGAGTCTTGGCCATGTTTTCAGAATTTTATTTTTATAAATTTTATTTTTACACTAAACATTTTATATGGTAGCACATATTAAAGGAAATGTTATTGGCAACAAGGATATAATAGTGTAATATAAATGATGTATTTTTTTTAATTTATATTGTTTTTAAAACATATACACCTGGTTCAAACCTACCTTTATAAGGGATACTTGGCCTATGGTAAGGAAGGCTTGGCCCTTACAAAAATGCTTAACTTTTAAGTGCATAATAATAAATATTTCAAATGTTTGTTGTAAGTATTAAATACAAAAAAAAGTTATATTATAATTTCAAAAATATATATATTATAATTCAGAACTCTGGAATCATTTAAAAATCATGTTTGTTCTAATTAGTAATTTGATTAATTCATTTTTATAGTATTATCTGTATTTTAAAAAATTCTAAAATTGGCCAAATCAGGTTTTTTTTAATTATATTAAATATATTTTATTGAGTTTGTGAAGACATTAAAATGCACGATATAATTGCCTAAGTTATAATTCTATTTTTTACTTTAACGGCACAAACTGGAAACGTACCTTCAAAGCTACTCTTTCAGTTTTCAAAAAGTCAGTTTAGTAGTTAACTTTAAAGGCATTTTGAAATAAAAACAATGATGAAATAAGCTAACTGAAAGAGATAACTAAGAGATAAGGCCTTTATTGTTGAATTTAAAGCACAAAAATTTGTATTTTTAGAGTTCAAGGCGTGTCCCTAGTAACTATTAAACATGATTTTTTTAAAAATTTCTTTGTGTGTGCAAAACATGCTTTGAAGCATATATTTGTATGAAAAGTATGTTTAGATTAAGAATATACGTGTAGGATTTTGCTCGGGTCTTAAGAGGTTAAAGGTGGGCCAAGCCTCCATTACGGACAAGGGTCCCCAGGTTCTCTTACTTCGAATACAAAAAAATTTCTGAGATTTTTCAATGTCTTCTAATTAGGATGCTCGGTATTTTTTGACGTACATCACACTTGTCTGTAGCATTTGTACACTCTTAAAACAAACGAGCGATTTTAACTCAGTCTGAGTTAATTTTCACTTTTCCAGTGTTCGAAATGCACTTCCCCTACAGGAGTGGATCCTTTGCATGTTGAATATGCAACAAGATCACTCCAAACGAGTGATTTTAACTCAGTCTGAGTTAATATTCACTCCTTTCCAGTGTCGAAAATGCACTTCTCCTCCAGGAGTGGATTTCACTCCTTTGTTTTAAGAGTGTAGTTTGGGTTATGAAAGTGTGTGACGGACGGAAGGACTGAACGACTATAATACCTTCAATTTTTTTTATGTTAAAAACGTAGCGTGAAAGTTAAAACTACTTTGTTTAATATCTTTTATCAATAATATGCCTAATTTTTACAGAAATGTACCGAAATACGCAATGGGAAGCAAAATATGACTGTTACATTTTTTTTATCAGATCGTTGGCATCAATTTTCGAAATAAGTCCCATGCTGAAAACGTCATTTCCGAAAAAAAAGGTACGTCATTGAACCGTCCCTGTAAACTGTTTACAAAGCTCCAACTTAAAAAAAAAATTGTGTTGGATAAATTATAAATTTATTACGTGAGCCAGTTATTATGCCTTGTGTACATGCGAACAGATGATAATGTACTGATGATAATACTGTTGAAGAATACAGTTTAAAAAAAATATAAATACTGTTTGTAATTGTCTACGATTCTTTGATGGTTATTATTATTACAAAAACTCACAAGAGTTCAATCCTAAATAACCTTTTCAACAGTTTTATTGCTTTGCACAAAATTTCGCTACAATTCAAGCGACCAAAATGTGGATCAGCTGTATTGCCTACGTTCAGATTCTTTTAAAAAGCATCCGAATAGTGGAAGCTGCAGTGTCAAGTGGTGAGAGTTGATATTTTTTTAATGATTTTAACATATGAAAGGACAGTTAAAATGTGACATTAATAGTAGTTTCTGCTTTGAGTCTTTTTTAATACTTAATACCAAATAAATACTACTTTTAAAAAAAATGGAGATGAGTATAAAACGTCTAACCAATAAATTGCTGTTTGTATTTTCTTGAAAATTTGTCATTATTGGGAAAAAAAGACAGATTTCATTTATTATTTATTTGAAATTAGAAATGATTCAATTATTCGTTTCTTTGTCCTGTTAAGTATAAACAGCTAGAGAAAATTAGTAAAGCTGTGGTCTTATTCAAATTCTATTTTTCATTCAATTTAGTTGAAAAAATATTTGGTAAAAGAAGAGAAACATCAGTAATGTAGTGAAGTTAAATATTCAATAAAATAAGAGAGTATATTTTAGCTTCCAAACTACGTTTATAACGTAAAAAGTGGAAGGTTTCATAATCGTTCAGTCCGTATGTCTGTCTGTCCGTCCATCACTCACTTTCACAGAACGAACCTAACGTCGCACAAGCAAGTCGGATACGTCATTTTAAAACAAAAAATCGGGCTGTTACATCCCAAATTCCATTAAAAAATTTAAATTATAAGTATACTTGAAATTTAAATAGCTAAAAATTTAATCTACATTGAAATAACATACAAATTTCATTTTCATTCAATATTTCTCTATTGAAATTTCGTCAAACGAGGGCGCACTCACTGTCATTTGTCATTTTTGTCATACTTTTCATACAAATATAAGCTAAACAGTATGTTTTGCAAAGAAATTTTTAAAAAATATGTTCAATATACTGAGATACATGCTCTAAACAAAACAAAAAAAACGTTTCACTTATTTATAGTTAACAGTTTATTTTAACATTGTTTTTAATGCAAAATGCATTTCAAATAACAACCAAAATAACTTTTTGAAAAGTTTTAAGAAAGAGCTAGTTTAAAAGTTATTTTTTTAAGAACTCTAATATCGAATTGACCCTTGTTCAACTTCATCTTTTATTTTTAAAAAAACCTGATGCCTGTAATGAAACTGATATTTAGATTTTCTTTTATCGGACCAAGTCGAGTTCGAAACTAGTTAAAATATTAATTGCATGTGAGGAGGTTTTAAAAAAAAACATCCTGAATGGGTCCCCAGATCGCAAGAGGTTATGGTTTTAACTCGAAGTTGGTAAAATCATTCCAAATATTGCTGGTAACTAAAAAGTTCCAGGATACCAGTGCAATCTGGCGCCAAAATTTTTAACAGTGTATCACGTTAATCATTGCAGTATGCAGCACCCTTTTTTTGGCAGCTTATGTTATGAAAACTTCAATAAAATAATGGAGACAAAATTCCCATATTTTCTATGAGACTATACATATTAATCTAAGGTGTATGTAACTGTAGTGTAAGTCACAATTTAAGGGGGTATAGGACACAAAATCTTCAAAAAAATAAAAAATATATTATTATCTTAAACATAACACAAATATTTTGGAATAATTTAAAACAAAAATTTTATTTATATCTGCAGTAGAACGTGAGACATGTAGCTTTTTGTGTCATGACATCTGTGTTGGCCAACTACGTTTATAATTTTTGCTTCCTCGTAATATTTAAAAGGAATAACATTATCGAATCCTTAGTTGTTCGGGCGGTTTGGAGCGCTTCAGTAAGGAAAGGGATAAACTTCAGAGCTGTTTTTCTCCTTGATCGTGTTTTCGATGATTTTTTTGACTTTAAATTGATATAACTCATAAATCTACTGCCCATAGAGTGTTAAAATTTTCCACTCATATTTTTCTTGTGAGCCCTATAAGTGAGCCTGTGAAATTATTAAAAAAATTTCAATAATTTTTTTTTTAAAAAACTACGGTAAATAACAAAGATCGGTAAAGACAGTTTGTTAAATAGTACATTTTCCTGTTTATAAAAATAGTAATTTTTTGTTTGTCAATAAATAATTTTTTGACTTATAACAAAAATAAGAAACATCACTTTTAGACACATTTTATTTTTAAAAAAAAATAATGATAATTTAAAACCTTTTTACTATCTAAAAGTGTAAGTATATTTAGTATACATTTGTGGAGAAAAAAATTGATATCTGTAATATTGAAAAAAAAAGTTAATAGTGTCCATACCCTTAAGAGGATAATAAAAATTTTCTAAATTTGAAAAAATAAATCAAGTTAAATAAAGTACGCTACATTATTTAGTTTAAATAAGTGGAGATCAGCTATTCCGCATTTTTTTTTTTTTGTTTATTTAATGTTAAAAGCTGTAATGATAATCCCTTTTCACACATGTGACTTACACTACAGAAAAGATAGTTTTGCAAGGAAAGAATACCCTAAGAAATAATAAATGAGCAAAATGTAAATGATATTTTCAAGCTCATTAAAGGACAAAGATAATTTGACTTCCATAGACTCATCGTACACGTATCAATAATTAATTACTAAATGCTATTTTAAGTTAAAATATTCTACTTTTATTTTGCTTAATGAGGAACATAAAAATAACAAATGATAAATAATTATCGATATTATTTTACTTCCCAGTGTTGATTTCACATGCATTAAATTTAAAGTTTGAAGTGCGAATTTGATAACTTTAAAAATTTCTCACTTAAGCCTGAAAGTTATAAATAATTTTCAACATTGTTTTACTTAACAGAGTTGATTTCATATGTATTAAATTTTAAAGGTTAAAAAGCAAATTTGATAACTTTAAAGATTTCTCAATTAAGCCTGAGAGACACTTATTGTAAAACAACTTAAGATAGATAAGTATGTAACTTTGAAATTAGCGGTTTTGAAATTTTTAGGAAATTTTTATTATAGTATATTTTTTACGAAGCCTCGTAGATTTTTATCACAATAGATTTTCTCCTAATGAATCGTGTTTTTCCTTTTGGTAAGATTTGCGCATTTCAAAATTAAGCAAGTTTCGTTGCAGATTTCCAACTTTGGTTTTAATTATTTTCAACGGGAAATCTGATAGAGATCTTTATATTTAGCCTAGTAATGTGATACAATAGCTTATTTTCTAGATAAAATTTATGGATTTTTATGTCGAATGACTAGCGAGAGAGAGAAATAAACAGTATTTAGTATTTTCATAATAGATGATAAAAACATTCTTGAATTATGAAAACAGAAATTACATTATCATGTCATGTTTGACTTTGTTAGATAGAATCTTATATGTTTTAAAAAAATTGACGTCTCACCATTTTCGACTATTGCAGCTAACTTTCACGTCGATCTTTGAAATCCACTAACAACAATTGAGAATCTTTTTCTAAAAAAAAAAGGGGGGGGGGACAATTTGAAGATACACCTTTACCAGAGGGAAACTGCGCAATGACCACCCACAGTACTTTCGGACCCGACAGATTTTACGAGCACGTACTCTAATATTTAGTTTAATATTCAAATAATGTATTAACTGTGAATGTAAATTGTTATATATCTGGCAACAGTAACAAATTGTAAACTATAAAAACAACACCATTTGCCATATGTGTTTGTGTGTGTCTTGTGTTGTCCTACTTGACGATGGTTTATAAGCGGGTCCTTGTGACCAAGAACACAAGCCTGAAAATATATGTCTACCAACCAACCAACCAACAACAGTCGACGTCCCCTTCAGGGACATGTCTAAATTACGGAGGTGGCGACAGATGGCAACATCTGTCATATATGTTTGTGTGTGTCTTGTGTTGTCCTACTTGACGATGGTTTATAAGCGGGTCCTTGCGACCAAGCACACAAGCCTGAAAATATATGTCTACCAACCAACCAACAGCCGAAGCTGAGGGCTGTGAGGAGCCCTGTTTTCAGTGTCTTGATCTACGGATCGGAAGGTCCCGCGATAGAGTCCTGGTCGCTGAAAACTCACCGAGTATATGCGGAGTACGTGCTCGTTAAATCTGTTATGTCCAAAAGTCCTGTGGGCGGTCATTGTGCAGTTTCCCATGGGTACACGTTCCTGGAGACTATTTCCCTCCCCTTCAGGGACATGTCTAAATTGTGGAGGTGGAGCGCGATAGATGGCAGCATCTGTCACGTATATGTGTGCATGTGAGTGTGTGTGTGTGTTGTGACTGTCTTAATTGACGAAGGTTTTAGATAAGCGGCTCTCTGAGCAAGTACACAAGCCTGAATATATATGTATACCAACCAACCAACAACCGACGTTCGTCGTGGCTGCTTTTCATTTTTGCAATTATTCAGACTTACGAGGGTTTTTTTTTTTTTTAGTTAATTTAAACTTTTTAGTTCACAACTTCAAAATGTCAAAAATTTCTGAAATTTAAGCTTCAGTTGGACTAAACGTAATCTTCTGAATGGCACCGCTAGTGCCTTGTAGGTGCCTTTCTTTGCAAATATTAACATGGGGGGGGGACCCACCAAAATAATTCTTTAAATTATTACACACTAGGGATAGTACTTATAAAAATATAAAAACCCATAGGAAAAACTTTGCTTTGGTAATTAAAGAGTCTGAAAATTGAAAATTTTCAAAAAAGATCAATCAAAGATCAATTATTCCATAAGCCGTCAATAGCTTGGGGACCCAATTATAAATATACTTCAAATAGTGTAGTTTTAGACCTAGGTTACCAATTCATGGGGCTCAATCAACTTGTTTAATTACAGGTAATTTTATATTTCCATATCATGCCTGTATGCAATCTTATATAGTGCCTTGATTTAGTTTAGAAGCGTTCATCGGAAATCTTCGAAATGTATTGTAATAATATTCTCTAAATGAATATCTAGAAAAAAAAGAATACAACTTACTATATTTTAATGATATAGGTGCTTAAGAAAGAGTGGTGAACATTTTTAAAATCAAATTTATTGAAAACTGTCAGCACATTCATGGAAATGTAGAGAAAAAATGCTTAAAAATAAGTTCTTTGTGAAGCAATCGAGATATTTTCAATTTTCATTGTCGATTTCTGGTTATTTGATTTGAAAATATTATAAAATAACATTTTTAACATCCTCAATTACCCATTTCTAAATAAAATAGGTTTAAGCTAGCTTTAGACTCACTTGTCCCTCAAAGAGAGGATGGGGCCAATGGACATTTACTGATAAAATTGTAGATTCTACTAGATAATTTGTGCAATAAAAACAAATGCGCGTGAATTGAATACTCTAGGGATTCAATTTATGGTTAGTTTTTCAAGGTTTTTATGTTCCAACATTTTTTTACCCTAATATATTATTTATTGCTCGAAATAGCACAGTAAATATCAAAGGGGCACCCAGGTGGCTGAGTGGTATAAATGACGAGCCTCTCACCGAGAAGGCTTTTGGTTCTGACCTCATCCATATAGTCGGTCTATTTACTATACTAGCCTCGAAAAGACTTCTTCCCCCGTCCATTCGCATGGTCATCTAGAAAACGGGGGGAGCATCGCTTTTTAAAACCTAAAACGTTTAAGGTTCTGTTGTGAGGTTAACAATCCGAACAGTTCAAACCCAAGTAGAGTGTGGGAAAACCGAAACCGCGACGATCACGCCGTCGTTTCGAAGAAAACCACATGTGGGGATGGGAGAGGAAAATGCTTTCGAGGCTCGCATTCTAGATAGACATAGCCTTACTATATGCGTATTCGTGCTAGTAGAAAAAATGTTCTAAAAATCAACGGGGTGCCCAAGTACACAGCGATATGCGTGCTCGTTATACAGGGTGAGGCAAACAAACGTGGCCCTGATTTAGAGATAAGAATACGACAGAAATGTTGCCAAGTCTAAACTAATACAAAAACAGGTTTGCTAACTGAAGATGTAGACAGCTTCAATATTAGGCCCAAACAAACGCTTGGCGACTTATTTGCCTGCAACTACGCTACGGTTTGAGAAGCTAGTTGAAATAAAATATAAACAAGGTTTGTAGAGCTGATCAAGAAAAGTTCCCACTAGTGATTATTTGATTTTTTTGGTCGTTATTTATCCCAGAGAATCGGACCTTTTTGTTTTTGGTAGTACAAAACATTCTAAATTGATTGCAAGACACAAAATTTGCATTATGAGATGTCTTCACTCTTCATACAATACGAACCAAGATCTGAACTCGCCACTTGTCTATGAGTAGCTCTAATGTGAAGCTAATCCGATCCAACTAATGCAAAAACAGGTTTCAGGTGGCTTCAAGAGTTTTCTCGCCAAGCATTTCAAAGTATTCCTATCTCTAGACCGGGGCAACTTTTGTTTGCCCTGTATCTGTGTAGTCGAAAGTGTAATTAAGTAAGTAAAATGTTAATTTTGTGCTTAAAGAGTTAAGAGATATTATCTGTCTTATTGTAATAATGAATTGGTTTTGACATTATTGTTTAAGTATTACTTTACAATATTAACATTTTTTCACCATATGTGTGAAAATACTAATAACAAAAAAAATTATAGGAAAATATTATGAGGCTATTTAATTTTTTTATGTTTAAAGTTTTAAAATTGTGTCGCCAACAGTCGATATACTATGGAAATTTTAAAACATTAAAAATTAAACAAGCCGATTATTTTTTCGTAGTGTATTTAAGCTTTGTTTTGTGGTAATTAGTATTTTCATTGGTGACCAATGCATAAATTTTATTTCAATACTTCAGAAATTATCATGATTTTAAAAATATGATTTTGATATGAATTTGATTTATCTAACTGATGACAATCCCTCATAATATTTTGTCACCTAAGTTCCCACATGAGCTATCTCATTGTTAAGCAAAGATTAGAGTTACTGTACGTTAACCCTTGGACGGTTTCTTCGGATTTGGCGATAGATAATTTTTTTACGGCAACTGTATGACTTCGACTGATGATTCGAATTCTTTGACTTTGTGACGATGACGTTTTCCGGCGTTTGCCCATTTCGGTTGGATTTTCGTCCGACTATTGGCGCGATTCTAAAAAGTTCGCCAAGGGTTACTTTTCAGTAAATTTCTCCAGTGTGCTAAGTGAGATAGCACATATGGGAACTTAAGGTAGGCGAATACCCAAAATTCTAAAATTTTTACTATTCGTTTAATCTTTTCCAAATTTGGCATAGTGATTGCAAATATAATGAACAATGCTTTTAGGGCAATTTTTTTTATCTAAATATAATTGATTTATTTTAAACGGTGTTTTTCAACTAAAAAAAGGAGTTTACGACAACACTCCTAGCATAAAAAGTTTTAAATTAATTTACCTGAAATTTTTTACAAATGTTATTTCAATATATATCTGTGCCATGAACCTCTAACATCTGGTGAAAATATACAAGTTTTTTTTTAAGTCCAAGTGTAAGTTAATCGAAAAAAATCCTTTTTTTGTGGTTAATTTATAAAAATTTTCTTAATAACTTATTTTCTTGCAATTTGTATGTAACTCTAGAGGGTCACTGCATGAATCAGTTCAAAACAAAGAATTTAACACGTAATTAATGTTCATGGGATGAAAATTCAATGTGGTAGACTTGTTAGCGTAAACCTCTTTTTTTAGTAGAAAAACACCGTTTAAAATAAATAAATTATATTTAAATTTAAAAAATGCCTAAATAGTAGTATTCATTATATTTGAAATCACTATGCAAATTTGGAAAAGATTAAAGTAATAGTAAAAATTTTAGAATTTTGGGTGGTCGCCTACCTTAAGGTGGAATGGGCGCGCAGGACCGGGGGTCTCCAAACTCAAGTGCCTCAATGTATATCCAATGGGGAAAAAACTATTTTCTTTGCCACATTTCTCCGGCTGTATTGAATATTTTTACAAGCGGATTTTTTATGTGATAAATGTAGCTGACTTACAGGTCTCTATCTTCCCACTTTTTGAAATTGCTTCGAATATTTTGTGTAAAATAATTTATTGAATATTAAAAAAAATATTCGTACTAATTTCAAAAAGTGGGATTGTCGGGACCTGTAAGTCAGCTACATTTATCACATACAAAAAACCGCTTGTAAAAATATTCAATACAGCCGGAGAAATGTGGCAAAGAAAATTATTTTTTCCCATTGGATTAACATTGAGGCACTTGAGTTTGGAGACCCCCGGTCCTGCACGCCCATTCCCCTCTAAGTAACGATTTATCACCTTTTCAAAGAATTCCCGGAAAAGTGCTACCCTACTCTCGGATGTTTCCCGACTGGACCCCAATTCTACGATCCACCAGAGTGCCCAGATAGTCCATTGCCTTCAGATCTGAACTACATTGATACAGATTTCCTCCTATTCACCCCTTCGAATCCGAACAATCCTATAACGTTCAAGTTCGACAATGAATCTCTTTCTAAATTGCCTGTTGATAAAGAATTGGATACGAAAGTCCTTGTTCATGGATATCGCAGTCCACTGCCACAAAACAGCTCATTCCATGTAAGTTTTTTTCCCATATGATAACCCTCTAATGCATACTGTTGCCATATAGCAACAAGTAACATAATCCACTTTATTTATTAAAGTAAAGCTTCCTCTCGACAAATCTGTGGTTTTTTTTTTCATCTATTACATTCCAATTTGAAGCTTTAGTTACTAATAACCCTTATACATGACAGTAGTAAAGTGTATTCAAAATTAAAGAGTGAAATTATTGACTGTTGTGAAATTACGTCTTTGCCAGTGTTAAAAGGGGAATATTAGTCCTAAATATAAATAAATTGTTTTGAAAATATAATTATAGTTCTAGAGGGTTATTGTAAAATACATTAAGTATTTTTGTAGTCATTCTTATCAAAATTGGAATTTTGTAGTTGGTTTTTGCCATATGGCAAAAATTTTAAAAATCGAAATTATTTAAATTCCAATGCAGTTAATTTTTTTCAGTTTTTTTACCATAATGTATGAGCATTAAAGATACAAATATATTTTTTCGGGATGAAAAAAAATTCATGCATTACCAGGGTTAAAAAAAATATTTGCTCAGAGTTTTCAGAACCAAACTCCACCGTTAAAAAATGCCTTTTGATTTTATAGAAGAAAAAAACAGCTAGCTGGTTTGCCAGAAAATTACCTTGTGCCAGAATTTCTTAATTTACTGGAAAAATCATTTATTATATTAGAACAGTTTGTAATTTTAACGCAATAACAGTTTTTAACAAAATAACTTGTGAATAAAAAGCACCAGGGACGTCTGGTATGGTATGGTAGACATATATATTCCAGCTTTGTGTGCTTGTTCGGAGAACCGCTTTACAAGCTTTCGTCAAATGGCACAGACACAGAATGAATTTTTACAGTCACAAAGAAATGAATAACACATACTAGACAAATAATATAGTGAGAGCCCAGGGCCCCCAGACCTAAGTCATTTCGGCAAGGATGAAAAGTACGTGATTAGGTTCGGTTTTCATTTACTTTAAGTGTATGCATACCAGTTAGAGTGGACCGACGGCCAATTTAGAGGTATCGGGAACAAAAAGTAGGTAAAATATAAGTTAACCCAAGTCATTTTGGAAAAGCTGATTTTTACATATGTTTTAGAAAAAAATGTTAAAAGTGCATAATAAATTTTCCAGGCACTTTCCGTGGGCCGATATTTCTCCCAGATGCTTTAAACGTCTTCATCAAGCTCAGACTTTGTCAATCACATCTAGCGGCGTGAGATGGCGCTTCAACCGTTCTCGGACATCAAGGAAGGGAAGTTAAGCAAAAAAGAAATATGTGTCTATTGGGGATATGGTTGGTTGATTGACTTATATTCCGGTTTGAGTGCTTGCAAAAAGGTATTTAAATAGGTCTTTGAGTAAAATATATAAAATCAAGTCAGAAATTATAACTTAAGATGATTTTTTGGGTAGGTAGGGATGTAACTTTTCGTATTTTTATAGTGACAGAAGTAAAACTAGGTCGATAAGCAATAAAAAACGAGGAAAAAATATCGTTTCGATTTAATTAAATGTTTTTAATTAGAAAATAAATTAATGAACAAGTTACAATAGATGTAAAGCTTGCAACATTTTCAATCTCCAATGATTAAGCACACAAACCGGAATATAAGTCAATCAACCAACTATATCTCCCATAGACACATAGTTCTTTTTTGCTTTACTTCCCTTCCTTGATGTCCGAGAACGGTTGAAGCGCCATCTCACGCCGCTAGATGTGATTGACAAAGTGTGAGCTTGATGAAGACGTTTAAAGTGTCTGGGAGAAATATCGGCCCACGGAAAGTGTCTGGGAAATTTATTATGCACTTTTAACACTTTAACTACGGGCGTCGACTGACCCGTAGACTAAAAATCTTCTAGACCAGCAACTTAATCTTATGCCTAGCTCTTCTAACGTGTCGAAAGCAACTAAAACACTATTAAAGGTTGATTTGTTGATTGGCATAATTGTACTTTCAATTGTAGGGCTACTGTTTCTTCGTAATGTTCTCTGTTAAAAAAAAGTTACCCACTAGTGATTATTTCAACCGTTAGTCATCCTTTTACATCGGACCTTTTTGACTATGTGAACAAATAACATTTTGAGTTAATTGCATGACACAAAATTTGCATAAGGGTCCGTCGTAATATTAAAAATGTTACAAACTTAAAAATTTTCAATAGCAACACCCAATTTTAATTACTTAGAAATGTGAAAAACCCTCGAAGACCCCTAAATCTAAGTTTTTGTTACATTTGGATGAATATTTGACGAGTTATTCAATCGAATCACTTGTGGATCTTTGGGGGACCATGTCTAAAATGACAAGCGTAGTCAGTCTGTAGGTTTATTAATGGAGAAAAAGAAGCACAAGGTCAAATATCTTGAGGATGGGCCTACGAGGGATATAAAAGTCAATGACTAGCTGTATATATTCAAAAATAAGTTGTAGTCAAAATTAGATCCCTATCGTCACTTGATAAGGGTTCCAAATTACGAGATGTCATTGGCTCTGTTAAATCTCCTAAAGGTGACTGCAAATAGACAGCCAGAAACCATTTCATTAGTTCCCTTAGACACAAAGGGGGCGCGCTAGTTTCTATGTCAATTTCAATGTAGAAATTCTCCAATGAGAGTTTGAAACTTAGAGTGTTCTTAGTCTATGGGTCAGTCGACGCCCGTAGGTAAAGTGTTAACATTATTTTCTAAAACATATGTAAAAATCAGCCTTTCCAAAATGACTTAGGTTAACTTATATTTTACCTACTTTTTGTACCCGATACCTCTAAATTGGCCGTCGGTCCACTCTAACGGGTATGCATACACTAAAAGTAAATGAAAACCGAACCTAATCACGTACATTTCATCCTTGCCGAAATGACTTAGGTCTGGGGGCCCTGGACTCTCGGTCTATAACAACATTTATTGACGGTCACAAATATCCATGCCTGACCGGGATTCGAGCCCGACCCCAGCAGCTCCAAAGGCTAGAGTCTTAACGATTGCGCCACCGGGCGGCGGCGGGACGTGTGGTTCAATAATGATGTTGAGAGACGGCAGCGTCAGCCGGTATATGAGTTGAAGTGGCACTATCGGGTTTGCGAATTCTTCTTTTTCTTAACTTTTTTTTTAAATTAAATCAACTTTTTCCTGGTTGAGCTTTCAAAAAAATAATAATATAGCTTCACGTTAATTAAAATTGCTTAAGACAAATGTGCCCAACTCTTCTCAAATAAAAATGATTGAAAGATAAAAGACGACCTATTCAGATGAATGCGCCTATTTCATTTGTTTCGCGGATTTTAAAGAATTGTTTTTAAGACTTTTTATTACACAAAGGTACTAAATTGCCCGACTATGAAGGTTCAAACATTTCACGATTTTGCATAATGATTTAAGAAAATGTAAAAAAGAAAAGAGAAACAATAAACATTAACTACCCTTATCTGGTTACATTATATTTAAATGTTTACTCCTAATCGGAATTTTCTAGACCTCTAAAACATAAGCAAATGAAAAAAAAATTAAAGATGTTTTAATAAAATCAATTTTTATTTTTAAAATTTTTTAAAATCTTAAAATTTTACGTTATAAAATGTGGTTGTTTCACGTTGACGGAAGAAGCTCCAACGGTTTTAATTTAATTTTTTGTCTGAAATTACTTTTGTTTTGGCATTCTAAAATCAGTTTTCTAAGAATATTTTACTTATTATTTTTTTTAATTCCAACTAGTTGCTGAGCTTACTTTTTTCAAATCATTTGTTTTTAGAAATCTTGCTTGGAAAGAAAGTTTCTTTTAATCTAGGATGGTCATTTTGAGAGTGAAACCGAAACAACCTATGAAAATTGAAATCGATGGGAGTAGAAAAAATACATTCCCTGAAACATTCCCATTTTCGATTATTTCACTTTTCAATGAAATTATATTTATATGGCAAATGGTATACTCCAGTGGTAATGTTCTCATTCCGACAGCTGTACTACATTGATATTTTTACATCTTGTCAGGTCTGATCTTCCGTTTGACCCGTTAGCCTGAGCCTAGGGCCCCTAAATCATACATGCCCCAATTTTAGAGATTTTCTTGCCAAGAGGGATTTTTCTTATGAATCCATAAGAGACACACACCCAAACGCACAAAACTTTATTTTTATTATTATAGATAATAGGAGCAATTATACAAAAACGTTTCGGTAAGGGGCCCCCAAAACTTTTGGTGTTTATAGGCCATGTCCCATATTATTCTAGATCAAGCCCTCTTTCTTGTTACCCTAAGCAAGTAAGCAAATACAATAATTAAACCTTTTCTTATACAGGAAATGAAAGATGCCATACTCAATAAAGGCAGCTACAATGTCGTCATTGTCAACTGGACGAGCAGCAACAATCTGCCGTATACACAAGCAACTGCCAACTCAAGAGTTGTAGCCGCTCAACTAGCACACGTGATAAACACATTGGAAGTAAGTACAATAGAACTCCAATTATTAGAAGCAATTGGGACCTAACCATATTCGGTTAATTTGGAATTTGGATAATTAGAGTAAATCTGGAAAAAGGTATATTGAATCAATTACTCATGGCCAAATCATTATCCAGTGGCCACGATTAAGTTCGGCTTATTCTCGCAACCGTTTTTCGTTCGAGATTAACACGCAAACGGTATCCACGAGCCCTTAATCCCGAATTTAAGCCAGGATCAGGTGCTCGAACTAGTTATTCAAATTCATAAAACAAGGAGACATGGAGGGCTTAGGTTTTACCTTAAATAGCCGGACCAGAGGACATGATCAGAAATTGAAAAATCGTGATTTAGACAGAGACATAACATACAATGGACTGCGCATTGGCAAACCTAAAGTGTCCTAATCATCTAACTTACACAGTCACATGACTGTGTCGCTTTTGGCTCGCATCTATGGCGAGTTTACCATTTGGCGAGTTTTTCCACAACGACCTGAACACAGAGGCCGACAATCTAATGTTATGATAAAGAAGCTTGGAAAGGAGCAAGGATGAATCGCTAGTATTTTAAGATCCTCTTAATAGATATCAGATTATTCCTTTGATTTTGTGCTTCTATTTAAGATTACTTAAACAATTGAATGTGGACTCTTTATTAAAAATTAATTTAAAAGAACATTAGTAGGTTTATGTAGAGTGTTGCTGTAATGTAAGTTGGTTATTGACATGGTGAATATTTTCTGCCGTCTCTATAACTTTCGTTCTAACGGTCCGATTTAAAAAAAAAATCTTTTTTTTTTTTTTGAAATATTGATTCTTCCTTTATTTCACCTTTAATAAATCAACTTTCTAAAACACATCAATATATTCCAAATTCAACAAATGTTCTACTTTTTAAATATAAATAACTCAAGCACTTCGATTGCAAAAACAGGTTTCGTTTTGACCAAATTGTAAAAATAATATTCTACTTCTAAGCTGACCAATGTTCAGACCATTAATTTAATTGACTTGGCCCAAAATATTTATTATAATTAGAGTTCTAACAACGTTGATTTAATCATGAATATGATTCTTCAGTATAAAAGAGCTTTTAGAATAAATTCCCTCGATAGAAATTATAGTTTATGAAGAACACACAATTACTAAAAGTATGCAGAACTAAATAAATTTTACCCGTGAAGTGTGACTAATCCTTTTTTATACCCCTCTTTACAATTAGGAATTCACAAGCATTTGGCATCTTGCACAAAACGTTACTGAATTAAGAGTACAACATTCGCGATTGTTAACATGCTCAGAGATTAAAAGAATGTAATTAAATATTTATTATAAAAGCCAAAAGAGAAAAATACCAACAATGTTCAAAAAGTCGTCTGCAAAAACATTTAAAAAAATTCAAGCCGCCGTGATTGGTAGAAAGCCACGTGACTTGGATATTGATGGTAGTCTCCACTTCGGTTTGCTAGCTGATATTCAGGTCTGGCGATAATTTGGAATAGTTCGTAACGAAACGGTAGCGTTAAGTTGCCATATGTAGCAACCTTTCCCCTCTTGGCGATTTATGATGTTTAGGACATAATGCTAATCTGCAAGGGATGGCGGTTTTTGAGAAAAAAACGGTTTTCCATTTTCCATCGGTTTTTCCCTAAAAAAACGGTTTTCGGTTTTGAAGGGCCTCATACAAAAAACCGGTTTTCAGTCAAAACTGGGACCACCGGTTTTTTGAAAACCGGTTTTGGTTTTCCATCCCTTAGCTGCTTTACTATGAATGGGCAGTCCACTCTATGTTATGTCTCTGGATTTAGAAGGGGGTAAGAAAACATTATCTTTACAATGCAGTCGTCAATGAGTGAAATGCCTTACCATATTATGTTGGGCACTCGAAGAGAGTAGAAGATTTTAAGAAGAATTTCGATGGTCATTAGAGAGTATTATATTTATTTTCGACCAACCTTGCTAGGCCTCCGGCCTGTTGTTGATCAACAATTTTTGTATTTGTATTTCCAAGCCAACAGATAATCGCCTTTATCAGAATAATGTTATTGCTATATGCATTTTGCCATATCGCCAATGATGTCGCGACTCTATCTTCTTAAGTAGAGTCAATGTTTTTTTAACTGGATCTATGTATTACCTTCTTATTTTTAATCTTTCCAGAGTACAAGGGGATTGCTGCCAAGTTTGGTTCATTTGATCGGCCACAGCTCTGGTGCTCAACTCGCCGGTTTTGCAGGAAAACGAATAAAAGGATTAGGACGGATAACAGGTCTGGAGATTGTAGTGTATTTAAATGAAATACACAATACTATTAAAATTTTATTTCATTTAACTAGGGATACAAATCTAGACATCTTTGCTTAGTTATTTTATTTTAACTCATAGCCCTCGTGTAGCTCTAGTGCGACGATAATTCAAAACCTAACATAACCTAACCTAGATTTAACTCATGAACAACAGCGACTTGATGAACAATATTAACGCCTTTATTTCCATATGACAAAGCTAAATTTAAGGGTTTTTTATTCGTTTTTGAGTAACTTAATTAACCATAAATAAATTCTTCGGGACAATTGTCTGGGCGTTCTGGTTTGGTTTTGTTTGAATTATCGTCACACTAGAGCCACGCGAGGGCTATTGTCGACGGCGTCGCATTTTAGAACCACAGTCAAGTGACGAGCTGACACCAAAGTAGGTACAACCAACGCAACGTTAACCCTCTAATGCATACTGTTGCCGTTTGGTAACAAGTTACATAGTCTACTTTATTGTATTAAAGTAGACCTCCCTCTCGACAAATTTGTGTTTTTTTTATCGATTGCATTCCATTTTGAAGTTTTAGTTAATAATAACTCTCATAAATGACAGTAGTAAAAGTGTATTCAAAATTAAAAAGTAAAGTTTCTAACTGTTGTGAATTTACGCATATGGCGGTATTCAAATTAATAATATTTGTACTAAATACAAATAAATTGCTTTGAAAAAAATATTATAGTTCAAGGGGGTTATTTTAAACTATATTTAGTATTTTTTTTTAATCATTCTTTTCAAAATTGGTAGTTTGTAGTTGGTTTTTGCATGTGTTACCGTTTGGTAACATCATGCATTAAGCACAACTCTTGTTTGCTTATGAGTGTGTATCTCTGTAAAGGATTCACAAGAGTTCAGTGTTTAAAATGTTTGGTACCACTTTGTTTTAAGAGTAAAAATAACTGTTTTACGTCGTATCATTCTGCCATATTAAAAATTATGTTTAAAAAGGATTTTTTGTATAGAATTTTGTATAATTTTTTATTCATAAATACCTACTATTTGTACTAAATCTGCTATTACCTACTATTTGTACTAAATCTGCTATTACCTACTATTTGTACATTAATTTTGTTTCAAAAGTAACTACTTTTCATAATTATTTTTGTAACTAATTGTTCTTGTTTAACAAAATCTAATTGTACTAAATATTGATACTCTTTTTGTTTGTTATACATGTTTTCATTAAATATTTTATACCTAAAAGTATGTGTCTGTATGCCTCTGCAACTTCTTATATAATAATAAAATTGTCATTAAGCTTTAAGTATAATTTATTAGAAACATAAAAAAAGTTCATTAGCTTAAGTAAAAAAGGTAATAATTTGAATAAAAATAAATATTAGTACCCCGAACTTTGAGCATCTATTCAGTGCTTAATGCACGGTGTTACCGTTAGGTAACAATTTGAAAAAAAAAGTATTTAAATTCCGATGCATTTAATTTTTTTCCGTATTTTTCCCGTAGATGTATGAGCATAAGAGATACAAATATATTTTTTCGGGACGAAACAAAAAATTCATGCATTAGAGGGTTAAAGAACGACATCGCACGCAGCTTTAGGACTTTGAAGGATAATTTAAGCGCACTCCCTCTACATGGGGTATTATTCGTCGGACATTTTTTTTAGCTGCAAGGGGCTGCCCAGAGCACAGCAGTATTGGCCGATGTCGGAAACAAGAGCTCAGGAATACTGGCCAATCTCGGCTCATACCCATCGCCCAATGCATAATGGATTACGTTTTACCGACGCTGGCCAATATCGGGGTGCAATATTGGTTTGGATCGATGTGCAATATTTGGAAGGAGGGGACTAGTTTATCAAAAACAATCAACAACTGGGATGGCCACGACTACATTGATGTCTCAGTTGCTTCAAACGTTGTCTTATAAGCCTCACTAACAATATTTTTTTATCTAACTATTGAGATCAAATTAACCAAGTATTATTTTGCTTGCTTCGATCGGATCCCAAGCTATCGTGGTAACTTGACACTGAAGTTTTTGCGTCTTCGTAGTGACTAATTTCTCTGCGTGTTTTTATAGGTCTCGATCCTGCAGGGCCATGCTTCAGGAAGGCTGATTCAGGAAGGTTACAATCGGGTGACGCCATTTTTGTGGATGTCATAGTCACCAACGGTGCTTTTTATAAAGATCAAGGTAAGCAAACAGGATAGCCTGGTTCGTAAAGTGTTGGGTTTTGGTTGGACTGGCATCAAACAGGTTGCAAGTTCAATTCCTGCCGGCCGAAGACCCGCGTGTACACTAATGGTGACTGGTGCAAGTAAAAGTCCGCCATGGTCATTAAGTCCCATCCCCTTACCAAATCAATACCTCTGGAAGGTGCAGGCTAATTGAAGAGTACACAGGAAGAAAAGCTTGATTTCCTTATAGTCTTTAAGTAATTGTGTCTGTTGGCGGACATTGGCGACCGAAAACCGGTTTTTCCTTTGGTTTTTCAATCGCGGTACAAACGTGTGACTCTTTCCCCTGATCTCTAGCTTGAATCAGGGTTGCCGCGAAAGATAAACAAAGCGAGTAACCGGCTTCTTTACACCAGTTTAGGCGATTTCTCGCTATCATCCCCAAAGAGGCTATTAAGGGGTCTAAGGAGTCTTAAAAATGTGCAAAGAAGGAACTACAAAGTATAGTTTGATCTGTCATGTAATTTTTTAACTACTCAATATACAAGTATAATATTTTTATATGTAATTCTACAAGATTTATTTATTATAAAACAAATTTTAAAATTTATGAAACTTTAGCCAAAACTTAAAAAAATGATATTAAACATAAAGCTATTTTAACACATTGTGATTAGGCTTGCGCGGCAAATTTTGAGGTCAAAATTGAAAAAATGACCCAGAAAATGACTTTATATTGTACAAATATGTACAAACTAGGACTTATACCTAAATTCTCAGCTCAATTTTAATTAGAAATTATTTTAAGAACTTTTTTTCTAAAAAAATTAATAAAATTTTTTAAATTTTGATTTTGAATTCATTTTTAAATAATTTCTAATTAAAATTGAGCTGAGAATTTAGGTATAAGTCCTAGTTTGTACATATTTGTACAATATAAAGTCATTTTCTGGGTCATTTTTTCAATTTTGCCCTCAAAATTTGCCGCGCAAGCCTAATCACAATGTGTTAAAATAGCTTTATGTTTAATATCATTTATTTTAGTTTTGGCTAAAGTTTCATAAATTTTAAAATTTGTTTTATAATAAATAAATCTTGTAGAATTACATATAAAAAAATTATACTTGTATATTGAGTAGTTAAAAAATTACATGACAGATCAAACTATACTTTGTAGTTCCTTCTTTGCACATTTTTAAGACTCCTATGACCCCTTAAGGAAAGCCTTCTACGAAATCAAGTGGTTCTCCCCGTGTACTCTTCAATTCTGGTTTTCTGTAGTTGGCGAGTCAATAGCGAAAAAACGAACCATTCTTGTCCCCACCAGTTTTCAACAGTAATATAGGCCCTTAAAATCAAAGTAACTTTTTTAAAAAAAATAGAATACCAAAGCTTTTAGCTGTTCGGTCTTTTTGTTGTTCATTGAACTTTATATTCAATGAAATTAAGATGAGTGCATCACGTCTTTGGCTAAGAAAGAGCTTGGGTAAGCTAATCATCTATTCTTACTTAATTATGTGTAGCATTTGATACGATAAACTTAATTTTTTAAACTCATGTTTCAAATAAGTGTATACCATGTTTTACAAGGTTGAGGCACGTACTTTGTCACATCCGTGGACATCCCTTCCGTGAACTCTGTATGTCTACAGACGTGACCAGTTGTTCGTGGGTTGTACGGCTGTGGAAATAAAAAAGTACCCACTTGAGGTTATTTCATCCATTAGTCATCCTATAGAATCGGACTTTTTGAGAATGTGTACAATTAACATTCTGAGTTAATTGCACAATATAAAATTTGCATAAGAGGCCGTCTTCATATTAAAAATATTACGATCTTTGAAATTTCCAATTGCAACACCCAATTTTAATAACTTAGAAATGTTAAGCACTCTTGAAAACCCTTAAATCTAAGTTTTTGTTAAATTTAATGAATATTTGACGAGTTATTCAATCGAATCACTTGTGGACCTTTTGGGGACCAACTCTAAAATGGCAAGCAAGCATGCATGCAAAGCCGTCTTTATTTATCAATTACACACGCAATCTTATACACAGTCCCCTAAAGGGTAATTAAAAAGTATTTTGTGATTTACTCATCAAATTACGAATTTAAAAAAATTTAAATTGGGATTTCGCTTAAACTTAATGTCTTAAATTTATTTCTTTAAAAATATTAAGGGGTTTCTATTCATATTTTTTTAAAAAATCATTATAATAATTATTTATAAATATAAAAATTGTTTTAAATACCCCAATATTGAATGCATTTTGTTTGGGTTATTATAATTTCTTTTCAGTAAAAAATTCGTTTCATTATCTTAATTATTTATAGATCGGGATAGTTTTTTATGTGCAACTCATTTAACATTATGGGACCTAAACTTTGCACGTTTCTAACTCCTCTAATAATGCTTAAAAACTAACAAAATTTGGCATTTCGTATTAACATAGGTCAGAGATTTGAAATATGGATTCAAAAAGGGGTGTTGCTATTGGAAATTTTAAAGTTAGTAACATTTTTAATAGCCAAACTAAAATATTTTAATAGCCAAAACTAAAATAAATGATATTAAACATGAAGCAATTTGAACACATTGTGATTAGGCTTGCGCGGCAAATTGTGAGGTCAAAATTGAAAAAATGACCAAGAAAATGACTTTATATTGCTCAAATATGTACAAACAAGGACTTATACCTAAATTCTCAGCTCAATTTTAATTAGAAATTATTTTTAAAAAAATTTTAAATCAAAATTTTTAAATTTTTATTAATTTTTTTCGAAAAAAGTTCTTAAAATAATTTCTAATTAAAATTGATCTGAGAATTTAGGTATAAGTCATTGTCTGTACATATTTGTACAATATAAAGTCATTTTCTTGGTCATTTTTTCAATTTTGACCTCACAATTTGCCGCGCAAGCCTAATCACAATGTGTTCAAATGGCTTCATGTTTAATATCATTTATTTTAGTTTTGGCTAAAGTTTCATAAATTTTAAAACTTGTTTTATAATAAATAAATCTTGTAGAATTACATATAAAAAAATTATACTTATACATTGAGTAGTTAAAAAATGACATGAAAGATCAAACTATGTTTTGTAGTGCCTTCTTTGCACATTTTTAAGACTCCTATGACCCCTTAAGTAACCGACTTAGAAATACAAGTGGAATAACAACGGGAATAAGATTTATTTAATTTAAAGAAGAATGATTTTAAAACTGATTGCTCTTGATTATGAACAAATTATCAAACACAGAAAAATTAAGAAAGTGGAATAACAATGGCGAATAGGATTTCTTTAATTTAAAGAGCAATGGATTTTAAAACTTGCTGCTCTGTTGAATATGAATAAATTATCAAACACAGAATATTAAAGAAAAAATTATAAAATTCAGCCAATTACAACATTGCAACAGACTACTTAAAAAAAATACTAAAATCGGTGGACGCAAATTGACCAGTTTCCTTATATTGACTCCTATAATACTTAATATTACATATTTTGAAAGGTGCCTAAGTGTTTTTCTTTGGAGGGGGATTACAAACCCTACCTTTCTTTACCCCTATCAACACTTAGATTGGTTTTAGATTTTAGCCAACAATAAATTTTTGTCAACAAGTTATGAATTATGCGTGTTGCGGAAAAGAGTACTTTGAAAAGCATGCCCTTTAAATTTTTTAACCTATAAATATACAATAGTTGATTAAAAAAAAGTTGTGAAGTGTGAGCTTTAAAACGCATTGTTGGTATGGTATGGTATGATACATATATATTCCAGCTTGTGTGCTTGTTCATAGAACCGCTTATAAGCTTTCATCAAGTGGGACAGACACAGAAAGAAATTTTACAGTCACAAAGAAATGAATAACACATAGACAAATAACAACATTTATTAACTGTCACAAACATCCATAACTGACCGGGATTCGAACCCGACCTCAGCAGCTCCAAAGGCTAGTACACTAACCATTCAGCCACCGAGGCGGCTACGCATTGTTAGAATTCATCAATTAAATTAAATTTATTGTTTAATTTATCTCCAAGGTAACGGTTTATATGAAAGCGTTGCAGACATAACTTTCTATCCGAATGGAGGTAGACAGCAGCCAGGGTGTGAACCACCAGAAGACACGCCTCAAAAAGGTATTAGTATTTTCAAATTCATGTGCTTATATTTTTTATTCTTCGCTATTGTTGCATTGTTTTTGTATTGTTGAATATGTAATAGTATAGTGCTGTCTATATGTAAAGTTATTACATTACAGATAGACAGCACTATACTATTACATATTCAACAATTTTAACTTTTACCAATGGGAATGCTTTAGATGATGAAACTCTTTTGTTTTTATTTTTATACGTGCTGGATATTTCATTGGTTGTTTCGGTTTCACTCACAAAACAACCGTGATAGATGAAAAGAATTTTTCTTTCTATGCAAGCATTCTTTAACAAATGTTTTGTACAAAAACAGAACAGCAAAAAAAATTGGCATTTAAAAATATTAAATAAGTAAAATATTCAAAGAAAACTCCTTTTCGAATACTAAAGCAAAAATAATTCCAGTAAATTGGTTTGGTGGGTAGACATATATATTCAGGTTTGTGTGCTTGGGCAGAGACTCCCAGTTAAACCTTCGTCAAATAAGACAGACGAAACACACACATTAGTGACAGATACTGCCATCTATCGCCACCTCCGCAATTTAGACATGTCCCTGAAGGGAAGGGAAATAGTTTCCACTTACATGTACCCGTGGGAAACTGCGCTATGAACGCCTTCAAGACTTTCTGACCCACAGATTTAACGAGCACTTACTCCACATATACTAGGTGGGTCTTCAGTGGTATCGGAACTCGATCGCGGGATTTCCCGATTCCGAGAACGAGGCCTTAACCGCAAGGCTACCCACGGCCCGAATTCCAGTAAATAAATGACAACAAACAGTTGGAACTGTTGCCATCCATGACGTGAAACAACCTCGTTCCTTATTCGTCTTGCTACTCGGTTCTTTAACAGCTAATATACATATGCAATTAAACTTTAATACAAAAATTAAACCACTAAATTAGTAATAAATTAACAGAAAAATTGGTGCACAAACGTATTTCTTACAAATTCATTATTCGAATGACTATTGCGTTAAATGTGTTCCTTCATGTGCATCGGATACATAACATGTTTCATTTAACGACAAATTCTCTTCATGTACTCAAAACAATTTTATAACTTAATATTTTTATTTTGCATCCATCTTCAGAAATAAATTGACATTACTAGGTAAAAAGATGTGATTCATGCTTTCACAACCTTAAAATATTGCCGCATAAAAGAGAACTGGTCATCATTCGTCGGTGGTGCAGGTTTTAGAATGCTCGCCTATGGCCCGGGTTCGATTCCCAAACAGTTCGAGTGACAGAAGAAAATCTTAAAACTAAAATGTTACTTAATACTTGCCTGGAATCGAGATGGCTCTGGAACTTTCTTTAACATTCCTTTCCGATCTTTCTAGAACATTCTATAGGCGCGTTTACATGAGCCATCGAATCCATGGATTAAAGAGCAAACCTCAGTCCTTTTCCCTCTTGGGGATTTTCCCCCAGGCAGAATTGGAATTGCAGGGTTCATTGGGGGGTTTCTCAAACCCTCCAATGAAGGAGGGTTTGATGTTTCATACCATGAATTCGGCCACAGACTATCATTTGGGTTATAAATCCTGCTCGGCCTCTTTTTCCCCTAATGGGGATTTTGGCATTCCATGAATTCGATGGCTCATATATGCCTTATGTTACTATAAAACCCAAGTCCCACTATTTAGTGGGCAGCTCTGAATTCTGTTGTCTGCTAAATAAATTAGATTGTTAGCTTAAACCGCTTATTTATTCTAATATTCGTGACAATATTTTGTTTTAATAAGTGCTATTTTTACTTAAGATGTTTAATTGTATCGGTAAAATGGGGTTAAAGTAATAAATTCTTACAAAAAAATTTAGTTAGTCCATACATTTTCATACACATTTATTGAGCATAATTACAAAGTTAATTATTCAAACTTTAATTTTGATTTTAAAAAAATAACGCAATAAAAGTATAGCGATATAGCCAAAAATCCAAAATGTTGAGTTTTTCTACACATTTTGAAAGGTATACTGATTCTAAAACAAGGAATTTCGAACATTATTCCATTTATGTGCGAAACCACTCTTCAGCTCGAACTAAAAAGAGCTACTGTTTTCAAATTTGGTACAAGGATTCTTATTACCTGTTCGACGTCATAATGTGGTTTTCGAAGAAATCGCGCATGCGGAAAGGTTTGCTATCCTATAACTGCTTAGGTTTTAAAGTTATTACAATTACCTTTAGGGTAAATACAGGGTGGTTATAAAATAACGCTCCCTATTCGGAGAGATCTGTAGCTTGAATGAATAATCCAAATGCAACAAAAATTGAGACACTTACTAATCAAGAAGGGGGAAGAAACTTAGAATCATAAAAAACTTAGAATCATAAAAAAGAATCATCACAAAAGCAAACTCGTCGCTTGACCAGGGTTCTAAATACGAGGCGTAGTCAATTATGGCCAATTTCGGTCAACACAGCTAATTTCGCCTCGTAATTTAGAACACTGATCAAGAGACGAGTATATTTTTATGATTCCATTCTTTTTCCCCCTTCTTCATTAGTAAGTATCTCAAAGTTTTTTGCATTTGGATTATTCATTGAAGCTACAGACCGCTCCGAATAGGGTGCGTTATTTTATAACCACCCTGTATATGAATCGGTGAGTGCAGAAACCACTTCAGTCAAAAAAATCCGAAAACTCGTTTTCAATGAAAATAAGCGTAGGAAGGCAAGATGCGTGCTGAGTGCAAAAAACTACGTTAGTCTGTTTAGTATGTTCCGTAAATACAGGACTTTTGTTTCAGGTGTTGAGTGTAGAAATAGAGGAGGAAGTATAACGTTTTTTCTCCCTCCAGAAAAATTTGAAATTTGTGACTGACGTTGTTTCTGCACTCACCGATTCATATATATTTATATCAATTTGTTTATTGAGTTATAATTGAAAGCCGTGCAAGGGTTGGGGAGTTTTTTGAATATATTTTCTGGTTTGTGTGCTTGGTCAGAGACCCGCTTATAAACTTTCGTCAAGTAAGACAGACACAACGCACACATACATAAGTAACAGATGCTGCCCTCTTTCGCCACCTACGCAATTTAGACATGTTCCTGAAGGAGAGGGAAATGGTCTCCAGCGACCTGTACCCGTGCGAAACTGCGCCATGACCGCTGACAGGACATTCGGACCCACAGATTTAACGAGCACGTACTCCGCACGAGGTGTCTTCAGTGGTATCGGGACTCGATCGTGGGACTTTTCGATTCCGAGAGCTTAACCGCTAGGCTCCCCACAGCCCCCCGTGCAGTGTTATACACCTTAGTTTTTCTTCAAACACTAACATATTTTTTCCCAACAGATTATGAAGTTTATGTCAATGTTTGCAGCCACCTGCGTCCTGTTGAACTCTTCACTTCTTCAGTAGTTGAGAAATGCCGATTCGAGGCACTGTCGTGCTATGACTATCAAGATTTCACATCAGGAAACTGCACCCACCGTTTCTTAACGAAGAAATCTAAGTGTTCGAGACCTATTGAAGCACGGATGGGATTCTACGCTAAGAAACCATGCCTTCAGCAACCAAAGGAAAAGTTTTATTTATCCACAAGTGGTTCGCCACCGTTTTGTACTGAAGAATGATATAGAAAGTAGTAATGAAAACCTTTAAGTGCTTATAAAATAATAAATTGTAACTCAACCCTTTTCAGCCTATGATACTATTTAGTTTATCATTAATTTATACACTTTGAATAATAAAGTAAAGAAGTGGTAGTTTTTTTTCTTTTGTAAGTAAAAAAACGGCAGCTGGTTAGCCTAATCGGTTAAGGCTTTCGCTTTGCATGCCGAAGTACTCAGGTTCGGGGATTGGATTGGTTGACATATATTTTCAGGCTTGTGTGCTTGGTCACAAGGACCCGCTTATAAACCATCGTCAAGTAGGACAACACAAGACACACGCAAACACATATGACAGATGTTGCTATCTGTCGCCACCTCCACAATTTAGACATGTCCCTGAAGGGGAGGGAAATTTTCTCCAGGAACCTGTACCCATGGTGAACTGCGCAATGACCGACCACAGGACTTTCGGACCCAACAGATTTTACGAGCACGTACTCCGCATATACTCGATAAGTCTTCAGTGGCACCGGGTCTCGAACTCTCAACCTTCCGATCTGGAGTCCGAGATCGTGACCACTAGGCTCCTTACAGCCCTGGTTCGGGGATTACCAAGCTAACTGCCGACACATAAACCACCCGTGCAGCCAAAAAAAAGTCCGACAAATAACACCCGGAGTTGAATGAGTGTAAGATAAACATGATTCGAAGCTCCAATGCTGCGCCGTCGGTAATAGCCCTTGTGGAGCTAGGATAGCTACGATAACTTAAACTTACTTAACAAAATAAAAAAGCAAGGTTGATAAGAAAAACAGGCAGCGGAGCTCCTGCGATGCTAATATACGTTAGCAAATATTAAATACCGAGTTTAAAATGTTAATATCCTTAAAAAAATAAGTAATAAGAATAATTTGCTTAAAAATTGCTGCATAACTAAATATCCTTATTTATAAAGAGGCTATTAACAATTGTGGAGGTCGGGTCATTTTTAGTAACCATATCTAGCTATAGATGGCGACACCACATTGAATGCGGTTGAGACCTATCCATCAATACCAAATACAAGCCGCCTCGGTGGCCGAATGGTTAGTGTTCTAGCCTTTGGAGCTGCTGAGGTCGGGTTCGAATCCCGGTCAGGCATGGATGTTTGTGACAGTCAATAAATGTTTGTTATTTGTCTATGTGTTATTCATTTCTTTGTGAGTATAAAATTTCTTTCTGTGTCTGTACCACTTGACGAAAGCTTATAAACGGTTCTATGAACAAGCACACAAGCTGGAATATATATGTATCATACCATACCATACCAAATACAATTGAAAGCAATATATTTTCTTAGCCACATTTATCCTGCTGTATTGAATATTTTTACAAATCTCTTTTTAATATAATAAACGTAGCTGACTTGCCGGTCTCTATCTATAATCGTGTTCATCCAATAAAGGAAAAATTATTTTCTAAGACACATCTATCCGGCAGTATTGAATATTTTTAAAACGGGTTTTTTCAATGATAATTGTAGGTAACTTGCAGGTCTCTATAATCCCACTTTTTGAATTGCTTCGAACATTTGTGTAAAATTATTTATTGAAAATTTAAAAAAGTAATCGAACCACTTTCAAAAAGAGGGATTGTCGGCACCTGTAAGTCAGCTTCATTTTTCACATAGAAGACTGTCTGTAAAAAAATTGATGAAATGTTTTTTTTTTCTCCTTTGAATTAACACTGAGGCACTTTGTTTTGGAGACCCGCGGTCAAGCGGGATCATTCCCATTTAATTGAAAACTTGCCAAACTGAACAAACGTAACTGTATCCAAAATTAAATCATTTAATAAAAACTTTGAATTCGAATTCTACATGAAATTTATTTTACAAATTATTATTTTTTTTTAATTTCTGTTTTAGTTGGATTTTTTTAATGATTTGTTCTAAAATGAGGAATGAATTAAAACAGGTTTTATTTGTAAAATTTAATACTGATATTCAAATAACAATCTAGCAAATTAAACCCACGTGCTCATTTTTTTTATTTTCTCAATTTTTGTTCACGATGAACGCGTTGCAATTTCTTTTAAAATTAAAATAAAAAATATATAAATTATAATCTTGCAATGCTATTTGCATCGGCTCACGTTTTGCACTACTACACACGCTTGGGTTTGAGTTTCGAAAAATCGTTTATTAAATGACGCCTACAATATAAAAAGAATATTTTTCTAAAATTTGGTAACTGTACCTACAGTAGTTTCGGTTGGGTGTTGATACGTTTGTGAATCAGTCAGGGCTTTGCCTTTTTACATATATAGACTTCGGAAACAATGGCATGTGCTTTGTACAATTTGGATGATAATGAACTTGCAAAATTAACAACAATGGGCTCATTGTGGTTGGTTTCGCTATCTTACTTATACAGGGTGAGGCAAACAAAACCGGCCCCGAGATGGAGATTAGAATACGACAGAAATGTTTGCCAAGTCTAAAACCAATACAAAAACAGGCTTACTACTGAAGCTATTGATCGCTTCAATATTAAGCCCAAGCAAACGCTTGGCGACTTATTTGCCGGCAACTACGCTACGCTTTTAAGGGGTCATAGGAGTCTTAAAAATGTGCAAAGAAGGTACTACAAAGCATAGTTTGATCTTTCATGTAATTTTTTTACTACTCAATATATAAGTATAATTTTTTTACATGTAATTCTACAAGATTTATTTATTATAAAACAAATTTTAAAATTTATGAAACTTTAGCCAAAACTAAAATGAATGATATTAAACATAAAGCTATTTGAACACATTGGGATTAGGCTTGTGCGGCAAATTTTGAGGTCAAAATTGAAAAAATGACCAAGAAAATGACTTTATATTGTACAAATAAGTACAAACTAGGACTTATACCTAAATTCTCAGCTCAATTTTAATTAGAAATTATTTTAAGAACTTTTTTCTAAAAAATTAATAAAAAATTTTAAATTTTGATTTTAAATTTTTTTAAAAATAATTTCTAATTAAAATTGAGATGAGAATTTAGGTATAAGTCTTTGTTTGTACATATTTGTACAATATAAAGTCATTTTCTTGGTCATTTTTTCAATTTTGACCTCAAAATTTGCCGCGCACGCCTAATCCCAATGTGTTAAAATAGCTTTATGTTTAATATCATTTATTTTATTTTTGGCTAAAGTTTCATAAATTTTAAAATTTGTTTCATATTAAATAAATCTTATAGAATTACATATAAAAAAATTATACTTTTATATTGAGTAGTTAAAAAATTACATGAAAGATCAAACTATGCTTTGTAGTACCTTCTTTGCACACTTTTAAGACTCCTATGACCCCTTAAAAGCTAGTTGAAATGGAATATAAACAAGGTTAGTAGTGCTGATCAAGATTTAGTGATTATTGATTATTTCGGTCGTTATTTATCCTAGAGAATCCGACCTTTTTGTATTTGGTAATGCAAAACATTCTAAATTGATTGCAAGACCCTAAATTTGCATTATGGGACGTCTTCATACAATACGAACTAAGATCTGAACTCGCCACTAGTCTATGAGTAGCTCTAATGTGAAGCTAATCCGATCCAACCAATGCAAAAACAGGTTTCAGGCGGCTTCAAGAGTTTTTCTCGCCAAGCATTTTAACGTATTCCCATCTCTAGCTCGGGGCCGGTTTTGTTTGCCTCACCCTGTATATGACTAGCAGTATGGTCCCGCCTTACTGGGAACCCGTTAACTTCGTATAGCTTCCTTTTAGAGGCATGCTTACTTGTGAAAATACACTCAAAACCAAAACAAAATTAAATTCGTGTTGGCCCATGCGCACTTAAAAAAAGCAAAAACTAATAGAGGATGAAGCAGATTTAGGGCGAGTGCATATATCTCAACCAATCAAACTAATAGAGGATGGCGTCAAGCCCCCGTTTCGGCTCGGTCAATGTATTTTCAAGCCCTGTTATGGTCCCGCAATCCCACGTGGATGACGTTTTTTTTAAACTAATTATATTAATTAAAAATCACAATCAAATATGAAAAAACTAAGCCTCAGGTGCACACGTAGGTATTAAAAGGAATCTATATTAAAAATTTCGAATTTTTTAGAGCTGTCTAAGTAGGTCTTTTGCGATCCACAGACATACACACAGACAGACAGACCGACAGACAGACTCTTCCTTTTATTATTATAGAAGAGTATATAGTCTAAGAGCTAGCAACGTTTTTGAGAGAGAATTTCAGGTGGGCCAGTTTTAAGATATGCTATCTCTCTCACTCTCCCGGACATCATACGGGCTATCTGGCTGGCGGTAGTGGTTGCGTTCATCAGTGCGCATCCTACTACTACAAGTAAAAAATTGATTTTTCAAATCATTTTAAGACGTTTTATTTTTTTATTGCTATTTTCAGCGAACTTTTTGCAACATAAATCTATTATTGCCAGACATTTTTATTGTTGTTTAAGCTGTGCCAGACGCTAATTTTGATTTTAAAAGCTCAAGTGTTGCCCAAATTACCAGCTCAGGTGTGAATTCACTGATCATTTTAATTACGTCATCGTCATTCATTGCGCAATACCATGTGGCAATACTTGCAATGAGCTGGTAATTTGGGCAACACTTGAGCTTTTAATATCAAAATTAACGTCTGGCACAGCTTAAACAACAATAAAAATGTCTGGCAATAATAGATTTATGTTGCAAAAAGTTCGCTAAAAATAACAATAAAAAAATAAAACGTCCTAAAATGATTTGAAAAATCAATTTTTTACTTGTAGTAGTAGGATGCGCACTGATGAACGCAACCACTACCGCCAGCCAGATAGCCCGTATGATGTCCGGGAGAGTGAGGGATATAGCATATCTTAAAACTGGCCCACCAGAAATGCTTGTTTTTCCGACGTTGCTAGCTCTCGTACTAATAGGGGAAGAACCGCTTGATTTATTAGGAGTCCTTCCGTAATTGTGTCTGCTTGGTGATCATTAGCGACAGCAATGCGGTTTCTCTCTTTCTTCTTCGCTTGGTCCAAGCGTCGGAATCGTGCATCGCATGAATCTCGATAGGTAGAAACTGGTTTCCTTACACCACTTTAGGCAATTACTCGCTATCATCGCCAAAGTGGCTTGCTGAGGAAAGTTCTCTACGAAATCAAGCAGTTTTTCCCCTGTACTCTTCATATATAGAATAAATATAGAGCTGCATCTAAATTTTCTTCTGCTTATTGTAAAAATATTGCATGTGTCTATAACAGGGCTTTGGAATCATTGATTAAATTAAAAATAATGTCATTATAATGTTGAGTTCTGCGCCAGCTTGACAACAAGTTTAATAAAACGGTTCAATATCATAAAGTATAAGCCAAACGGTTTTAAACCGTCGATAGCAGGGATTGGAGTAACGCGTTACTTGTAACTGTTATTTTATTTAAAGTAACCTTCTAATCCTTGGTCGAAAGTATGGAAAATTTCCTTACTACAGGTGTTTTTTGCTGTGTAGAAATATAAAAAAATAAATAACAGTTCTCTCAAAATCACGGGTGTAGTTCAACAGGACGCACGCTAATTTCACTTTGCATCCAGAATTCAATCGGTTTTCGAGTTGGGAACTTGGCAGTAACTGGCGAAGTCTATGAATTCTTCCATTGCTTGATGGGGGGCGATCCTATGAGAAAAAATACATTTTTGGGTTTAATGAAAACAAAAGGTATTATCTTTAGTTAAACAATAAATTATAATGAGACATGTTATGCTTGAATATAGATTTTTTTTATTCAAATGGCTGTATTATAACGCCGCTAAAAATTATTTCAGTTTTAAATAAAGTTTTAGGTACTTTATTTGGACATAAGCTTTTTCTATCTCAGGAACTCATTTTAAATATTAAAATATATTTTATAAAAGAAATTCTATAAGTTTTAGTTCAAAAAGCCTCAAATTCAAGCAAATTCATTTTAATTTTACATTTCTTAAATCAGATTAGCTTTTGTGGATTACCAAGTTAAATTTTAAAAAAAATTCTTTCAATTTTTGCTTTTGAGATACTTATTTCGATTTAAGTGTGAATGTAATTAAACTAAAATCGACATTTTATACATCCATTATGGAGCGAACTTTTCTCTTAAGGGATTGAAAAACAAAAAATTGACTGTTTTATTATTATTGAAACCTTTGGAACAATAAATTCTAAAAACCTGATCATATTATGAATGTAGTTAGGTTGTACTTTGCCGGGTGTCTATTTCTAGCTTCCATAACGAGCTTAAACCCAGCCAATTTTGTATTAATGCACTTGTTTTAACTAAATTACAAGTTTTTGACACACACACACTCTACAATTTTCAAAATGTCATATTCAGAAGGAATAATTTCTTTAAAGTATACGATTATTTCTGAAATAATAATGCACTTAGATTCTTTTTTATTTCCGACTACTGCAATTTATAAGTCTTAAGCTACTTCCTTGAAGAGAAAGTATCATAGACAACAAAGAAACCATAATAATTTCCTATCAATAAGGCTAACCCTTCAATAGGTTACCGCTTAACAATAGCAATTGGAAGCATAAAATTTTGCCAAGGAAAAATCATTCCGAATCTTCAAAAGGCACAAAACATTCAACTTTTTTTAACAAATAAATGTGTGTGTACGTATAAGGTATAAGCACTTAAAAAAGTACTTTGCGACAATTTTTTATAACCTTTTCTTTGTTTATTAATCATTGACAAAAAAAACCCGATAAGAATAGGACAATGTACTTGGAAAAGTATTTGAAAGACTGTCAACTTTTAAGGTTGGTGACACAAAAACATTTTAATTGAATAGTTCCTGTTTAGTCATTCAGTTTTATAAATGTTTTTCCAGAATAAACATACTTCCTCATTTTTTTTATTATGAGTACTTATATTCGTAACAATAGAATTGGCAGCACAAGTTCATTAAAAAGGAACATTTATTTGATTATTTAACAAAGGAATTGGAGGCAGTAAGATTTGTTTCTTTTAATACATTAAATTTTATTTATAAGAAACGAATTTAAACAAATCTAATAAATCAGATACTAGTCTTGCACGTTAGTATATTTTTGGTAGCTAGAGATAGTTTAGTTTTTCTACAAACATATTGCAAAAACATGGACTTCGGGTATTTTGTTGTATTCTGTAACCTTTAAACTTGTATTTTTAACCGACATTTTTTTTTCTTTGTTATTTTTTATTCGAAAATATACTCTGAATGCATCCTATTCTTCAATTTTGACAATTTAGTAGCCACACAATTTCTAATATTTGAAATATATATTTCTGCCAAAATCCCATCACTCCAGATGAAGCGGAAAACTTCAATAAATTTGTTCTCAGTGGTTTTTGTGTGTTTAGGAATAGGCTATGTTTAATTTCGGACGTATTTTGTTTAGAGATAGATCGGAGATCGGAAAATAACTGACGAGCCTCGGCGCGAAGCGCCTTTACTCCTTCATCGAAAACGGCCCATAGGGCAAAACGAAGAAAAACATTTAGAGAGATTACTACGTATATTACTATATAAGTTAACAAATCATATGATTAAGACATGTGTTAAGAAACGCTTCGGCGCTGGAAAGATCAACTGCAGTTTAAACAAAAATGATTTGGACCATTTTATTTTGAAACATCCAACTCTAGACAAATGGCAGAAAACTTTGTACATAAGTAGTAAGGCAAGGCTCCCTCAGCTTTTCAACCCTCCAGAGAAAAAATTGCTTGGGAACTAAACAATAGCGGTTGAAACCTGTCATTTTACTGTAAGAGTTTCAGCAAACACACATTATTTTTTTTAAATATCTGAATTAATGATTTATTAAATTTTAAAAGTGTGAAGGAACCAATTATAACCATCTAAAACAGAACTATATATTTATTAAAAATAAGGTACTAAAATTTAAAATTTTTAATTTGAATCTCATGCAGTGAAATCAAGTTTACACATCACCCAGTTTGCTAAAAACTGAAAGAGTGTTACCGAAAAAATATGTATCCTATTGCTTCAGATGTCGATGCTGAGATTGAACTTGTGGCATACCGTATTATCGCATTGTTGCATACCGTACTCGTTGCATTGTTGCATACCATACTTGTTGCATTGTTGCATACCGTACTTATTGCATTTTTGCATACCGTACTTGTAGCATACCATACTTGTTGCATTGTTGCATACCATACTTGTTGCATTGTTGCATACCGTACTTATCGCATTGTTCCATACCGTACTTGTTACATTGTTGCATACCGTACTTGTTGCATTGTTGTATACCGTACTTGTTGCATACCGTTGCTGCATTGTAGCATTTTTTCCAAATAGACTTACCTTGCCAACGCTAAAAGCCATGAAGTTCGTTGAGGAACCGTGACGATCAAGTCTTCTCTTCGGATCGCGCTTAAAATTTTACGGGCGGCCTCCTCAAGCGGCACGATGGGCATCAACCAAGGGAACCTGTTAAAGCGAATACGATTAGTCTCACTCCCCAACACTCTCAAGTTTCGAGTTTTCGTTTCCTCAAAGTGATGAAATTGGAATCTTCATTTTTATGAAGATTTGAATGTCGTCTAATCTAAAGAAATATTTTGTCATTTTTGAGCATGTGAGTACAACAATGAGATTCAGTTTCCTCAAAATCAAGATACAGTATCGTCAAATCACGATCGTAAAAGTGAGGATTGCATTCGAGAGATAACGAGAGAAACGAGTTGATAACGAGAGAAACGCGTTTACTCAAAAGTCACGTGATAGTTTGACGAAAAAATCCTCAAAATTAACGAAATGAGGCGTGAGGATTCATAAATCGTCAAAAATGAAAGTGTTATTTCTAAGAGTGAAAGATCACGGGTTCGAGTCCCTGCTGAAACGGTGGATTTTCTGGACGGGAAAATCGAAGGCACGCATCTTAAATGATAATGGGGTAGAGATAAAGCTCTTAGAGTACCCATTTATTTTGTTTTAATACTTTCAGCCCAAATAAATATTGGCATATTTTAAGTCTAACCATAGCTCCATTTATTGTTGTGTTCATTGATTCATTGTAATCTTACGTCAAAGTTGATAACGAGAGAAACCTAGCCTAGGTAGTGCCATAAAAATGACTCGCAGTTTCTAGGAAATTTACCGAGTATGAAAAAAAAAACTAATCAGCCGTAAATTTGCCCCAGTAGTTATTTTTTTTCTCTTGACGTATATAGAATCTAAAAACCATGGTGGCAACCTTTCACCTACCAAGCTCATTAGCTTGGTGAACGCGTGACAAATCCATTTTGTCCAAGATTAAATATAATGAAACAAAATTGTTTTTTAGGCTATGAAAAAAGCCGTTTGCCAACTCACCACAACAACGGGTTGTTTTTGATGCGTCATATTCTTGTAGTTATTGGAATTACTCTATCGTTAAACTTTTGCAATCGTTCTCGGGAACTTGAAATTGCTGTTAAGCAGAAATATATGCTCTTCTTTCATAATCTTCTTCATGGATGCTGCAATGACTTTTACAATCTATCCAATAGTAATTAACTCGGTAATTTTGTTTTGAAAGAGATGATGCCATGAAAAATTATTGTCTTTCAATGAAAAATCCTTGAAGGTGAAAAAAAACTTTACAAAACAAGTTTTTTTTTATGTTCTCTCTTTTTACTGATGTATGATTGGCGAAAAGAAAGTGAAAAAAGTAAATAACTATAACTTACGGTTACACTATCAACAATCATTTTTTAATTGAATTTAGAAGTCAAAAACTTTCATAATCCAATGAAAGGTTAATAAAATTACAAAATATTGTGTATAAATGCATGGAAAAGTTCGGGTAAAATGCTAGGATGACAATAGCATGACTCTTTTCCAAACGGAATGAATAAATAACATTTTCAAAGAGGTAGGAGGGCTTGCCAACCTAAGTTGGGTAAATATAAATATGCTATGGAAAAGATCCTTCCGCGTATGTAAAGATTTCCATAAATAATTTGTGAATCCATCCAGAAAACATTTTTAAAACATGAATTTCATTTAAAGTCTAGCAGATTTGAATATTATTTGAGAAAATTTGGCAATTTTATCGGAATGAAAAGTGTATTTTGGTTAAATTGTATTCCGATAATTTTGTATCTAAATATTACCTTATAAGAGTTTCCAACTAACAGACCAACCACGCTTTTCCCCCTGCCTCTTTACTCTTTGCTTTACCCGAGTTAGGTTGGCACGGAGTATAGGTACCTTGCAAAAAAACTTACGAACAAATCCCCAACTTTTTTTCCCCACTTCTACACTCTTAAAACAAACGAGTGAATTTAACTCAATGCGAGTTAATTTTCACTCTTTTCAGCGTCGAAAATGCACTTATACTATTGGAGTGGATTTCACTCTTTTGTTTAGTTAAAACTCCGATAGGATCACTCCAAACGAGTGATTTTAACTCATTCTCAGTTGATTTTCACTCCTTTCCAGTGTCGAAAATGCACTTCTCCTATATGAGTGGATTTCACTCTTTTGTTTTAAGAGTGTACCACTGATCAAATTTAATATTACTTCACCCACCTTGTTGTTGGATTGTGATTCATCCCAGTACCAACTGTTAGGGGACAAATGGTGGTCAATTTGATGGCGCTTCCTTGTTGCCTGAGCTCTTCATAGAAGGCTTCCATCATGCCTACTACCCCGTGCTTGGAGGCCCTGAAATTTACATAAAATTTAAATACACGCAAAACAATTCTGATAAATTGTACATCATTTCGGAAATTGTTTTTTACATAATAATGATATAATGGGAGTTATACAGCAAATAAACTTGTTTTAATGAAGCAGAGAGGTCACATGAATTTTGAACACCTCATTTCATTATAGCATTTCAAGTGAAACACAGTGAATTTCACATTGTATGTAATTTTACAGCACATTGTGATTGTTGCCTTATTGAGTGTGTATTGTGTTTGGTAGTTCAGTCAATCGAAATTATAATTTAAGTTTTCATACAATACACGTCCCTAATATACAGCAAATAAACTTGTTTTAATGAAGCAGAGAGGTCACATGAATTTTGAACACCTCATTTCATTCTAGCATTTCAAGTGAAACACAGTGAATTTCACATTGTATGTAATTTTACAGCACATTGTGATTGTTGCCTTATTGAGTGTGTATTGTGTTTGGTAGTTCAGTCGATCGAAATTATAATTTAAGTTTTCATACAATACACGCCCCTATTATTATGCATGTTTAAATATAACTTACATAATGTTAAATGTAACTTATTAATAATATAACTTACTGATTCTATTCTAAACTTTTTTAAGTAATAGCGAATCTTATATAACTCTTAGATTAAGTCAAGAGCGTCTGCTCTTAACGGAAGTGGCAAAAGTGTAAACAAAATCGATTGTTATACCATTGCAGAGTAAGAAATATAAGGAAATTTGGGAGTCAGGCAAGAGTTATTATATATAGAGATATTCCACACAACAACAACAAAAACTGTCTATCATGTTATTGTATTCTCAATCTATAACAAAATTTGTTTAACTGACCCAAGTTAATCAATCTGGCAAAACCTATGGGTTGTTCCGGTTTTAAAATTCAGCGATTGACTTACGAATAATCCGTTTGATTGATGTGGCCCACTAATCCAGCAGCGGACGCAATTGCCACGATGTGCCCTCGGTTGTGCCTTTGCATGCTGGGCAGAAAAGCACGGATAGTCTGAAAGAATAAATAAATTGAAGTATATTAAATAGAAGGAACTACACATACTTTTTCAAAGTTATTGTATTTTATCTGCATTTTTTACATTACTCTATCGTTTATTAATCTAACACGAAAGATCTTTGAAAATTAAAAGATACTCACTAATATTAACGAAAGTTGTATTTTAAGAGGTTCAATGAATCTCTAATATTAACGATGTAAAAAGATTTTAATGTAAAAAGATGTGAAGTCCATTGGAAAACTTAATGCAAAGCTTTTTTCGCATTTTAGGGAAAAACGAGGCTACTACGAAAATGCTGCTGTAGACTTAAATTCTGATGTACTACGTTGGTTTTTCTGTCCGTCTGTTACCAACTTTCACGACCCGAGCAACAAAAGCTAGGTGTGATGATACACTTATCAAACCTTAATAATTTCGTTACTCGAACATTGTATATTGAGCCTTAGAAAAACCAAAGAATGATACAGAAGTTAACTCCTCCACTCATATCCTTTAAAGCATTCAATATTGTATACAATAAAATTTTCTATTTATATTAATACTTATTTTACTATTTGCCAACTAAAATTTCAATGAAAATATGTTAGATAATTTAAAAAATAAATAAAAATACCAATGATACATAAAATTTAGCAAAAATAAATATCTGTAATGAAAGAAACCTGTTAATGCGTTCAATTGACTAAACAAATTTACGACGATAGATACAAAAATTTGCCTCTCGAGAATAAGATTTCTGCTTAAGTTAATCAAATAAACAAAATATATGACAGATAAAGACCTCAATCTGTATAAGATAAATTAAGTTACATTTAAACTAATTTTAAAAAGTTAAAGTTAACGTTTTTATGGGGAAACAGAGGTACTAATGGCATTCAAAGTCTTCGTTAATATGTTTTTATGGTTAATTGAAATTATATCTTCCTATATTGTACTTGAGGTATTTAAATGTGTGCAAGCTCTTCTAAGTGACTTTTCTATTAAAAGCCTACTTGTTTTATTTCCGCTAAAATGTTACAATTTCAAAACTCGATTTGCTGCTCACCCAAAAATGCGCCAGCAAGTTGACTTCAAAGGTTTGCTTTATCCTGGCGCTGCTGAGTTCCAGCATGGGCACGTTCTGCATGATACCGGCATTGTTGATGAGGACGGTCACCTCCCCCACCTCCTGAACAACCGCCTCCGCCTTGGCAGTGACGTCAGCCTCAGAGCTGACGTCACAAACCTGGTAGTAAGCACTGCCGCCGCCCTCGCTGATTTCTTTGGTCACCTGCTTCAGTTTCTCCTGGAAAGGACAATACACTCTTAAAACAAACGAGCAAATTGAACTCAGTCTGAGTTAATTTTCACCCCTCTAGTCTTGAAAATGCACTTCTCCGAAAGGAGTGGATCCTTTGTGTGTTAAACCTCCAACAGGATCACTCCAAACGAGTGATTTTAACTCAGTCTGAGTTAATATTCACTCCTTTCCAGTGTCGAAAATGCACTTCTCCAACTGGAGTGGATTTCACTCTTTTGTTTTGAGAGTGTACACTCGTCAACACGTATGTAATTTAACCCTTTCAGTCCCAATGACAATTTGGCATCATCATTTTAGAAAAAAAAAATTCTGGTCGTCTATAGCCGTTTATGATATCAAAAGACACATCATTCGATTCTTCAAACTTTCTTCCATTAGAAAATATTTTTTATTAATCCCAATAGATGTCAGACCTATTTTTTTTATTATGATCAGAAACATGATGACGCCAAATGGCATCACTGGGACTGAAAGGGTTAAGAGCTCTAACCCCAAAATTCACAGTCTCAAATCCATATTTGGAACTATCCTATGATATAGGGTCCGGTCCTGATCTGGGGATTTTTTTTTATTACCCAACAACGAAATCGAATGAAATTGGTAAACATTCAAGTTCATCTTAACTACAACTTGATAGCAACCTTTCATTTAATTTTTACAATAACCAAAAATCGCGAATGAACGGACCGCTTTTTATAATCACAGCTGTACTTCTAACAGTGTGACTTTTACAGATAGAGCCCTCATTGGTTTTCTTAATAGCGGGCGACTAAAATAAAATTATCATTGGAAAGTTTAGTGAATTTAGTGTACTACAAAGTGAAAGGCTATATAACAGAGAAAAAGTTTCTAATAAGACAGAAAAACTCAAAAGCAACCTCGCTAATATGCAGGCTTCCAGCAAAACTTGTGATTTAAAATATCGAGGAAACTAAGGACACATGACAAAATTTGAAGTTTTGTGCTTATAACTTTTTAAAAACGCTGTATATGGATATGTAAATGCAGCCAATTTATACTTCTTAAAGTATTACATAATATATCCATATTTTTCAGAAGTATTAATTGCAACTGTCGCAAAATATAAATTTTGGTCATGTATCCCAATGTGTAGGGATACGCTACCCAACCCATGCAGCTATTCATTTTCAGCGGAAATTTTTAGCTATTCAGCGAAAGTAAAAATTAATTATAAACAAGTAAACGCACGTGGGTTTAAATTGTAGGATTTTTATTTAAATTTCATTACTTTATTGATTTAAAATTTGTATTCGGTATTTGTATGCTAGATCAGGTTTTTTCAACTAGATTCTAATAATATTTCTGAATTTAATTAAATTAGATGTTTACGAATGGCAAGAAATGAAGATACGGATGAATATTTCCAGCGTAAATAAGGAATTTGTACTTTATAAACTTTTCCATCCATGCAACATGATGCATGTCTGTTTCGCTATTTTTTCTATTGTCATGTATTGTGCAGAATTAAAATCTATGGAAGTCCGTGAATTAATATTGAGACATGCTGTAAACAATTGGGTGATATTTGTTGCAACGTCTCACGACAGTCGAGGCCAAAATCTACTGAATACTTCTCCGAAATGTCCAATTCTCTCTACATATTGCATGTTCATACGAATTAGCAGAATCAGGTGAACTATTCAAAACTTTTTTGGGTTACTGTTAATACGCCCAGATACAATGAAATAGTTACAGTTAAATTATTGTTCATTAAAAATAAATAAATGTAAAGCGTCTTTAAAAGACATGTTTCCTGTTTCAGATTTTCCCTGTAAATGTTGTCATTACATTTATGGCACTGTATGTTGGCATTACATTTATTATTTACCAAATTCCTAAAAGGATAAGGAAAAGTACATCTATAATCTAGACAAAATAACCAGTGTAACAATTCAATACACTGAATAGTAAATTGGGCTTAACAAAACCGCTGATAAGCAAAAAAAATCACTCAATTAAGGGAAAACTTCTTACTATGTCTCAAGGTTTCATGCTTTTCTAAATTAACCATAACAGGAAAAATCAATTATTTTCTAGACGTGTTTTGTTGTTTGACAGCTAAATAGGCAATTAGTGCAAAAATACAACTTATGAAAAGTTTTTGCAAGAGAAGAGAGATAATGTTAAGGAAACATATTCAAAAAGTATCAATATGTTTCATTTTGTAAGTTAGTGTGTGACATAATTTCCCAATATGCATAATTGTATTTGTATGTATTTATTAATATTCTTTGTGTTGATGATTTGTTTCTGTCATGTAAATATATATATTTTTTCTTTTTTTATGACAGTGTAAATGTAATAAGAAACTAAACTCCCCGGCGCAACAGCCCATTACTGGGCCAAGGCCTGCCGTGCCCATTTCAACTTTCGTGACCTATAGTGTCCGACAATTACAATTTTATATTATATCGAGATTTTACAACACAAAACCAAAAGCTATGATATGAGTAAATATCTTGTCTGGGTGCATCAAGTATTGATGATTGTTTGATCCAAATTTGTGAAGAAATCATATTTCAAAACACTTTATACTTTATCTTAGGAACATTTATGCTAAATAAGCTTTATAAAAGTCACTTTTATCCTCAAAAATAATGTAAATTAAGCTTTTTACAATTTAAAGTGAATTGTTGAATAACGTTTCAACTTAAAGAAATTATCATAAACTTTGAAAAAAAATATAGGAAGTATTAAACTTCGCATTTCCAAAATGTTTAAAGAAATTCATCTTTTACCCTATAAGAATTTAAGGTTAGTTAAATCTAATTAATTACTATTTAAGTAAGAGAAAGTGGGTAAAATGAATCAAATGAATTATTAATTCATTTTCCTCCAATAACATTTCAGAAGAGCTATATGCAAAATAAAATAGCCTACTCTTTTATAGTATGTCTGTTTACTATGCAAGCCTCGAAAAGACTTTCTTCCCCCATCCCTTCGCTTGGTTTTCTAGAAAACGGGGGGAACATATCTTTTCGAAACCTAACGCGTTTGAGGTTCTGTTGTAATGTTAACAATCCGAATAGTTCAAACCCAAGTAGGGTGGAGAAAAAACACGCTCACGCCCCGTTTGAAAGAAAACCACATGGATGGGGGAGGAAAATGCTTTCGAGGCTCGAATTCTAGATAAACAAGATACAGCTTTTTTGCAAATATCCTAATATCGATATTTAAATATGTATATAGCGGATGTTCTGAAGGTTATCAATTTGATAAAATGTGCCCCGGTGTAGGGTATATTGGATCAAGTATGGGGCACATTGTATATCTTTATAATCTGTACTTCAGCTCCATAAAAACCAAAGCTTATTTAGTATTTTATAAAATATTATTATAATGCCAAAAGCTATACGTATAAAGGCAATATGCTTAATAATTATCGATTAATTAATACGAATTTCATTTACAATAATTTACAATACAATTTAAAATTTAGTAAAAAGTCATTAACAATCAATGTAAGATAAATTAGATTGAAGCCCTAATTATTACGATATTTTAATATAATTTTTATTTATTAACAGTTAGGTTAATTAATAGTTTCTCCAAGTTAAATTTAGTTACTTAATCAAATTTTAAAAATTGGGGACCAATTTCTATAGTATCAGTTGAAAATTTTTGAGGTTGAGGTGACTGAATTGCTTAGTTTCATCAACAGATGTTATCGAAAGGCATTCATTAAACTTATCCAACCACAACTATACCAATAACTTTTTATTCTTTTATCGAGTAAAGTAATAAGCATTGTTCTATTCTGTTTCGCGACTTGAGTGGTAACAGCTACATCGGTATTGTTTTCATTTTTGGGCCTTCTGGAATTACATTTGTTTTGGTATTCGCGAAAGAGAGTTTACTTTGTCTCTTTCTTTGTCATGAAGGTTGTTACAAACTTTTATTCAGTAGAAATAAAAAAAAAATCATCCATAAAAATTAATGTTAAATTGCTGCAATGCAATATTTCACTTAATTTTTCCGACAGAATATCATCTATACAAAAGTTTTCTAACAACATTGACGTTTTATAATACTTTGCAAAGTTGAAATTTAACCGAATTCAAACCTTTAAAGTTTAATAAATAGTAAGAACAAAAACAAGTTGCTCGTTAAAAAATACTGCAAAATAGGACACAGCTAAAATTGGAAAAAGCTGCAATAAAAATCGGCATTGGCTACAAAGAGAAAAAATATTTAATCGACAGTTAGCGGCATTCTGAGTCTGAATCCCGACTGGCCCACAACATCAGAACCATTTTTCCAGGGTCACCAAAAATTTGGTCCCTATAATAGTTATTTATGCAATAAGTGTGAAAAGTAATACTTTTCAAAACGAGTGGATTTTATTTATAGGTACGCAACTCCGGCAATCCTAAGAGTTCGCAAATAAATTACATAAAAGTAGCATTTTTTCCATAAATATTTTTCTGAAAATGCCCCATAAAAGCATCGAGAAGCATTTGCTCCTCGATTTTTTTAGTTAGTAGCACAAATTGATCCTCAAATTTTTGTATTCAATTTCTAACACTGGATGAAGCAATCCGACCTGGCCAAAAACGAAAAAATGAAAACTTGCTTTTGCAAACGGGCTTCGGTATATATATAATTCCCCAGTCACAAACAACGCTACTTTTTTTCACCTGCACCTTGAGTATATCGATCCTATAGGGGGCCTTGAACCCCCTCCCCCCACCCAAAGTGCTAGAACATTGATCTTCGAACCGAAAGGTGGGTCGAACAGCCTTGGCACACATCCTCCTCCTTTCGCAGACGATAATTCCGTTCGAATGGCTTAAATTCGAGGCCCCTCGCCGACCTTGGGGTGCTCCGAAAACGCAAGTTTCACCTTAAAATGGTGAAGATTCACCTTGCGACGCCCTTCGGAGCAGGGATCTGACCCTGAATTCCGTTCAACTCTTTCGATCTGGGTATAGGAGAAATGGTATCAAGGTCTAGCGGGAAGTTTGGAGCACAGTTGATATTTTGATTCCTTTTTGCATTGAGAGAGGGTTTTGGTGATTGAAGTTGCGTAATTACGATGAAAAAATTAGAAGAAATTCATTTATATCTAATAATAGGCAAGTAGAGTTTGTGACTACTTCTAAATAGAATTGCGTCAATTTGTGTTGTGAGATATGGTGATTTTAATAATCCAATAACGCCCCATCTCTTTCTCTTTTCTATTTGGGTTTGGATATGATGGAATCAGTGTTTTTTAGAGGGTTGCTTAAGGCACAGTTGATAGATTTATTTCTACTTTTAAAAGGGGTATTGCTAATCGAAGAGGCACAATTACAATGAAAAATATTAATGGAAATTCGGTAATGTCTAATAATAAGCATGTAGTAATTAGTGACTTATGTTTTTTGCATATGCGTAGGGTTTGGGTAGAATCGAGGTTTAGAGATATGCTTAAGGGGACGCGGTACCAAAAAAAATAAATCCAGTATTTTTATGGCTAGCATTCTAATTAGACTATTTTTAAAAAGAGCTAACATTCAATAAACATATACGTAAAAACAAAATATTGAAACGCAAGTTTTTTTAAAAAATTAAAAAATAATTAAAAATTTAGTTTATTTGCAAAATGTTCCCACAACTTCTCTCCTCTTCGGTATAGGTATGTGTAACCTCTTCAGTAATCTGTGTCTCCTCTTCTGTATAAATATTGTGCTAACAGTAAAACTAGAACAGTTAAGTAGCTTTATGTACAAAAACGGGGGGGGGGGGGATTTTTTGTGATTTTTCAAGTTCATTTTTTTATTAAAAAAATAATTATTCACACTAGACACCTTATCCCACAAAAACTTTTTTTAAGAGCCTATGCCTCAAATAAGGAAAAAAATTATGGAGCCCAACATTAATTTACCTTAAGGTTTTAGCCATTCACAAGCTGAAAAAATTAAAAATTCAAAAAATCAGCATAAAAGTTCAAAGACCACTATATCATTCCCTATAAAACTCCATCATTATAAAAGATTCATTTTTTCAATATCCTTAGCTTACAGCATTAGAGCGTGTTTAATTATTTTCTGGGCAGTCATGCATTTTGGGTACCATGTGGTACAGATAATATTTTGGGTTATATTTTAAATGAGGAGGTATTGAGTTTTGGTAATTAAATTACACAATTACAATAATTTTAAATTCATTAGTAATAATAATATTCACGTCGCAATTAGTGACTATTGATTAAAGGTTAATATTGTATGTTTAACACTTTGTGTTGTGAAATATTGTTTTTGGTAAATGAAGTTGCACAATTCCAATAATTATTTTTGAAAAATGAAATTTATTAATAATTATTACTAATCTGCAAGTAGAAATGAGTGACTATTGATTAACATTATTGCAAAATTTAGCATTTGATAGATAGTTGTTTTTAGTTATCTTTTGCAATAATTGCTCAGAACTGGTTTTATGATTTGGGTTTAGATGAAATCAACATCTAGGGTATATTTAGGGTTATTTGTGCGATGACAGGTTGTTTTGGTAATGGAAGTTACACAACTAAAATTATTGTAAAGTCATTGATAAAAAATAGTACAAGTAGCGTCAATGGTAAAACCATACCAATCAAGCTGTCTTTAGTGCGTTGTATGTAACCAATAATTCATTCAAAATAAGACGATGCCCTTTGTAAAATTTTTGTAGGCTTTCGTTTATTTCAATACCCAAAATGGAAAGATTCTTTAAAGTCATACTGTCATTTAAAAAAAAAATCTCTTTTCACAAATTCTATACTAACAACGTTTTTATTGTATTTAATTTTGCTGACGGTGAGAAAGATAATTTATTATTACAAAAACAAAATTTTAATTGTGGTTTGCTTAATCACTATTAGAGATAGAGACAAGAGGAGGGAATTATGATTTGCAAAATTTTTTAGCTTATTTCAATGGTGTGTTCATTGCTTCATATTCAAAATAATATGTTATTTATTTGTGTATCGTTTTTTAGCATGCTTAAAATTATAGATTCTGAATATTTTCCCCAAATTATCTGATTATGAAGTAAGGATCTTATTACGGAATTATTTGTAGCGCAATCGAAATCTTTCATAAAAAAAAAGGTACACTTTGTGACTTTTAGAATACTTGTTTTGTTTTTTTTAATTCTAAAGAATTAGAAAAAACGTGTAGTAGTTATTGATATGGTGGTAGAGATGTCGGTCTGTCCGTCCGTACCTACCTTCCAGATTTGGTTCTATAAATACGATTTAAAAATGTTGAAAAAAATGACTTCCAATACTTCGTTCGTTAGTTGGAAACTCTTGTAAGGTAATATTTACATACCAAATGATCAAAATATCATTTAACCAAATTACACTTTTCATTCTGATAAAATTGCAAAATTTTCTCAAATAATATTCAAATCTGTTAGACCTTAAATGAAATTAATGTTTTAAACATGTTTTCTGGATGGATTCCCAAATAATTTTTGGAACTCTTTACATCCGCGGAAGGATCTTCTCCATAGCATATTTCTATTAACTCAACTTGGGTTGGCAAGGAATGTAGTTTATAGAAAAACAAAAGAAATAAATCAACCCAAAAATATAAATGTGTTAGGAAAAGTATACCCCAAAAAAACAAAGGAGGAAAAAGTTAAATGAAGGAATTTTTGTGGGCTTCTCCACAAAAAATATTATTTATTTTTTATTTTATGTAGATAAATTCGTTAAGCAAAGGACTAAGGGGAGTCAAATGGTTCTATCTCGTCCGTTTTAACTTTCCTAACTTTAGTAATAATTTTCTCAGGAACAAAATGAGATATCATTATGAATTTTTCTTATATTTTGTCCCTTACATATAACTCTGAATTAAACTGAGGAATTTTAAATATCCTTATACAACTTTGAATCTGATTTTTTTTGTTAATACATATTTTTAAAAAAGTTACTGCAAAAGTATCTTTTTGTGATTTGAAACAATCTCAGCATAAATTAAAGAGCTACATGAAAGGAGCAAAATATAAAAAAGTTCATAATAATATCTTTTCTAGTTCCTGAGAAAAATGTTCATAAAGTTAGGAAAATTAACATGCGCGATATAGAACAATCCGACTCCCCTTAAATGGGACTGTCAGTCCCATATAGCTAATGCATTAGTTTTGAAATCGCAACTTTTTGCAAAAAAAAAGGCTTTGCCATTTTATCCCATTTTCACCAGGTATGGAACTCCCCATTACATCATTGTAAAACAAAATTGAAAAGCAAATAACATCTGGTTATTTAGTTATTAGTTGATAAAGTTTTAAAATGTTGTCGCCATCAGCTGTATGCTTTTGGCATTTTTTAAAACTTCAAATGTATTTCGGCTCAAATTTGTTTCATTTCGATGTTATGTTGATTTCCAAAGCTGGGGAAAGAGGGCTATACTCGCCGTTAACTAAATTAGAACACTTTAGGGATGGCGGTTTTTCAGAAAAAAAAGCAATACTCCTGAGGAAGTTGTGATTCCAAAACTAATGCATTAGAGACTGGCAATCCCTCTTAAAGCAACCAAATACGCAAGCAAGGCAAAAGATAAAAGCAACCAAAAACATGCCTTACCTCGTTTATATCCCAAAGCACAACCTTCGCCCCCAGCCGGGCAATGTCAATGGCCAGTTGCTTGCCCATGCCCTGTGCGCTGCCAGTTATGAGCACAACTTCGCCCTTCAGGTCCTTCTTCGATTTCGGCACAAATGCCAGCACACAGCCCCTCAGGATGACCCACACAGTCCTCAGAACCAAGCCCAGAAACTGCAAGGTGCAGTCCAGAGCCTCGACTACGGTAACCATGATGAACCAGGTGGTCCGATCACTTATAGTACAGTTGGCAGTATCAATTTCACCAAGTCCAGTTCTTCAAGAACTTATGATATTGGTTTTGATAGCGCTTAGTAGCATAAACAAACAGCTTTACGACTCAAGGAGTTGTGACGAGCTTACCAAATCCTGCTTTTCTAAATATTAAAATGCAGATGGCATGTTTTGATAGCACTTTATGGCAAACTTAGAATGCTGGAGATGTAGATGACACACTAAATTAAGACTAAAGCAATTCAGTTCTTTGGCAAATTGCCAAGTAGGAATTAGCTGGTCATAACCATCAATTGAATTTCCACTGTAGACCAAAGTTTTGAGCTCAAAGAATGCAACAATTTACTGTGCAGATTATCAACTCGAACACACACAAGTAATAGGTCTGCAGTGAACTTCAATGCAGATCACAGTTTCAAAGTCACTGTTCACTATAATATTTAATACATTTGGTAGCTTGTTAAATATTTTCACACAGTTATGCAATATTTTAGCTTATTTAATGACTCAATGCTATTAAATACGCACGATAAATAATTATTTACGATACTTCGATACTAACAAACAGCAAACTCAAGCTCAGTGGTGAATCCAGGCGTCCAACTCTAAATGAAAGACTCAAGCTCAACGAACACGACAGCAGAGCTTCAATGAGGGGGTGGGATGTGATAATCGGTCATGCAGAGAAGACGGAAAACTTATTCCGAAGTCGCCGTGATATATTTTCCTCTTCCAGCAAGAAATAATCACCGAGCAGAGGGCACGAAAAACCAACCGCCTGACCAACTTCGCGTAATTTTCACAGTGACTGGTTTCGAGGAAAAGAGAAACGCGAAAAAAGAAGCGATAGGCCTTTTTAAATTTGATTAGATAGTCTTAATCTTATAGGATGAGAAGCAAAAGGATGAAATGTTATTTTTACTGAAAGATGTTGAAGAAGTGCGTCAAATTATTGTTGCCCATAACCAGAAGTTCTAGCATTGATATTCATATACGTTCTGAATCAATAATGGTTTCAATCAACTGTCGTGCACCTCTCTAAGTCAACCCCTTCTTCTCACAGTAATTTGAAAATCTAATTAACACTTAAATTAAAGCCTGGAAGTTGTCTTAAATTTTAAGTATTGCTATCGCAATTGATATTTTCAGTGAAAACAAAAAGTTACCACTTTTTGTGTACGTCAGATTTCCCTAAAGCATTTCCTTAATAATTATAAATTATAATAAAGGTTTCCCAGACACAGAGGTTTATGCTTGTTTTCATGTTTTCGGATAAGAGTTCTTTAAAAAAAATTGCAAATGAAAAATCTCAATGTTTCAAAATTAGGAACCAAAAGACTTAAGATTCGTCCACTGTTCTTTCAGAAAAACCTACTATTAATTTCCTACAATCTTCGAGTTTGGGAATGATATCAAGTTTTTCCAGTGATATTCTTGGATAAAAAAAATGTATTTATGCGAAGGTATTTAAGGTACTTTCAGCCTTAGGGTTCATGATCTTGATAATTAAGGAACAAGTTTGTTTGTTTTTATAGAAATAAAAACACGTGTGTATAGGGAATTATGTGAATAATGCATACGCTGTATGAATAATGCATATCCATAATCCTTGCTTACTTCAAAAAGCTGCTTCATTTTGAAATGAAAGGATTTTGAGTATTTTCCATTAGTTGACTTTTCCAATGAAACTAAACAAAAGTTAATTATTTTTCGTTTAATTACTTAATTTTTACTTTAATATGGGAAGTGGTTCTAGTTGATAGTTACTATTAAAAACCTAATTTATGGCCTACTTTCCTCTTTTTAATTCAAATAATTTAAAAAATGGAGACGTAGGTATTGACATGCTGAAGATGCCTGTCTCTACATCCCTTTCCAAAATCAAACTCAATCCATCTAATCTTAAAAATTCTTTTTTTTTTCCACAAGGGTATAACATCAGGTCAGGAATGTGTTCTTCATACTCTTTGTCAGTCTGTCTGTACGTATCAAAGCAACGGATTTAAGTATACTTGTCGACAAACTACCTATTGAATTAGTGTTAAATTTTAGTTACAGTAGAGTCGAATCCCTGTAATCCAAAAATCGGTTTATCAAAACAAAAACAAAAAATACCCGAGCCTTTCGGTTAAAATCAGAAATGTATACGCATAAATAAATGCACAACAAATAAATACGTACTTGCGCAGTTGGATTTATTTCTCAAAATATGCAGTAACTTTTATTTTTCTGCTCAATTTAGGTCCCGAAGCTTTCGGATAAGCGGGACACTCGATGAGCGGGACTCTACTGTATTTTAAACACTGTTGCTACGTCACAATAGTATCAGAAACTTTATTTTTAATTGATATTTGAAGAAAAATTTATTTATGCCATATGAATACGTTTGGAAAAACGAAATGCAGTACAATGAGATAATTTGATTGTTCATTGTTTTTATTTTTTTTAGAGCAAGCATTTCATTTTCTTTTTCCATAAAAGGCTACCGACTTTTAATTTACATTTTCTTTATTTATTAATACAATGTGCAGTTATTTCATGTTTTGTAATCTATAATAATAAAAAGGAGTATGTATGTGTGTGTATGTTTCTCTGAAACTCTGTTTGACTCGTAACTTGGCACAAATCCGTAGTTCATACTTGAGTTGCAAAATAAGAACTTTCAGAGCTCAAAATGTTCTATTTTTAGAGAAAATTCGAATTTTCTGGAAAAACTACACCACTTTCGCTCAAATCCGATCATTCTGATGCCATCTACTGAAAAAATTAAATAAAACTTTCAACGAAAATAAATAAAATGAAAAAATGTTTATTTTTGTGTTGCCATTACTTTCAGAAACTAAATTCATCATTTGAAAATAATTGATATGTTTCAAGTGACGTATTTCCGACCAGTCTTCATTCCAGGATTTATTGTAGTTTTCGCCAAATATGTTGCCAATCTCGCCAAATTATTAATTAAAACTCGCCAAATGGGCAAAATGTTTGTTAAGGTAACAGGGAACATAATATTCATTAAAAAATCGATTTTGAGATTTTGAAATTTTCTAATAGCCCCGTTTCTTCTATTTAAAATGATATATAACACTTTACAATCAGTGCATTAGGATTAATATATTTTTGCGATATCGCGGAAGTCACTTTATGTTTAACACTTTCCTTGCTGAAACGCCCGAACAACTAAAGATTCGATAATGTTATTCCTATCAAATATTACGAGGAAGCAAAGAATCTTCGTAGCGAAAAAGTTAAGGTAAGAAAGGTTTAACTTTGAAGGTCAATTTTCTCAAAACGAAGATTTTAAGCACGTAGGTGCACCTTTCTCTTATCCTATTTTAATTTGATGCTTGAAATTTTGCATGGTGTTTTTTATATGTCTGTTTAACACAGTGAACCAAAAATATTGCAAAAATCTATAATTAAAAAAATATATAGGGTTTTTTTGTTACTGGAAAAGTGTATAAATCGGGCACCAATTTTGCTAAAGGTAACAAAATTTTAAAATTTATGGTATTCTTAAAACTACATTACACTTACTGAACAGTTTTTTATTTACATATTAAATTATTTGAGCTTACATACATTACTTTCAGAGAAAAATGTACCCGCAGAAACGTAGTTTCATAAAATTCAAATTTTCAAGCCTTTTTAAATGTTAGTTTTTTTTTAACTATTAAAATAGAATTCCTTAAATATTTTTATAAATATGTATTTATAATCGTTCAATGAAATAAACCTAAAAAGAATTTTTTGAATTCGTCAAAAATAAAAAAGTTATATTAGTTTCATTGACTGATAAATTTTAGTGTTTTTTCTCTACGAGATGTTCCCTGTACCCTTAAGCTATTAATGAACTATGATGGTTAATAAAGGCCATCGCACCAGACCTGCATATAACGATATTATGTCTTTATTTTTTCCGCCAAATACGTTGCCAATCTCGCCAAGTGGGCAAAATTTTTATTAATCTATTACGGAACTGTGATGGTTAATTCAGGCCATCGCACTACAGCTGCATATCAGGGTTTATTTTTTATTTTTTCGCCAAATATGATGCCAATCTCGCCAAATTATTTTTTAAAAAAACCGCCAAATGGTCAAAATGTTTTTAAAAAATAATTTATAAGCTTATTGGTTGTGCTAAGATCATTGTGTTAGAGCTGTGTAATGGGTGAGTTTGTAGCTATATCTATTTTCTCGCCAAATTATTTCCCAAAACATGCCAAAAGAGTTAGTTAGGTTTTGAATTAACGTCGCACTAGAGCTACACGAGGGCTATTGGCGACGGGCGTCGTATTTTAGAACCACAGTCAGGTGACGCCCAAAAGAGTTAAAAGGTTTTATGTATTTATGAGGGAATTGTGATGACATTTATGAGTGCATTTTACACCGTATTTTTGATTTTGGAATTATAAAGCAATGAAACGGGATTTCATACTTGATAACGAGCGGGAAGAATAACTTAAGTTTATGATCTTATAACAGGTTATATGGTACACATACTTGGATCGATTTGATATTTTTTTAATCCGTGCGAAGTACGGCTTTAAATTTGCTAGTTACAAAATATATAGAAAATATCGGGTTACTAAAATATTTTATGTTGTTAATTTTTTAAGAATAAGAAGCCCATTACGTTTAAGACTATGGTTACTGTTCCGCTTGCACCAAATTTCGCTGGAATGGATACTAGGATTTGACTCCAGCACTTTTACATAATTATTCTTGAATTATTATTCTTACAAGAATCACTTTTTACATGCCAGCATCCCAGAATCTCTCTTGATTTGCCCTAATTTCATTAAAAATATTATGTTTGGGACTTGTAACACTCAATAATAGCAATTTTAGTTTTAGAGCAGGAAGTTTCTGTTTTCAAAAGTTCTCATAAAGTTCATTCACATTGTAATATTGTAAATATATACAAATATAAATAACGCTGTGTGCTTTAACTTAGTACTTTACGCACACCCAGTGCAAACATCATTCGTATTCTCTTATTTATGTTAGGCACAAATATCTAGGTTTATTTTAATCTCTTTTATATCCCTACATTAAAAAATATTCTGTTTTATGACATATAGCGATAATCATTCCCTCGAACACACACTTTCGTGACAAAACCAAGGAAACAAACAAAAACACCCCTTGAATCTCGGAAGTTTGTGTGCACCAAACTCTCAGAATACCTTTCCACAAAACAAACTTCCCTCCCCCCCCCCCCAATAGTCTTTGAATAACCACCCACTCCAAAAAAAATGGACTGCCCCGCCCCCTCCCACGCAACAAATTACCTCATTAGGGGTTGACGTGACTATCTTATTCACGTTCCTTTCATTCATTTATTCTTTGATTCGGCCCAACCGATATTGGGGTAAATGGAAATTAGCAGGTAAAGTTGCATGTGCATAGAAAATTTCATTCGGAGTAATTTGGTTCACTTGATGCAGGGAAATTATGCAATGGAATGACAAAAATTTTGAAAAAATAAGTTTCCTTTTTCAAAAAATTCTTATGCTGGTATGAATCAAGACTTATGCCTTCCTTTCGACTGCAAATTTCTTCAAGCTGTACCCATGGCTTTAATTGACAATTATGCCAGAAATGTGGTGTATGGTTTGCATTCGATGTTAAAGTGTATGTAGTTTTCAAAAGCAGGGTTAGTATAATTAGTTTATAATTAAACTATTTTTTACATTTTTTATTAAGCTACTAGTTAGTTTTCAGTATAATGATACATACCTACATAACAAAGTATTTTAAGTTTCTTTGAGTTTTTCAGATTTTATTATAAAAGTATATGCTGTACGGTAAACATTGCCATTGTAACTGTATTGTTGCACATTGTAACTGTTACATACTGTAACTTTGTATTGTATAGTTTGATTTATTTGGTTTATTGGAAAATGACTTATTATTGCTGCTTATACTCTAAAAAGATATGTACATTCCTTACCGAGTAGGGGTGGGGTCCCAGTCGGTTAGGCGTACACCTTGCATGCGAAAGGACCCAGGTTCAGGTCCGGGCATCGCCGAAATAGCTGCCGCCCTATAAACGGCCCATGTAGCCCAAAAAATGTCCGACGAATAATACCCCGTGTAGTGGAAGTTAAATATGCACCAAAGTCCCAACGCTGCGTACGATATCGCCCTTAACGGTTGCGTTGGGTGCCCACTCAGGTTTCGGTTCGTCACTTGACTGTGGTTCTAAATTAAGACGCCCGTCGCTAATAGCTCTCATGTATCTCTAGTGCGACAATAATTCAAACCTACCTACCTTACCAAGGTGAAATACAAAAACCTGGTCTTAGATACCGATGGCCAGTGCTCCAACCAAACCAACTGGACTCTCAATATTTTTTCAGAGCTGCCCTTTTGGGGGGATACCCTCTGTTAAATCAAAATTTCGAGGAAGTATTATGATGCTAACAATTTGTGAGCTTAAATTTACTTTTAAATAAATTGAAGTACCAACTGTTTACATTTTTAAATTTAGTTAAAAATTAAATTTATGTTAACCAGCGGGTGACCGAGCTCTGCTCGGAGAAAATAGGTATCGAAGCTAACTCGAAGATTTAAATTTTCAATTGTGATTTATCATAACAATCATACCATAAGAAAATTTGTGAAACCATTGGTGAAAAGATAACCGGTTAAAGTTAATGTGACCAGATTTTCAAAATCAAAAAGTGGGACACTCCATTCCCCCCCCCCCCCCCCCGGTGTATTTTTTAAGTATTTTTTTAAGTACATAATAGCCCCTTCACAAAATGACACACTTGGTATAAGAAAGATAAGGAAGGCGCGTTCAACAGCAGCAGTGGCTCCAGGCAAACAGAAACCATACTCCACCAATTTGTTGATGACTTTAGCTTCATTTAACAATTTCTAAAGACGTCATAGCGTTTTACAACGATTATTCATAAAAAAAAGTCTATTTTATTTAGAATTTCCTCGTTTTTCGGGACTTTGCGGGACTTTTACAAAAAAGCGGGACTGTCCAGCCAAAAGCGGGACGTTTAATCACATTAGTTAAAGTGCACCATTGTAAACAAAGTTAGAGTTTGGAAAGGGAACTATTCTATACAAAGGTAAAGTTTTAAAAGTCATAGGAAATGAAATGTAATTGATAATTGGCGTTTCGTTGAAAAGCAACAAAAATGTCGAAATGTGGTAAACATTCCATTTCATAATACTTCATATACGTACTTCATTCAACTCGATAGGTATAGCAACCATACGTTAAATTTTCAAGATTGCCAAAAATCGCCAATGAACAGAATAGAACTGAAATCGTCTGCTGATTGGAACTAAAAAAATATTCATGTTACCATTTCTGTAAAACTCAATAAAGGTTAAAGCAAGTTGAATTTATTTAAATTTGAAAAATTAAAATCTTAACTAAACATTTGTAGCTCAAGCAGAGGCTTATAGCTTTAGCAGATGGCATCATGAAAGTAGCCATTATGGCGAACTAAGAAAATATCCTATCTGTAACTCCGAACTGCTTGACCGTAGCGCTTCAAAACCTGTGCCAATCGATTCGTCGTGGCCAAAAACCCCAGACCCCCAAGTTTACCGGAGTTTATTAATTCTGGGGCGATTTTCGACTTGGCACCAATTCCTCGTATTATAGTATAGTTAGAGTTTGGAAAAGGGAACTATTCTATACAAAGGTAAAGTTTTAAAAGTCATAGGAAATGAAATCATGAAATGTAATTGATAATTGGCGTTTCGTTGAAAAGCAACGAAAATGTCGAAATGTGGCATTCCATTTCATACTTCATTCAACTCGATAAGTATAGCAACCATACGTTAAATTTTCAAGATCGCCAAAAATCGCCAATGAACAGAATAGAACTAAAATCGTCTGCTGATTGGAACTAAAAAAATATTCATGTTACCATTTCTGTAAAACTCAATAAAGTTTAAAGCAAGGTTGAATTTATTTAAATTTGAAAAATTTAAATCTTAACTAAACATTTATAGCTTAAGCAGAGGCTTATAGCTTAAGCAGATGGCATCACGAAAGTAGCCATTATGGCGAACTAATGAAGTTTGAAAATATCCTATCTGTAACTCCGAACTGCTTGACCGTAGCGCTTCAAAACCTGTGCCAATCGATTCGTCGTGGCCAAAAACCCCAGACCCCTAAGTTTACCGGAGTTTATTAATTCTGGGGCGATTTTCGACTTAGGTCCAATTCCTCGTATTATAGTATAAGATTTATGAATAAGGTAATTAATTTAATCAGTAATTTTAAATTATTTAATTATTAATTAAATTTATTAATAGTTTTTATTAATTAAATTGAGGTTAATAATTACTATTATAATAATGTCAATACTACAGGTCTTGAGTGGCAATAGAGATGCTGAAAGAATTTTAAAAAAATCTCGAGCCTCGTTTTTTTGGTGAATCAATGTCCCATGGAAACAGAGAACCTATCAAATCAGTAATAGAGGGAAATTTATGAACGAAATTTGGAAGAAAATACGTCACCTGAAACAATCCAATCAATAATATACATTTATGAGAAGCCAAACCAAATTTAATTGGGTGCCGAAACGTGGCACTCCCCCCTCCAATAAAAAAGTTTTAAAGTTTTGCCCCTGCACAACACTACAATCGTCTTGCTTAATAGTATGCATTAAAAAAAAATTAGTATTAGTTAATGTAGGTAGGAATTGACTGTAGAAATTTCTTTATTTTGAACTATTTATGAATTAATACATTATTTCTGCAACTTTTCAAACAAGATTTTGTATAGGGGTAAGTGGTGTACCTTGGACGTATGTGTACCTCGAACCTATGCTGATTCTAGCTCGATTAGCTTAGATATTGAAACAACACCACATGCAGTTAAAGTATTTGCTACCAGGGATCTCAGTGAAGTTCTATCTGTTTGTTTAAGGGGTCTAAGGAGTCTTAAAAATGTGCAAAGAAGGAACTACAAAGTGTAGTTTGATCTCTCATGTAATTTTTTAACTACTCCATATACAAGTATAATTTTTTTATATGTAATTCTACAAGATTTATTTATTATAAAACAAATTTTAAAATTTATGAAACTTTAGCCAAAACTAAAATAAATGATATTAAACATAAAGCTATTTTAACACATCGTGATTAGGCTTGCGCGGCAAATTTTGAGGTCAAAATTGAAAAAATGACCAAGAAAATGACTTTATATTGTAGAAATATGTACAAACTAGGACTTTTACCTAAATTCTCATCTCAATTTTAATCAGAAATTATTTTAAGAGCTTTTTTCTAAAAAAATTAATAATTTTTTTTAAATTTTGATTTTAAATTTATTTTTAAATAATTTCTAATTAAAATTTAGCTGAAAATTTAGGTATAAGTCCTAGTTTGTACATATTTGTACAATATAAAGTCATCTTCTTGGTCATTTTTTCAATTTTGACCTCAAAATTTGCCGCGCAAGCCTAATCACAATGTGTTAAAATAGCTTTATGTTTAATATCATTTATTTTAGTTTTGGCTAAAGTTTCATAAATTTTAAAATTTGTTTTATAATAAATAAATCTTGTAGAATTACATATAAAAAAATTATACTTGTATATGGAGTAGTTAAAAAATTACATGAGAGATCAAACTACACTTTGTAGTTCCTTCTTTGCACATTTTTAAGACTCCTTAGACCCCTTAAAAGGTCAATTTATTAAAGAGGTTTCGAAAAACTAAATTCACAGTTCAAAAGTAAATTTTTGTCAGATTCTTTAGTGTAATTTTTTACTCAAACATGTAGTGTTTAATTCAGAAACGATGGTTATGCAATATAATGCAAAGTTTAACTATAAAACAGTGTGCTTGAAATTAAGTTAAATCTAACCGTAACTTTGTGATTAACTATTTTGTTTTTAATATCCAAGTGGTGTACCTCGAACCTAATACAAGTGGTGTACCTTGGACTGGTCCAAGGTACACTACTATAGGTCTTACGTGCTTCAGATTGTTGAAAACCCTTTTTAAAATTCAAGTGAATTCTATCCTTTGAAAAATTAAGTATTTTAAGCTATTAATATGCAACCCTGATTTGTAAAGTCTAGAAAAATGGAAATTTGTAAGAAATTTTGATATGATGTGATAAAGAATTTTTTTGTAGTTAATTATTTAGATTTATGGAAGCCTGTAAAATTTTAACCATATTGATATAATATAGAAAATAATTATTGCATGCTCATCTAAAAATATATTTTTTATAATAAATATCTAAGCAGAACATCCTTTTTACGTTTAGGACCAGTTGAATAAACATAGGGGGAAATATTTGAGTTGTTTTTTTTCAAATTTAAGACAGAAAGATAGCCAAATGTTTTTCTATGGCATGATTTAACAGTTTAATTTTATGCTGCATTTTAACGAATACACCCGAGAAAGATTTCATTGCAGCTAAAAAAGCCAAAAGGGCACTAAAAAAACTAAGGCAATAAAACCCCTTACTGAGCCAATTGACCTAACATAACCAATTAGTACAATCTTGGCTAGAAATAAGAGTAGGTTGTAAAATGTATTTTTGAATTTTATGTGGCTAATAAATATTGGTTTACGGACTGTAAATCGAGTCTCTCTACCTGTTAATAATTGGTCCAAGGTACACTACCGGTTGGACCAAGGTACACCTGGTCCTAATTATAATTTTCCTTATTTATTTTTTTAATAGTTGAAATCATTTAAATAACATGTTAAAATAAATATATGTTGTATATAACAACATAAAGTATTCAGTAAAAATATTTTTATTCACTTTTTGCAAGTTGTTAAGAAAATAAAAATTGAAAAGTCAAAATAGGTCCAAGGTAACCCACCTTCCCCTACATAAATATTTAAGATAAATTCCCAATAAATTTTGACTTAAAATCGGATTAAAGTTTTAGCGTTTCATGAATCAAATAAAATCAGTATTTTTGTTCAGGTGCAATATCACTATTGTAAATATTTTTATTTTTATCTTACAACTTTTTCACAAAAGTTACATTCGATAGGTATAAAAATTTGTTGAATTTTTTTAAAAAATATTTTGCGTTTTTTAAAATATTTTTTTTAATTTCAATACTATCCTATACAATAAAAAATAATGTATATAATTTAATATAGAAATTTATAGATAGGTAAAATTTCATTTAACTAATCATTACTTTCAATAAATTAAGTATCTTCACAAACTCTGCTGATTTATATTATGAGTTTCCAATGGGAAATCTACCATTCACGAACCGTCTTTATTTTTGAAGAAAGCTAATGTACTGTAATAAATTCATCTTGACGCAACATCGGAAATTGCATCTCGAATAATATATGGATCCTAACACGAAGTATTTATTGAACGATAGCCAATGATCTTTCTTACAGATGCACTAATAGTGACAATAAGTATTTGGGTTACTAAGATTAGATGTATTTTTTCTACTAAATAAGTATTTTAACAGCTACAGGCGAAAACATAAAAGACTCTACAAAAATAATCTATAGGGACACATTAATTGAATTGTTGTTTATGGCATTGAAAAAGGCATATTGAATAGAAAATGGACATCGTGTGATTAGTAATTCATGATCTGCTTGCACTAATCAATTACCAACCTAAAGGTCGCTTTTCTATTCTGTAGTCTCTGAAATATTTTAGCACAATATATTTCAGGTTAAAGGCTGACTAAAACCGAATCCATGAAGAATGTATTACACTTTACATCGCAACTCAAAGGTATTATTAAGTACAACTACAATAGTATAAAAAGTTCTCTTCATATGAATGACTTTCTGACCTAGTTTAATTATTTTAAATCGAAAGCAATTTTAATGGATACTGCCATAGGATACTTCCGTCCATTCAGAGTATTTCCGTCCATCTGTGTGTGCACCCAAGGACTGACTTTTGTGGCCATGGGCACCAGCAAATTAGGAGGTCCCCAAACATACCTCTATAAAATATTCGAGCGTTGTTTTTTTTTTTTTGTTATTTTGTTTTGTTTTAATGTACACCACTAAAAAAATAGCAGTCGTAAAAGTTTAAACACAATTTCATAGTAATTCATGGAGGCAAAAAAATGAGGGCAGTTTTATTAAGCATGTAAATGTTCCTAAAGAAAATTTGGGGGCCCCTTAAAATTGGAGCCCCGGGCCCTGTGCCTACCTGTATACCCCAACCCTTCGAAAATTTCGTTCGAACAGACCGATTTTAAAATATCTTTCTTTGATTGACATATATATGACATTAATTCATGGGCCACCTTTTGTATATTTTTTTGTGTGTCTGTGTCTTTTGTGTGCCTGTTCGGATGTCTGACGATAGTCTGCTTCACAGCTTCAGTTCTTATCGTCCGATTTTGAAAATTCGTTTTTTTTCCCTTTTGGAACAGTATGAGATCAGGAACTTTTTTGCTTACTTTTTACCTGTCTGTCCGTACTCTAAGAATATCTGTGAATATTGACATAACAGGAAAGTATGACTTTATAACACTTCTTTGATAACTATTTTTTTATTTCCTTTCATAATTATTTATTAATTACCAATGCTGGTTTAGTTTAAAATGTTTTTTATATTAAATTAACTAAACCAAAAAAAATGGAGTTAACAAATTTCCACATTCAAATAGATTTATGGAAACTAGTGGAAAACTGTTACCTCCAAACAGCTATATTCTAATTTTTGCGATGAAGCTTTTTATTTAGTCTATTATGGCCGAAATTGAAAATGTTAAAGAAAATTTACTTTTTCATTATAAGAAGGTTTCATAAAATTTGGTTTGTCATTATCAAAAAGATTCACTTTACCGCCTTCTTTCTCTTTTAGCTAAATTCAGAATATGTAATTTATGATGTCTACTTTTCAGAAATAAAAAAAAAAGATTTTTCCAATGACTTCTGGTCACCTACGAATAGCCATTCTTCCCACTGGCCCCTTCTCAGTTTCCCTCACATCCAGCGGCGAAGTCACCATAATTGACGGCTTCGAAGTGGGACTGCTTCAGATGCTCACTAGAGGACTCCGAATGTCGTACACCCTACACGTACCCCCTGACGGTACATGGGGTGCGCCCTCTGCCACCGATGGCAATTGGTCCGGGCTCATGGGCATGGTGCAGAGGAACCAAGTGGACATGGCCATCGGATCTATATTCGTGTCCGAAGCGAGGATGGCTGTAGTGAGCTTCAGCTATCCTTACACTTGGCAGGACATCACATTCGCGACCCGTATGCCTGGGGTACAACCTAAAGGAATGGCCTTCACATGGCCGTTTGAGTGTTCGGTCTGGATAAGCTTGGGAGTGACCATCATAGGTTGTTACACCTTTTATTCTTTTGTATATCAAGTAAACTAAGTCCGCTTTTTTATCATTTTCGAGTTAGCAGCTGCATTGTATGAACTATCAATGTAGAACTTCAGTGCATTGAAAAAATTCCTAGTTCAGATAATATGCGCTAGGCAACAGCAATTAATAAAAAATGTTTTCAATTGCTACTACCTAGCGGCTTTAACTTAGAACGTCTGTAGCACAAAGAAGCATTTTATAGACTTGGTTCACTTGTATATTCACTTGTATTCTGAGCCTTCCCCATATATTAACAATTCAATGAACCAAATAAGGTATCTTGAAAAATTTAACAAAAAACCTACACTCTTAAAACAAACGAGTGAAATCCACTCCAGTAGGAGAAGTGCAATTTCGATATTGGAAAGGAGTGAATATTAAATCAGACTGTAGTTAAAATCACTCGTTTGGAGTGATCCTGTCGGAGGTTTAACACACAAAGGATCCACTCCAAGAGGAGAAGTGCATTTTCCAGACTGGAGGAGTGGAAATTAGTGCCCGTGAAAATTACTCAGACTGAGTTAAAATCGCTCGTTCGTTTTAAGAGTGTAAGAATCTTTTATTTTCTTTGCTGTTATTAGGAAAAAAACATTTTTAACGGAAAGCGATGTGTGAACGGAAAGCTTTTCAACTCGCCTTTAGTTCATTCTGACCGAAATACTTGAATTATGTATTTGAGAATATAAGTTTTTGTTGGGTCCCATAGTTATTTGAACCAAGCATTATTGTTCTGAAGTAAATAAGAAATGCAAATGCTAAAACATACTAAGATATAATAATCTTTATCTAGGTATGCTATTGGCGTTTCGATACCTTTCACATAAGCGTCACTCAGTTCAGAAGTTAGCCGTGCATGTCGTTGGTGTGCTGCTGCACCAATCCACCAAACTTCTCGGAAGTTGCGACGTGTTTCTCACTGGATCGTGGCTTCTTGGTTGCTTCTTCCTGTCATATGGGTATGTTATCATTGTGTGAATTACGATATCCTATAGGGTAGGCATTTTTTTTTCATATGATAACGATTGAACTGGCTAGTGCAACACAAAAATTCTCTTAAACAAGATATTCTCAATAGTAATTGCTGCAAATTCCACTGATTGTGTATTTCAAAGAGTAAGGTATTTGGGAAAATGGGCTTAAAAGCTACAGCCCAAAAAATAATTCAGCGAGATATTAATTAAGCATATATTTTTTTATACAAACTCTATTGGTTAAAGTGCCAACCAGGCAGTCAAAGTCACACAGGTATATATTTCTTAGACTCGAGACAATTAATTTTGGTTATTAGTATTCTGATGAGTATGACATCAAAGCAAAACCGTGCAATTTGTCGCTGAAAGTTGCAAGTGTTAAGAGAATTTTGAATGCTTTTCGATTTGCTCCATATGTTTCCTATTAAAAATGTATCTACTTCTCCAGGACAGGACATAGGAGCCATTGGGTTGTCAGAACCTTTAAAAATGAAAAGTTACTTATTCTTGTAAAATGAAAAGTTACTTATTGTTGTAAAATAAAAGATAACTGTATTCTAGTGGTTTCGGCCTCCGCTTGCAAAGCGAGTGGGCCCGGGTTCGAATCCCTGGTAAGGCATGGATATTTGTGTTGTCCTGAGTACATGCGGAAAAACGTGCTCATCAAATCTGTGGATCCGAAAGTCCTGTGGTCGGTCATGGCGCAGTTTACCGGTCGTCCGGAGAAAATTGCCCCTCCCCCAGCTACATGCCTCAATTGAGGAGGTGGTGCCATCTCGGAATAGAAGTCAGACATCCACCCTCATGGGTACTCAAAGCCTTGTGGCAACGGATGCTATTGCAATAACCCTCTTGCCTTCCAGGCTACGGCCTGGAGGCACACAACAACAGCAAAATATAACTACACTCTTAAAACAAAAGAGTAAAATCCTCTCCTATAGGAGAAGTGCATTTTCTACACTGGAAAGGAGTGAAAATTAACTCCTGGAATGTTGCCCTAAATCGCTCCTAATCGCCTTAAAATCGCTCGTTTGTTGTTAAGGTTGCTCGTTTGCGTTGGAGGTTTAACAAAACAAAAGAGTGAAATCCACTCCTATCGGGGAAGTGCATTTTCGACAGCGAGATGAGTGAAAATTAACTTAGACTGAGTTAAAATCGCTCGTTTGATTTAAGAGTATAAACTTTACGTTTTATCTGCAACAGGTACATGGCGGTTCTTCTGTCGTTCCTGACTGTGCCTTTGAGCGAGTATCCCCTGCGCACCGTCGCAGAACTCTCGAGAGCAATGGACAGCGGCAAATACAGGTGTGCGTCGGCAAAGGGATCGAACGTCCTGGAAAGCATGTTGGAGAGCAGAGAAGAATCGGTGCGGACGATAGGGAGACATATCTCAAAAAACAACTGGTTTGTGGACTTTCGGTCGGACAGCGAAATCACTGACTACTTGAATCAAGGGAAAACGGCCGTCATCACAACACGAGAGAGGATGAAATTGCAGTTCCAAGATCAGTTTTATATTTGTAAAGACGCATTGTTCTCATCGCAGTTGGCAGTCGCCGTCCATAAGAATTTCACCCACAAACGAAGACTGGATAAAGTCATAAAGAGAATATCAGCTTTTGGTATCTACCAAAAAACTATTAACGATTACTTATACAAGAAGAAAATAGGTTCTGGGGTCTCAAGAAATTCGGATACCTACATAAAGCAACTGACTTTGCCAGATTTGTATGGAGCATTCATTTTCTTAGGAACGGGGAATTTAATTGCAATCATAATATTCACATTTGAACTTATTTATGCAAAATTAACTAAATGATACCGAAACTTGAATATTTCAAGGAGCTTCCAGTGTTGAATTGTTGGAGGACATGCTAAGTTTATTTCTGATGATGCAATTTTTAACTGTAACAATTAGAAAAATCGGAATATAATATTAATATAGTATATTTAAGGGAATGGCGCTCATTAAAACAGTTCATATATTTCACAAAGTGCGCATAAATACAAGTTATGCTGGTTTAACCATATGTTAAGTGTTTTTCTCAACCAGAGTTCGAGAGATAGTCTCAAAATGCGATCAGACTTTTGAATTTTCGTAGAAGTTTTCGCCTTTTTCTGGAAGTATACCAGTAAATAGCTTCATACACAATATTATATTACAATGTTAGGTTGGTTTGAATTATCGTCGCACTAGAGCTATACGAGGGCTATTAGCGACGGGCGTCGTATATTGGAACCACAGTCAAGTGACGAGCCGACACCTGAATAGGCACCCAACGCAACCGTTAAGGGCGACATCGTACGCAGCGTTAGGACATTGAAGGATATTTAACATGCACTCCCTTCACGGGGTATTATTCGTCGGACATTTTTGGATGCACGGGCCATTTATAGGTCGGCAGTTATTTTGGCGATGCCCAGACCCAAACGTGGGACGTGGGACCTTTCGCATGCTAGGCGAGTGCCTAACCGACCGGGCTCTCCAGCCCTTCAATATTACAATGTATTCTTAGACTTCATTAAAATATGGCAAATATAAATCATTATACACTACACATTTAGATAAATGTTAATTATTCAATCCAAATCATTATGAGTAACATCGTAAATGCAATAAAAATTAGGGTTTGCAGACTTAAATTTAGCTCAATTATCAAAAGCATTAAAAATATATAACAAAACATTTTAAGTAAAAATGAAGGATTTTTATAATATAAAAAAAGCTTAAACAGCTTTAAAAATACACATCAAAGAAAATAATACATTTTGTTAAGTCCCCAAAACTAAGAGATACAAATAATACAGCTGATGTTAGCATAAAATAAAACAAACACGTTTAAACAATATTGCTTTATTTAAAAATAAATTTCTAAAAATCAAACAACATGATGTATAAATAGCAATGCACTTATACAACAATACAACCATGTGGAATTAGGAGAGCTATAACCCCCTAAATACAAGTGCTTAATAGGCACAATCGAAAATACACACATCTAGAACTATTTTTCTAGATTTCCTTTTACAAAAACACATCAAAGGAAATCGTCACAAGAGTTATTACCTATGTAACAGGTTAATAAGTAAAATATAAGTGAATTAATTTACTTTGGAAAACTTAAAAGGAATGATTTTAGGAAGTATCATGACTAATGTATTCCATGCTAAAACAAAGTTGCTTTTTTAATTTACGAAATTCAGAATTTAGAAAAATCCTGACTATCAGCATTTTTCTTTCTTTTTTTAAATTAAAAGCACACATATAATTTTATGCTTATTATTTAATTGTAAAAATTATTTTTTATAAATTTTTTACTTTAATCTTTTCAGCTAACATTTAGATGTTTTTACTGATACTTGAAAAAAAGTTTTGAAAAAAAAGCATATTTGTTGGTACATTGTCGTACAAACCAAAAGTTTTATTTACTATCCATAACATTGATTCAGCTTAACAACTCAACTTTTCACTAATATTAAAAATTTTGTTTTAAGTATAAGATGATAAGAGCTATGACAAAGATATGATTTACACAAAGCTGATTTCAATATAAAAAAGTATGCATGATGTGGTGAACTAAAATATCAAAGTAGATGCTTTACTCGATGCCCATTCTCTTTTACAACACTTTTGGAGGGCTCATAATACAAATGAACCAAGATCATAAAATGCTTCTTTGTGCTACAGTCGTTTAAAGTTGAACAACTAGGCAGTAGCAATTGAAAACCTTTTTGAATAGCGCATAATATGCGAACTAGGCATTTTTTTCATTATTGCACTGAAATTCCATGTAATTCTGCTGCTAACTCGAAAATAATAAAAAGTGGACTTGGTTTGCTTGTATTCTGAACCCTCAATTTGTCAATAGGCCTTATGTAACTTGTATAACTCGGATGCATTCAACTAACCATAGCTTTTTGTTATTAAAGCAAAATACCACTATAAATATCTTTGCCATGACTAATCTGGCTCCAGACAAAATTGCCTGTTTATTTAATGTTTGGATATTATTAAATGTTCCAACATTTACATTCATTTTATTAAAATATGGTTGAAGTGTTTCTAAGTATGAAATGTAAAGCAGAACTTAATAATTTTTTATGATTCACACTAAGAATGAGATTTTAAAGTGAAAGAGAAACTTTAGAATTAATTTACTTATACACAAGCAAAGGTAACAAGTCACTGTATCTGAATAATAATACACATCATATATTAAAAACAAAATTGATAAAGATAAATAATCTCAATGTTTAATTTAAAAAACAAGTAGAATAAAGACCAATATTCAATGTTACAAATTTAAACATCAATATCCCTTTTCAACTAAAGTGTAGTTAAATAAAATTGGCACAGATCAATTTTGCTTAAGAATGCAAATAATATAGTTTTAAAGTGAAGAGTACACGGGAAGAACCGATTGATTTCTTTAGAGTCTTTCCGTAATTGTCTCTGCTTGGCGGACATTGGTGACCGGAAACCGGTTTTTCTTATGGCTCTTCATTTGCGGTACAAACATGTGACTCATTCCACTCAACTCTGTCATGAATCAGGGTTGCCGCGAAAGATAAACAAAGCGAGTAACTGGCTTCTTTACACCAGTATAGGCGATTTCTCGCTTCCATCCCCAAAGAGGCTATTAAGGAAAGCCTTGTACAGAATCAAATGGTTCTTCTTGTGTACTCTTTAAGTGTGTTTATGCTTCAAGTGTGTAATTTTTATTTAACATTCTATTGTTACACACAGCACAAGAGGAATTGTCACAAACTAAGTACAATTGGGCTTAATTTAATATAAAAATTGGTGAATGTGTTGGCTTATATAAGAAAATATCCCTTCAGTAAAAAGGGTTATTTTAATTTAGTATTGTGAACAGCTTATCTTAAATTACTAGGTTGGAAGACTTTATATTTCACATTCAATGTATTAAGTTTATCTAAAAAGTTTTTGAAGCTTTTTTGATAGTGTAGTAAGGCTATAATTATTTCAATATAACAATTGTAGATTATTATTATTTTTTTTAATATTTTCGTAGTTTCCTGCAAAAAAATTGTTTTTTCCTTTACTTTCACTAAAAATTGACACATAAAATTCAGGAGCAAGCATTTTAAATCAAGACAATCTCATTAAAATAAAAAATACAAAATGCAAAAAATGCATTATATGTAGAAGTAGGTAATGTTTTGGTAACATACTATTCACATTTATTCTTTACATTAACAAAAAATTAACACTCTTAAGTTCAAAAAGTAAATATTTTTTAATAAAAAAAACTTCTTAATATGAATAAGAAATATATTTATTATAATAATAAAGTATGAATAAATCTAAATTTTAGGCTAACTATAAATTAGCCAAAATAATAACAATAAGAGTCATACAAATATTTACTTGGTTACAAAATGTCCCTTTCTATGAATTTACAATCAAAAATGTATTAAAAATTGACTTATTATTCTGCAAGCTTCATAAAAATGTATAAAAAATAATAAATACACACTTCTTGCATTCATAATTTTTGTACTGAAAAATACGTTGACTTCGATTTTGTAAAATTGCAACATGTGGTTAGGTACTAGAATCTTATATAAAACACCTTTGTTAGTTTAGTTACAATACAAGTAAAATAAATTTAGCTAATTTTTCAGGTATTAGATAACACACTTTATTATTAAAGAAAAATGAAAGCTTTTAAATAGCATTTGTTTGTTAAGTTATAGACAAAAGATAATTACATATTCCATATGAAATTCAGTATAATTAAACATGAAATATAAAAATCGATTCTAAATTGAAGGCACATAAATTGTAATTAGAAGACAATATAATTTTTTTTAATTGTTGCCAAATAAATTGTATTGCTAAGTATAATATTCCAAATGTAAATACATAAAAAAAAGGACATAATTAAATAGTTTTATTGTAAAACTTATTTTTTACCAAAGTATGTCACTTTAAACTTAGTTTGTTTTAATAATAATATTGTACTTACAATAATTATAAGAAGTTAAAAGATATCTTTAGAATCTCTTGCAAATTAAATTTTTTGTTCAAAACAAATATCATCTAAAACAACAATTTAAGTTAAATTAGAGAATTCGTAAGGAGGAGCTTAGTTTAGAGCACAGAGGGAGAATATCATTCAATGACTGCAATGATGGTATTGATGACTAATTTTACTTTACCAACTGAACAGTATCTTATAACTCAAACATTTAAATATATATGTATATATAAATTTATGAGATCAAAAAAAGAAAGAAATATCAAAAAACATATATGGTACTTATTAACAATATAATCAACAAAATATTGTGATTTTTAAGAATATTTTTAATTTTATAACACACTTATGTATAAAGCCCTTAATAACATTATATTGCTTAAAGTGACTTTAATTGATAGAGCATGTTTTTTTTAAAGAATAATTTTAGTATTTTAATTCAAGTATAAAAGAAATAGGACAAAATACTTATTTTAAAAAAACTCTTTTTCTTCATGTAAAACATTTTTTTAGGAGGAAGATAATATTATGATGGATAACAATTATTAAAATTATTAATAACAGTTTTTTTTTCCACATAGATTACAATACAACAAAATTTAGGTAAGAAAAAAAATTTGTAGAAAAAACACAATCTGATAGGAAAATATAAACTAACAGAGCTACTACATAATTTTTTGTATGAAGCTAAATAATAACTTAGAATCAAATTTCTAAACAAAAAGATAATGCAATTATAGTACAGTATAAAACTTATTAACATAATTATAAAGAAAATACTTTGAAAGTAATTAGCTAGATATTTTTGAAAAATAACCAGATAATAATATAATAAAGAAATATTAATCTAAACAGTAACATTATATAAAAAAAGGTTTCTAAACTTAAACATACAAAAATTCATTTAGTTGCAGGTGCATCAATACCGAAATTTATTCTCATTTGCTCAAAGAAAACAAACATCAGTACTGTATGAGGAGCTAACCGAACAAATGCAGGAATGTATCCCTAAAACAAAGAGTTAAATATATTCATTTGTATAAGAAAAATATACAGATATTTTTTCTTTTTAAAAATATCATAGCAACTTACCTTGAAAAAGCCTAAAGGTCCTAATTTGGCAGTAACAGTGACACAATGCCATAAATTCTGTAAAAGATACACAAATATGTAATCGGGTTAACTCAATAGTATGATGTTTTGGGCAAAAAGTAGTTAAGTTTGGTTTAGTTTTCATCGAACAAAATTACTAATTCCAAGTGCTTTTAATTATAGTTGTTCAACTAAGAATAATGAGTTTTAATTTTATAGTCCAAAAAGTTCTATAATAAAAATTTCCTTTGTATATTGTAAGCAAAAGAGAGGTTGAAATAGCTCCGTTCTCTATTAGAAAGCAATGCTAACATTCATTCAAAAGTTAGAATTGACATATAACACAGAAATAATAACTTAGAATTCAGATAGTTATTAACAATGTCCAAATAGTAAAAATATTCAGACTTGTGGGTGTTAAAATAAAATCTTTATACATTCTGTTTTGTATTCCTTTAATATATAGATAAATTTTTCGTATTTCTTTTAAATAATATTTTTTTTATACAGTAAACTCCCGATTATCCGCGGGTGGATTATCCGCTTTGCGGATTATCCGCGAGCCACTTTTTCCCATTTTTCAGTTCAAATATAAAAATTTAAAAAAAAACCATTAATTAATTTTAATTTGTTTCAAAGCTTTTTGGAAGAATGCATTCCAAGAACAACGAATTCCTTTCCAGAACGACGATTAACAAGAACAACGGATGCATTATAATAAAAATGACTGTAGGAAACCTGGTGTTCGGCCAGGTGCACATCACGAACAGGTTTTTGTCAAAAAGCGTCACTTGTAAAATAAACTGCTCGCTATTTTTATTGAATTGCTTTATGTGATTTTGATACTAGCGAAAAGCGTGTGAAACTAAAAAAAAGTTGTCTTGACAATTCAAGACGACCTACAACTCATTAAAAAGTTAGAAAACGGATCTTCTACAAATCAAATATGCTTGCAGTGTGGCATAGAAGAAACGACGGTAATAGACATTTTGATTTAAGTAAATTTGTACATGCTATATACGATTACTGTAATTTACTTTTTAATGAAATCCAGAAGAAATTTTGTTTATAGGCATTTTCTTCATTTTTGCGGATTATCCGCGAATTCGCTTATCCGCGGAAGCTGCGCCACACAATTCCGCGGATAATCGGGAGTTTACTGTATTTACATATGAATTAAAGTTTAAATACCTTATATTCACCAGGTTTGGCATTCATAGTTCTAGTCTTCAGAACATCTAGAGGCTGGGTAAATGTTGTAGCAATAGCTCCCTATAAAAGTTAAACTTATTTATATTCTAAGTTTAAATATTTATTCAAAAGTTTTAAGTTTATTTTACTTGTCTTTGAGTTTAAAATTTACAACAAAAAAAGTAAAATAAATTAATTTAAAATAAATTAAAATAAAATAAATTAAAGTAAATTAAAGTAAAATAAAGTAATTTAAAATAACACAATTAGTACAGTTCACAAATAAATAGTTGTTTAAACTTTGAAGGGATATTAGAGGAAGAATGCTAAAATGCACTTTTAGTTAATGTGAACAATAATAAATATAATAAACATAGTAACAATAATAAATATAGATAAATATTTAAATTAAGTAAAAACAAGTAAAACCATTTAGTTCTAAAATTATTACAATTTTCGAATTATTACAATTCTAAGAGTTCTAAAATTACAAAAAATATTATAAAAATATTAGAAAAGCGTTTCAAGTTTAGTCACTAAAGTCACTAAAAATATTCCAAAATGCAGCTAGTTATTTTTATGGTATTTTCTTTTATTTATTTTTTTTGGCATTTTAGAATTAAATTTTATTTTTTGGTAGCACTTTTCTCCTTAAGGTGGTGGAACACTGACCCCTACCCAACCCATTTTAGTCTTCATGCGCATCCCGTCGTTAGCAATGGAGATCATGTGATCTGTCGATCTATGCTTATGTTTAATGCAAAATAATTCACGACTGCTTTTGAAGACCCAACTTCTGCACAGAGCTCGACTGGGTTCTTTTAAATAGATGTCCAGTTATATCAATAGAATGGATATTGCTAAATAGATGTCCAGTTATATCAGTAGAATGGATATTGCTAAATAGATGTCCAGTTATATCAGTAAAAGGGATATTTCTAAAAATGTACAAATAAATTAAATTGAATACTTACAGCCATGATACTGGCAGTGAAATGTGTGACTAGATTGTCTGTAAAATATACTGTAGTCAGTAGCAATTGTTTGATTTGGTCATAAAAAGATATCTGAAACAAAACAATTATAACATGCATTAAGGTTTTGACCAAAAAAAATCCAATTATTCAATCATCTATAAGCATAATTTATATCGATCCATTTCACAAAATAAATTTGTAGGTTATGACACATAAAAATACAATTGAAAAATAAAATATTGAACAAAATATTTTTTTAAAAGTAGAAAACAAAAAAAAAATGTTTTGATATTTTATATAACTTACAACCAAAATAAACACAACTGCAAATTAATAATGATTTCACTCAGCAGAATACATTTTCGTACTGCAAAAACAACTTTATTAAAAGAAGTTTTGCTCATATGCCACAGTTTGTTAACTGCAGCTATAGTATAATTGTATAGTAACTTGTACTGTATTCATAACTGCAACCATCACTGTCCATTTTTATATTTATAACTCCTGTTGTAGTTACTAGTGGTCACAAACACATACCATGTAGCCACTGCCTGCTCTTCCATGTTAGGCCCGGGCCTAGGGTCCCAAAATTTAGGGGCCCCTAAATTTTAGTTTCTATTGTAGTAAATGCCGTAAATTCATAAAATATCAGAAAACTAAAAAAAAATTCTGATACTTCACTGTTTTTTTTCTTGGTTATGAATGAGAAATTGGAGTATCGGTTTTTTTTAATCGATATTTATAAGGCAGCCAATAAAACCGTAGCAAAATTTGATACACATTTCAATATTACACCATCATTTTGGAAATCATACAAAACATTTTATGGAAAGGGGCCCTGAAAATAAGTTAGTGCCTATAGTCCGGGTTTTCCAAGAGCAGGGTTTGCATGTAGCTCTAATACAGTTTTATGTGTGCACTTTATTTTTCGTACGAAGTTATCTTTCTTCTTTTATTTTAGGGGGGATTTATTAATATCACAGCTGTATTTAACAAATACTGAAACCTTATATATGACAACTTATATTGCAGTAAGAAAGTTTATTCCACTGAGTGAAATCATTACTTACTTGCAAATATATATTTAATGATTGTTTAATCAAACAAAGTTAATTGCATTAATAACTAAGTAATATGATAGTTTATCCATATACTTAAATCAATTCTGTAAAAATTATTTTTGATTACTTAAAATATTTTAATTAAAGAATGACTACCTGTCCTATAGTCACTAAAACAGCTCTGCTAGTGGCAGTGGTTGCTCCTGAAAACAGGAATCGAACTCCTTCTTTACGGTAAACTTGAATCAGACCATCAATTGCATGTTTATAGCTAAAATAATAGTTTCAAAGATTAAATTAAATATTCATTTCTTTCTCAGTAAAATTTAAGAAAGCAATAACCTAATAAAAGAAAGAATTCCTAAATTGATTTGTCACCATATGCAAAAGAGCTCAGGTGTTATACATTTTTTTTATTGTTAGTTGCAAATACAAAGTAAAATAATGCATCCTAAATAATTTTCTAAACACAAAATAGTGTATTGCCAAAACACAACAAAAAGAAATAATAATTTTAAAATGAAATTTTATAATATTTTTAAAAATTATTTTAAAGTCTCTAAATACACCTACAAACAATACCTTATTGAAAAAAAAAGTTTTGTATGTGTATACTTTAATGTTAAAATAAATTACTTTTAACTAAAGACAATTTTAATCATTAATGTCACTTTAAAAAAGTGCTTGTTAAATATTGCATTGCTTTTCTGCACAGATTCTATTTTTATTACTTTTTATTAAACTTTGATGATTCATAAACTTGACTAAATTATGTTTGTAAAAGTATATGTTATGATATTCATCCATGATAAATTTTCATGAATAATTCCTAAAATTTTCATTAAATAATTAAAATAGATACATATTATAAAACATTAAAATGAAACATTACAAAATGATAAAAATATACATGATATTATCAAGTTATAAATAGATATATAACAAATTAAGTGATACAAAACAATAATACCAAAATGATTTTAAAGAAATAAAAATCAAACCAATATCAAAATGCTTACTTTCGCCGTTGTTCTACAGGAAGCTTTATGTCATTTTGCATCCTAAAAATATAATAACTCATTGGAAAACACTTTGCACTCTAACTCCATATCACTTATAAATACTAATTTATAAGTAGATTTTACTTTAAACATTGCACAACTATATCATACTTCTACTTATAAATTAGTATTTACATATTAATTTATAAGTAGAATATTATTTTAAACATCATAGAACTAATAATATTAAAGTTTCAAAAAATAACAATTGTTACCTTAACATTTAAAATGCATTAATTACAAGTAATATACTTCTTAGTATATTGGTTGTAAGGAAATAAACAAGTAATATACAAGCAATAATTTTAATACTGGTGTTAAAAAGGGTAACAAAAAATAAATACAAACCTAACGTTGACCATATCAGCTGGAGTCCCAACTAAACCTCCACAAGCCCCAGCCACTCCAGCAAGCAAAACTTTCTTATAAAAAGGCATGTTTTCACCAGGAGTAGTGAAGTTCTGTTTTACTACTTCATAGATAGCAAACCTAGTGGTGGAGTAAGTCAACTGAAAAAATTGCGATGGAGCAGTGTTAATTTGAGGTGTTTACAAAGAAGGTTTCTTTTATAGTTACAGTTACCTACAGTGGTGGCCAAAAGTGTGGACATTTTTTTTAAGTTCATGTATTTCAACCGTTACCCGTGTGCTTGTATCTATTAAATTTTTCTTAAATACAAACGTTTAAATATTAAGTTAAAGGTAATTTAATGTAGATCTTCATTTTATAAAAAACAGAATTAAAGTATCTGTATTACAAATAAAGTTATGCCCATTTTAGTTGAACAAACAAGCACAATCAATGGTTTCTCTTATTATGCTGAAATTGCAATACAAGTTGATGGTTCAATGACTTTCAAAACTAAGACAGATCATTCTATTAGTTGCATAACTTATTTGTAATACAGATATTGTAATCGCGTATTTATATTTAATTCTACATTAAATTACTTTGATGATGATGTTGTGTAGATGGGTATAGATTATATGGGACCAAATGCTCATAGACTGCTTCAGCGATCTTCAGACAGTGGTCCTCATAAAGATTAAATTACTCTTAATTTGATATATAATTGTTTGCATTTAAGTGAAAATTAATATATTCTGTAAGCACACTAAGTTGAAAAATATGAAACTTTTAAAACTATGTCCACAATTTCTGCCACCACTGTAGTTTATTTAAAATGTATGTTTCAGCTACTTAATACAAAAAAAGTAACAAGTTACATTTAATTAATATAAAAAGTAACTAATTACAGTTACTTAATTTTGAAAGTAGATAGCTAATCAAACTTTAAGAGGCTTCAAGCTATACTTCAAAGATATAAGCAGTGTGCCCCTGATACCAAGATAGTGGGTTACCCCATACGAGTCAGCAGATTTTCAGGATGGAAAAATTGCAGGCTTGCATGCCATATAATTAGGTGGCAGGTAAAAGATCGCTTGAGTATCCATTAGGATTCAGGTCCCATCAGCATACTTTAACATCCACAGAGCTTAGATTTATCGTAATCTGAGCATCAAACTTACGGGGGCTAACTGGGTTATAAATCTACCATACTGTGATTGGATATAACTGTCTAAGGAACCGTACTAGTAGAGTATACACTCCTTGCCAACCTAACTTAGGCAAAAACAAAGAGTAAAAAGGCAGAGGGAAAAGCGTGGTTGGTCCATTAGTTGGAAACTCTTGTAAGGCAATATTTACACACAAAATGACCTGATCAAATCTTTCATTCTTATAAAATTGCCAAATTTTCTCAAATAATATTCAAATGTGTACCTTAAACAAAATTAATGTATTAAACATGTTTTCTGGATGGATTCACAAATAATTTATGGAACTCTTTACATCCACGCATATTTCTACTTACCCAACTTAGGTTGACAAGGAGTGTAGTGTTTATTATGCATTACTACCAGTGAATAACAAACCCTATAATTATTAAATGAATTCCTTGAAATGATTGCAACAAAAAAATACTTTCTTAAGAAAGCTGTTTATAACTATATAGGGTAGACTGACCAGTGAATGAACGTTTAAGACGTTGCGTTTGCCAGTGAATAAACACCAGGACATAATAACCAGGAGAACCAACCATGTCAGATAGTTTACTACTAGATGGGAGGAAGTCAGCGTATTGCCAATCCATCTAGTGGAATGATTTTCAATCCTTTTTTTTTAATTGTATTTACCAAATGTTCATTCACAGGGGCCTGTTCACTCACTGGTCAGTCGACCCTAAATTAAAATACTTTCTCACCTGTCTCATAAGTGAAGCACTTAAACCATTGTACAGAGCTAAGACTCCTTGATGTCTAACTATATTTGTTGTCACTTTGACAATGCTTAGTTTACCTTCCTGCTGTGTCTGCAAGTGCACCTATTACAAAAATAACATATTTCAATCTTTTTATCTATGACTGTATGGTTTTAATTCTATTATGGGGGAAAGTATTGGGATCAGATCTAGTGTGTCATTTTCAATTTAACTACCCCAGGCTCTGTAATTTGTATTTTCTGTTGTCTCAGTTTGTTCTTGTAACTATAAGTTTGTAGTGAATTTAAGAAGCTTTTTGCAAAATGTATATTCTAACAGGATTCTCTATTTCAGTAAAGATTTTTTGCTAGGTTATTCAAACAATTAAAAAACTAAACTGTTCGATGTCACAGCCCGTTAAAGGGCCAAAACCTGCCGTGCTCGTTTCAGCTTACTTGACCTAGGGCCCTGTGGTGCTAGGCATATGTCCTGGTTAGGTAGTCAACTTTACGTGGGACCCCCAATGTTTAGCTCCCAACAGACTTGGTACTCATTTCATTGACACACTTAAGGCATGAAAGGATGAGTCAACCTTACCCAATCCGGGACTCAGTCCTTGGATCTGCAAAGCACAACTACCACTAAGCCACTGGGCTTAAATCGAAACCATTACGTAATGTAATTTTGACTGCAGAGTGATCTCATATATAAATGTTCTTCAAGCTATCATCTTGGCAAAATTATTAATATTGACCAGATGCTGATCCACCTGTAATTTCATAATATTTATCAATTTACCTTCAACTATCAATATCAATGATTTGGTTGAAAACACTTTCCAATGTTTCTGGATCTGCCCCTGATATTAGCACCCATTACAGTACCGAGATATAATTCCGAAGTTTAAAGTAAGATAATATCAATAATGATATATAAATGCTACTTAACCTTCAATAAATCAAGAGGGTGTGTAACACAGGCGGCACCGGCACCAGCTAAACCTCCGAAATACCATCTCGCCGATCGGTCTTTTCTTGAGGATTCACCCATTCTTGAAAATATTCGTTTGCAGAAGAACTACAGTTGTTGTTACAATACACGGAAGAAAATCAGATTAGGAATTTCTAGAAAAAAAAAGAGGTTAAGTAAAATTAACGACATGGATTTGGCTAATCCACAAACTGGTGCGCTTGCCGGAACAAAATCTCTTAATACAATTTTTTTTAAACCAGTTTTCAGCCAAAATCAAAACTAGAAGGCATTCTAAAAATTATATTCGCATAAAAGCACATGAATAATAAACTAAGGATTTAAAAGGTCAACTAACTTTGAAAAACACTTAAGATTGAATAAAAGTTTTCCCCCTTCTCTCTCTTCTTCAGATTTCGTAAGCAGCCTGTTGGAAGCATAAACAATAAACAAAAACTTGATAGTAATTTACCGTTTCCGGCTGCTTATTTCTAGCCATACTAATAAGGCGCTTAAACACAGCCAAAAACTTTATGTAATTTTAAAGCCTGGTTAAGTGACGAAGGGAACACCTCAGCAATCACGGGCGACATCGTACGCTGACGCCGTCGGAATCCACAGATATAATGAGTACGTCTGTCAAAGTGTACTCGGGCCCATCCGTCACCGTACTCCTGAGAAGGTTGGATCCCAGGCTGATGCCTTAACCACTCGGCCACGGGCGGGCTAGATTAGTTTCAAATATCGTCGCACTAGAGCTACCCAATTTGGCTGTGTTAAAGCTCCTTCGAAGCTAGAAATAAGACGGCCAAAAGCGTTCGGGTCTCACTAGTTAATAGTTAATTAATTATTAATACGAGTTTTAGTTGATAAAGGGTTTTAACAGTAATATATGGAAGGCTACAAGAATACAAGTGAACGATTGCTACTTTGTACTACAGCCGCTAGGTAGTAGCAATTGAATTTTTTTTAATTGCTGTTGCCTAGCGCAAAATTATCTGAACTAGGAATATTCCACTGATATTCTACATAGATAGTGCTAACTAAATTGCTAACTCAAACCATTGCTAACTCAAAATTGATTTTAAAAAAAAGTGATTAGCTTGCATTCTGAATCCACCATAAACAACAGCTTTCTCCCAAGAAAGAAAATCTAAAAATTGCGAGGCTACTTGGCAATAGTAATTATTGTGCAGAGTTTTGTAAGGACAACACTAAATGAAACGTTTCAAAACTTTACTGCAATTGGGGATCTAAGACCTATACTTATGGAAGAAGGATGATGGGAGGGGGGTCATCACAGCTATCCTAGCCGGATTTCTGGATGCTTTAAATGCATCCCTTACCGGCTTTAACGTATTCCAATACAAAGGTGGTTGCAAAAGAATGACTCAATATGACCAAATATGGTCTGCATAAACTTAAATAGCTGCCCAATGATTCTATTTATTTTCAACAAGTTTGGCAAAAAAATAGCCTATTGAAACGTTAAAATTTTAAAATAAGTCTCTTGTGTTGTAATAAACCTTGTTTGGGTAAAAGTTGTTAAGACAACTGCTTCACTAAATCCAGTGCCCCAATGCATGAATTGTTCCACCAATGTGCATGATAACCATTACGTTGAGTAGCACTCTCAATAAGGTAAACTGTTTTTTATATATAGTGTCTAGATTTAATACATAATCTAGGATCTTCCCATGTTTAACCCTAGTACAATTAAAACAAGGTGTGTGCCGGTCCACTAGCGCAATGGTTAGTGTACTAGCCTTTGAAACTGCTGGGCTCGGGGTCGAATCCCGGTAAAGGCATGGATGTTTGTGTTTGTCAATAAATGATGTTATTTGTCTATGTGTTTGTGGCGTCCTTCTTTGTGTGTCTCTTGTAAGCATGGGAAATGGGCTATATAGCCTACGGCCTTCCCTTCTAGAGGGCGCAATCACTGTCATTTGTTAAGGTAAACTGTTTTATATAAAGTGCCTAGATTTAATACATAATCTAGGATCTTCCCATGTTTAACCCTAGTACAATTAAAACAAGGAAAACTTTTAGAACCTTGTTTGTACAAAGTTTGGCTTTGTGTACTTGTTATACCTCTCCCGACCTTAAGTTTGCAGTATACAAATGTTCTACGAGAAAAAGGGTAAATAGTTCTCATTTTTGAGGGCGAGAATCGAATACAAAAAGGTATTTAACATTCAATAAAAAAATTTATTTGTTATTTCAAGACATAAATTTATTATTTTTATTAGTTTAGCTTCAGTTAGAGTGTTATTTTAATTATTTTTTTCCTTCGATTTTGACGTAACAGGGCGCACGAATATCAGGGTCAAATTATCAACCAATCGGAGCAGGTGAAGCTTCGGCGCCAGCCGCGTTGTTTACGCAAATTCCTCCGCGTAGTACATTTCTCTGCTGCAAACTTAAGGTCCGTTTTGGTACAGTGATATATATTGGATATTTTGTTGACCCCCTTAAAAATGACTTTGTGAATACTAGTAACACCTTCATTACCTAATAATAACTAACTATTTTTTCAATTCATTTTTCCTCTGCAACTTTTGTTTGACGTACACTGTTCATTATTATGCTACGTATTTATCAAATACCTTGTTAATTCAGATAAACTTTTAACGAAAAATTGGTTAACAAACTCATTTTTGTGACGAACATTTTCTAACCAAACGTCATTGATCAGTTGGCTACTGTTAAAAAATAACAAACTTTAAATATCGTCCGCATCTCATTATTTTAAATATATTTTGGGCTACTCTATTAATAAGATTAAGTTAGTACTTTTGAAAATTATTTATTACTAGATTTATAGCACTACAGATATGTTCATTGCCGGAGCAATTTTAAAATATCCGAGCAGATCACACACAAAAAATGAAGTGGTAACTAAAATTTGGGATTTTTTACTATGATGCATATGCAACACTTGAGTTCCAAACCCACAAGATGTGCCGAGCATTTAAATACTTCCGCGACCGTTAACCAGTTAAATCACAGTTGTTTCCAATCAATAATCATCTTTTATAATAGAAAGTGAGATAACAAAGTTTCTGTGACTCTTTGTTACTGTCTGAAAAATACAGCTGCAGTGCATGATTTGTCCACCCAACAGTATTTAGTTTTAGTTTGAACTTTCTTTAGCAACCAGCGTTTTTATTTCTACTTTTTACAAAACTTACACTTTTACAAAATTACTACTTTTTACATTGTTTTATAATAATGCTTTTATTTTTATTGCAGTTTTATCATAACGAGTTAATTACCTAGTTTTTAAGCAGGTTATACTGTGCATCTGATTATGCTATTAATTTATTGTTGAAATCTCGGTTGTAAAAAATTTGAGTACTTTTGACATACTTTTTTGAGTAAATTTAAAGAAAAAGAGATCTTAAATGAAAATAAAAATGATTCGAAATAATTTGGATTATTGTTGTACTACAGCTATGCGAGGGCTGTTGGCGATGGGCGTTGTAATTTAGAACCATGCAATCAAGAGAAAAATTTGTATTCAAAAAGAACATTTAATGAATAACATATGAGATAACAGTTTCAGCCATTTACATGAGTATGCATATGCAAATTAGAATAGGCACATTACTACGAAAAAATTTGGAACATGGGAGTTATTTGTAATAAGCAAGATTTGTGTAGTAAAACTCATTTGCTATAAACATAAGCAATCCTACTCGTCTTAAATGAGAGAAACATTTATCGAGAATATATGGTCCCAAGGATGTTCTTTAATAAAAGTACTCTATAGTATCAGGGTTTTACACAAGCAAAACTTGGTCTTCATATTTTGAACACTATTACATTAAAACTCTACCAAGTCTGACAACATCAGTATTGGAAACTTCTCTGGGTCTGAATATCATCCAACAGTTGGCGCAGATCCTCATCTTCGAATCGGCCTTCCAGACTGGGAATCAGAGTTTTGGCTTCCTCTGGGGTCTCGGGACACAAATTGGCGAGCTGAGCGAGCTCGAACTTGTGGACCTTTTTCTGGGTGAGCAAACTTCTCACAGAAGATATGGTCTCCCTGTTGCGAAAACGACTGAATCTCTGGCAGTAGTTGAGGGTTTTCATGAACACTTCTGGGAGCTCTTGCTCTTCTTCGGCATTTTCGTTCTGGGTTTTTCTGTGCTCCAGCAACATCAACACTTCGGACACCAAGAGGGTTTCGGCGTTTTCGAATTCTTTCGGGAATTGTAGCTCGCCAGCGTCTTCCTCGACTTGATCCAGCACATAACTTGGAGCGCTAGCAGACATTGTTGGTTCTTTGTTAAGAAATCACTCGGTTTTTGGTGTAATAATGGGGTTATTTTGATTAAAAACTACTTTTTCTAAATATCGTCTCTGCGATTTTTTTGTTGTTGTGTTTTTGGTTGGTTGGTTTGACATATATTTTCAGGCTTGTGTGCTTGGTCGCAAGGACCCGCTTATAAACCAACGTCAAGTAAGATAACACAAGACACATACAAACACATATGACAGATGTTGCCATCTGTCTCCACCTCCACAATTTAGACATGTCCCTGAAGGGGAGGGAAATTTTCTCCAGGAACCTGTACCCATGGTGAACTGCGCAATGACCGACCACAGGACTTTCGGACCCAACAGATTTTACGAGCACGTACTCCGCATATACTCGGTAAGTCTTCAATGGCACCGGGTCTCGAACTCTCAACCTTCCGATTTCAAGTCTGGGGTCCGGACCACTAGGCTCCTTACAGGCCCTTGTTGTGTTTTTTGCAGAGCAGGAGTTGAGTTGTTTGATTATCTGATTTTAACCACAGAGAGCCACTGGGAAGTAATTAAGGGTTGCTCACTCCACCCTGACGTGTTCATGCTCCGCCTCAATCTCCCAGCTCTTTGCCAGAGGCAAAGAGCTGGGAGTTGCTAGAGGCAAAGAGCTGGGGTTTGGCTTCTTATTTGGCGCTATGAGATTTTGGCGAGAAAAAGCCCTTCTGGCTGCATGTTTAAATATTTTACTGTTCTGTAAACTTGGGTAAACAAATGGACTTGTGTTGTTTGCAATAACGTTTTAAATTTCATTTTTCGGAAGTGTTTTTGGTATTCTAATAAACCAAGAGAGTTTTGAAAAGACAAAGAGTTATTTATGCAACAAGCATGAAAAGTAACTTATTATGCAACAAATAGTAATCGATCTCTTAACTAGTGGATTTTATTTCCGAACAAGTGAAATAATAACACGTGTTTCAGGTGTCGGCTCGTCACTTGACTGTGGTTCTAAAATACGACACCCGTCACCAATAGCCCTCGTGTAGCTCTAGTGCGACGATAATACGAACTAAACAAAGCTAATGATACGTATTTTAAGTAGTTTACTTTTCACACGTGTTTCATACATTATTTTTTATAATTACGTGAAAAAAAATCTAATCTTATCGATTCGAAAATAATTAACGTCTTATTTTTTTTACGTAAAAGTAGATCGGAAAACGATAAATATCCGAAACTACAAAAGGCCAACTTATTTTAGCTTCCACACTACGTTTATAACGTCAAAAGTGGAAGGTTTTATAATCGTTCTGTCCGTTTGTCTGTCCGTCACCCACTTTCACAGAACGAACCGCAAGTCTCACAAACAAGTGGAATACGTCATTTTGAAGCAAAAAATCAGTTTAGGCTACATTCCAAATTTAATTAAAAAATTTAAATTAGAAGTTTATTTAAAATTTAAATAACTAAAAATTTAATCTACATTGAAATAACATGCGAATTCCATTTTTACTCAATATTTTCACTGTTGCCATGACATCAAACGTGCGAGAAACTTTATTTAAAATAAAAATAAAATTCTTGACAAAAATATTTATTTTTGTGCAATAATTCTATTTGGATTGTTATAATAGCACGATAAAGTTATTTTGAAGGTTCATTACATATGAATGAAGAAAATGCAAAAAAATATGCAAATTTTCACTTTTATTTTTAAAGCAAAAATTTTACTAATTTATTTTTCGAAATGTAAACTTGTGACTGCAAAAAGATATTTATTAAAAAGATTCATCACTATTCTTCTAAGTTCAAAAATATTAGCAAACAATAAAGATTAATTATCAAATCTGCAAAAGAAGATTTAAAAAAATTATTAGTTTTTGCCATGTTTTTGCTTATAAAAGTTTGAATTATAACTAGCCAAAGGCCCTGTTTGGCGAATTTCTTTTTGAGGTGTTAGTGTGTTTCCTGTTGAGCGTAAAATGTTGTGTGGAAGCGGTGTAAGTGACAGATTTTGTAACAAACCAACTTGTTTTAGTTTAAAGTCAAATATTTGAGCATGGATAGTGATACGAATTTTAAGCTTCCTGATGAAACGTCAAAGAAAACAAAACAGCCAATGAACTCGCAGTTCGGAGAGCGTGACATCATAAGAAATTTCTCATTACGTGAAAAAGAATATAATTGTTTCAAAAATAATTCAGGCGCATAATATTTTTAAATAAAGCAGATCTATAAATCTCTGAATATTATGAAATATAAATTTTGTTTTGAAATGAAATTTGTGTTCTAACTTTTGTCTTATTTAATTTCCTTTAATAATTTCTGTAGTACTTTAAGTTTCCATGTAGATATTCATATTAGACAATGCAAATGTAATGAACCAGTTGAAATAAGTGAGTTTCATGACATAATTTAGTTTCCATGGAGATATTCATATGACATTTTGTTTTTCTACCAATCAGATACTCTTATTTACTTTACCGCACTAGTGCCGAAAATGGCATTTTCGCCACTGTCTGTGACTTAAGCACGTAAAGTGTCACCTTCGCAACGATTTATGAATAAATATGATACAAAAAGTGAATTTTTTTGCACGTTGTTATAAAAATATTATTATTATTTACCCAGTTCTTAAAATAATATGTAATACGGTGTAAATCTAATGACTTTCTATTTTATCAATGACAAATTGATCCAATAAAAGTGCCTTTTTGACATCAGAAATGAGTACGCATTTAAATTTTTAATTCTTCCTTTGGCCAAAAAATTTATAAAAGCAATACTTATATTTAATGAAAAAACTATAACAAAAGATTTAAAAAAACCCCATAAAATACAAAAAACTTAATGAGCACTCGGAACTCGGAGAGATCAGACTTATATTTTTCATTTGTGGATACCATCTTTGCTGGACTGGATATTTTCAGCTTCGTGATAGTTTATTAATAGTTACAATAGATAACAGTAATATAACCTGGCTGTTATCGGTCGCCGGATGTCTTGGAGCCTAGGGAGCTGTCTTGGAATGGTCATTTCAGCTTTACTGCAAGCCAGGGCGCACTTCCTGCACTTCGTAATTCGTGTATACATTGCATTGCAACATAACTAGCAGAAAAGCTTAGGAAATCTTCTTTTTAAAAATTTAAATGACAGATGTATTTTTTAAGTAACAAATAATTTGTAATTATATACTATACACTCCACTATCCAGTTCAAATATATTCCCCCTTTTTTAACCAATCGCAGACACAAGATATTAAATTTCTACCTCATAAAAACATAAAATGTAAGGAGTTTTCTTAAAAACATTTATATATATGTATATTTATTTTATTAAAAGTTTCGACATTTTTCAATTTTTTTGAAAAGCATACATATACATAATATCTATTTTATTTGTTCACTAATAATTACATGAACACGTGTCAAAAATTCCAGACTTATTCCGAATGCCTTCTGAAGAAACTGTTGCTGAGCTTATTAAAATTACAAAATTTTAGTAAGACATCATCTTATTGATTACTTAATGACCATTAATTCTGTAATGCATGAATTTTTTTTCATCCCGAAAAAATATATTTGTATCTTTAATACTCATACATTATGGAAAAAATACTGAAAAAAAAATTAACTGCTTTGGAATTTTAATAATTTCAATTTTAAAAAATATTGCCATTTGGCAAAAACCAACTACAAAATTCCAATTTTGATAAGAATGATTAGAAAACTACTAGATTTATTTTAAAATAACCCCTTGAACTATAATTTTTTTTTCAAAAAAATTTATTTCTATTTAGTACTAATATTATTACACTTTGAATACTGCCAAAGACGTAATTTTACAGCATTTAATAGCTTCACTCTTTAATTTCGAATACACTTTTACTACTGTCATCTATGAGGATTTTATTAGCAAATATAGCTTCAAAATGGAGTGTAATAGATGAAAAAACACAGATCTGTCGAGATCGAGCTCTACTTTAATAGAATAAAGTGGATCATGTTGCCTGTTGCCATATGGCAACAGTATGCATTCGAGGGTTAAATCTGCAGTTTTAACAGTAAATAATCAGGTAAAATCAGGAATTTAAAATATTGAAATGGCTTTAGATAAAAAAAAATTCCAACGTTAAACCTAGGATCATTCTGCAGAAGATAACACTCGATTACATAAATATGAATACATTATTTAGATCAAAAAGTAGTTTTTTTACTAATAATAATTAAAACTTTTAACGAATTACCATGTATTAAAACCACTATTCAGAATCACAATATTTGACGTGAAACTTACATTTAACATATTCGCTGTAAAATTGAACCTATAAATATTGCTTTAATAGATAAAGATATTTAATTTCAACACTATCTTTGTTTTCGTAAATTACCGCAACATCATTTTGATAAACAGTTTTTAGTTAGTGAAGTGCAGTTCTTCATTTACCTACATCTATTATTTGCGCAAGATAAAGTTTTTTTTTTGTTTTTTAATTTTAGTAATTTTAATAGTAAAATAAACATCCTATAGACGCTTTCCTATTATATAATCGATTTTTAAACATTTAGTACATCATCATAAGTTAGAAATATCAACTGTGCCTGATAATTGATATGTGACGAATTGGCCTCTACTGTTAGACATTTTTTATATTTATTTATTTTTATCACAGGTATTTTAATAATCTAAAACTCAGTCCCAGAAGAATGAACTTGGCTGCATTTACATTCTTTTTAGGTTAGAATATAGTTCAGTTTTACGTGGACGTATCTGAGTATCAAAACTAAAATATTTTTTCTAAGTACACAACTTGAAGTATAAATTTGCTTGTGTGTGCTCCCTCCGGATTTAAACTAGTGTTTCCTTATAATTTTATTTTAAAATATTCTATTAAAAATCTAATTTAGAAATATGTTTTATTTCGAATATGATTTTTCTACATTAACACATGCAAAATTTCAATTAGGTTCAATAAATATATTTAACTTTCAAAGATAACAAAACATAAATAAGCTGTAAAATTTTAATTTTGAGCATAGAAACCCTTTTTCCGCTTAAATGTACTACAGGATTTTCATCCAAAATTTAAAAACTGCACTATCACTACCCTACGTGTGTATGATAAATGGTGTCTGTATTTCTATTTCTACATGAAATAGTAAAGTAAACCAAATATTGTATGTTGTTCTAGCCCATTAGCACTAGTCACCCCTAACGGGCAGAGTAAAGTAGAAGAAATAAACGGAAAAAAATCTCTTCAAAGTTCATTAAATTTGTGCATATTGCATGCGAAGATTCTCATCCAAGAGCGCAAATTCCATGTGACGATTGCGAAACCTTGATTATAATACGTTTACCAGTAACATATTCAAAATCCTTTTTTTTTTTCGTTTTTGTTATTCCTTTTTTCTAGAATTAAATATATTTTTTTAGTTTGCTCTCTTCTATTTTCCATTACTTTTTTAATCGATTTAATTCTTGTAAACCCTACCATTAGTGGTCAGGGACAAATCCAATTGAACGAAACTGATTAAATTAATTATATATATGCTGATGGAAAATACTAATGTTTAAAACTTGAGGAATAGTCATGACTTACATAATTTTTATTACTTGGGGACAGAACATGACACCTTTAGCAAGATGTAATACATAATAATTTATTCTAATATAGCTATATGAAAGCTAAAGTCACAAATTGCAACAAAGGGGAACCTCAAGCTGACCAAAATTTTCAAATTACAGAATAAATTTTTCGTATAATTTAAATCCGTTTCTTTACTTTATTTACAAAATCTAATTGAACATGGTATAAAATTGTTATAGAGACCTGGCACAACTTGAGATTGATCTCTTATAGACCTGGTGAAGAGGTTTAGAATACTTATTGAGAAAAATTAATTTTAATTAAAAATATATGTGGAATCATGAAATATTAGTTTTTAAAAAAAAAAAAAAATTAAACAAAAAAGCATTTACACAAGCTGTTTGAAATCGAAATGTCTATATTGCAAAGAAAAAAAGGCTCAAAAGAAATGTGTTTCAAATTATGATTCATAATTTCCTTCCGTCTCTTTTATTGGTCTATCATTGAAATAACCGCTTGTTTATGTGATTTAACCAACACTAAATTTCTAATTTTGGAAGAAACTATAATTTTCCATCAGCAATATATACAGGGAAATAGTTATTTAAGCCGCTGTGGGTATAATAAACTTTTTCCAAGCAAGGAGAAAATTTACAGAATTTTCAAAAAGTTGAGATTCGGATACATTAACTTTTTATAATTACGTGCATTAAATATTTTTCTTTTATATATTATAAAAGAAGGAAATTATATATTTTCCAGCAGTCAGAATTTCCTTCTCTTATGTAAGTATTTCTTCTTTGCATTATACATTCACATATACATGCAGTATTTTACTTTGATACCTTTAGCAAAAACTGCATAAGCTCCGAAGGACATAAGATCTTAAGGACCTAGACAAATACTAATCACTTCAATAAGGCTTTAACGTTAAACACCTGAAAGACCTAAGGCACTAGTCCAAGGCCACCACTAGTCCCCGCTCCATAACTGGAAACAGCGACAACCTTACTTGACATTGCCGCAAGCTGCTCCTTTTGAAAAGGGAGTGTAAGCCATATGAAAGAAGAGGGGGGGATTTTCCCCTGTTCTCTAGATAACAGGAAGAGGAGGCACAAAAGTTCGAAATATAAATCACTACTCAGTACTCACAATTTAAATTTACCTTTACAAATGTTTTCAATTGAAAAAAATAGGTTAAATATTAAAGTGTCTAAGAATATTGTTAAAAAAATTATTTATTATTAATTCTTTTATTCTAATCCCTTCGACCATATGACTCTGGTTATTCAAATTCAATTGATCATAAAACCATTATAAATAATACTGAACACTCTTTACTTATCTTGTAATATCATTGTTAAAAGATATGTTGATTATGAATAACATTATAAAGCCAGGAATTGACTAAAATCACTACTTAATCATGTTAAAAATAAACTTAATTTTGAGAAGAAATCTATGTTTCTATTTTGGTCTGTTTTATATATTTTCCTCGACTCAACTTCAGTACACGTATATTCCATATCTTATCGGAATTTCTTACAATTAAACGTGCAAGTTCAAATAAAATCCCGTGGTCAAACCACCATCTCAATAAGTAAAAAATAAGAATAAACCTCAAATACTCAAAAGCAAACGATACTGCATTTGGGGGTTGCCTGTCAACCAAATGTCGCGAAACCCAAAAAACCACTTGATCTGCTACTTGGCAAACGCAACACTAAATTTTTCCAAATAGCAAGCGCCAGAGGCAAAGAGCTGGGAGATTGAGGGCGGAGCATGAAGTACGTCATGACCGCGGGAGGAGTGAGCAACCCTTAATTACCGCCCAGTCAGAGAGCCACTTCTGCTTCTCAAAAAACTATTGCAGACATAATTCACTGGGCATGATCAATTGCTTTTAATCAACAAAATGTCGTACAATTTAAATCAAATGGCAAAAGAATGAAATAAACTCCAAAGAAATGCTAATTGAAAACAAATTTTTCGATTGGTGAATCAATGTCACGTGAAAGCAGATGACCATTCGGAGCAATCATTTAAGAGCCGCAAAATTGAAAGCTGGGATGGTACGTCAAACTAAATTTTTTATATTAATCTAACATAAAAGAAGAAGCGTGTGGTTGAAGGGAGTGTAACAAGTAAGTAAACAAAAACAAAATTTTCATTTTATTTTCGGATTTCTGATCTTAAACTAAAGTTTGCATTTTAAGAATTGTTCGTAATTTCTTATTACAAAACCTAACATTTTAATTTTGTAATAATGACGACTCCAATGTTTGTAAAGAGTGGAAGGTACTGTAATAACTTTAATTATTTTTTTTTATTTGGTTTTCAAGTTCTTGATTATGATCAGGGCCGTGTGGTATGTTTTTATCATATGATGCAAATCATTAAAATGCCGCTCTTGATTTTTGATAAAAGTTTTCATACAAACAATTTTTAATCAATTACTGAAAATTTTCTATCCATCACCCATATGAAAGTTATATTTAATTATTTTTTCATTATTCACAACTGTTGGGTAAACACACATATTTCGTTTATTTATTTTTTAAGTTAAGTTATTTAAGTTACATTAAATGTTATTAATTTTACAATTGCAATCGGCACATAAAAGCAAAAAACGTACTAGAAGTTAAAAATTCAAGTTTACAGAGAATCCCCCCTATTTAAAATTAATATTTTGTAGAGTTGGGTTTGTATAGTGACAGAAAATGTGTATTTTTTAAAAATATAAAGTTAAAATTGATATTTTAATGATAATTTTTGATATTTGTAGTCTTTTACAGCCGGCGCACAGTGAGTTCTTTCATCCGAATTTTTGGTCAAAAATATTTTTGAATAGAATTTGTATTATTATTTATTTGCTCTCGGCTTAATTTTTTTTTATCAATAAATGAAATTATTAAGCTAGATATTAAGATATGCGTATCATTTTAAGCAATGATGTTGCGTGATTCAGGGTCTGTGAAAATTTTAAATCACATTGTGAATTTTTTTTAAAATTTAATTGTACCAATATATTAAATTTAAAGCTAAATAATATCATTTGTCGAAATTCTTTGTGCTTAATTATGCATAATTTCCAAATATAACCACAAAATGCATTAATTAAGTCATCGTGTGATTCAAATTGAGATTCCTTGGTTCAATCACGTATTGCGTTATGATATGCCATAAACGTGGACAATTAGCAAAATCTAGTTAAAAGTATTTAATATTGCAGTGCAGCTCTAGGTTGATAATAAACTTAATAGTGGTAAATAAACTTAATAGTGGTATAATAAACATGGTAGTGGTAAAATGAAAACGTTAGGAACAAATAAGTTTCAATTCAAAATTAGATTTGCCAAGTATTTCATTTTCTTATTACACATTTGACATTACTCATTCGTAAGATGGCTAAATCTTAATTAAAAAATATTCTTTAAGAAAAATACATTTATATATGTCTGATACACAAAATTACTGAATTTAATTAAATAGAAGTAAAACAATCAAACTCTATAACTTTCTAAAACAGCTGTTATATAAAACATTTAACTGATTGTTTTGTATTATATAAATGCTTTAGATCTTTATCTTTTGCAACTGCTTTGAGGATACAATTATAAAGCAAGTCAAAATTGTTGCTCAGGGACCAAGTTATTATTTGTTTTTAAAGTACAAAATGTCATGAACTTACTTTTACAGAAGAAATCAAAGTACATATCGAACACTTGCAAGTTTTGTTATATCTTAATGCAAATAAACACGCACTCTTCCCCTTAAAAACCAACTGCTAAGTAGTTCTCCAAATAGTAAAATAACTGAAAGACCGCAGACCAGAAACACATCCAGTATTTTGGTGTTGTGTACAAGTGCGGTGCTATACTTTCATCTTAGGCTATAAATTTCTTCGCCCTCCCACATTCCCAAAAGAAGGGGTGGGGGGTCTTGTTGACACAGATGGGTCGCTAACTAACATATAGTTACCAGTTTGGAAATGTAAACGATTGGGCTGAGTGAGTGAAACCCAGTCCCTCTTCTCACAACCCAAATAAAAAAAAACCATGCAGTCTCCTAGCAGTGGCTCTTTTGTAGACTGCCTTCTCTCTGTTGAAGATAAGAAACCGACAGAAAGAGCGCATGGGATTAGAACCCCAATTCCCACTCATCCCCGCCTTTCCCCGTGGCCATCTCGGGTTTGTATTAGATATATTTTCCTTCTCACTATTTTGGATATTCATTAGAATTGCCGCTCCTGTTCTTCCTGTATTTGAATATTTAGAAGTATTTATTTTACACAGATTTAGTAAATACTAAGTTAATTTTTTGAAGCAGTATTAATTAAAAAAAGTGGAAGTTAGAATTTCAAATGTTGCCGCCCCCTACTCAACTGCCGCCTGATGCGGCCGCCTCTCTGCATCATAGCACCACACGGCCCTGATTATGATTATGTCAATTTTGGTTTTACATTAAGTGCCTTTTGTATGTGTTTATAATGACTTTAAGCAAAATTATCTGTGTTTCTCCCCCCTAGAATTCAAAAGGCTGTCGCTCTCATCAATGATTTAGACTCGTCTAAATTCCCCCTTTTATTAACACGAATTCTCCAAAAATTTCACTTAAAGGTAAATTCTCCAAAACAATTTTTATACAGTCAGAGCAGTTGTTCTTAAAAAATTGCATTTCTATTATAATTTTCTTTTTGTATTTCTACCAGGAAGAGGTTTTCACAAAGGAGGAAAGTTCAAAGTTAGAAGTCTCTCTATCAGTTGATCAGGAACAGCTCAAGTTAATTTTGCAAACCCTCACATTCATTTTTCAGCAGGTAATCCTTTTCTTTTTACCAAAAGTTGAAACAGTAGATCTTTTAGTCAAAAAATAGTTTGGGAATGCCTTGGCGATATTTGTGAAATGCAGTCAAAAGTTGAAGTATTTGAATTGGATGTAATTGGGGTAGCTAAGCTCCATATTTTCCTTATTAAGCTCCATTTTTATGCACACCGAAAAAAATAATGGAAATTTTAAAAAATAAAGTGAAAAATTAGAATGGAAAAATAAAGTGATTTAAAACTTAAATAAAATAATAAATTCTTGCTAATGTTGAAAGATATTGACTTGTTTCATTGGACAAGTGGAGCAGCTATTGCTGAGTTTAGTCCCTTTTCTAACCAGCATTTTAATCATATTTTCATTTTCAACTAAATGCCATGTTTGGCTGCACATTACACAGTCATGCAAATTCAGAAGTTTAATAGACGTATTTGTTTGTGATAAATATTTAACTGATAGCCCTTACCCCCAAGCAGGGCCGGATTTAAAGATTTGCCGCCTGTAGGCTACGAACGATTTGACATCTGATATATGTAGTTTTCTTCACTATTTTTTTTCTTTCTAAAAATCATCTATGTGCACTCTAAATCGAAATAATAGGTGAATTTTAACTGTTCTACAATTTGTCTTTTAACTTCCAAGTCAGGGGGAGTCTAATTGCAGCTATCATTTTACTACTAAATATTAATACTAGAGTATAGACTGACCAGTGAGTGAACAGTCCCCAGTGAATGAACATTTGGTAAATATAATTAAAAATGAGGATTGAAAATCATTCCACTGGATGGATTGGCAACACTGACTTCCTTCCATGTAGTAGGAAACAATCTGACATATGGTTGGTTATCCTGGTCATTACATCCTGGTGTTCATTCACTGGCAAAGGCAGCGCCTTAAACGTTCATTCACTATTTAGTCTACCCTATCTATGCGTTTACTGTTTACACGTTAATGGAAACTATTTGTTTCTTTCTTACAAACATTAGTATCTTTATAATAATTTATGTTTTATGTTAAAAATTTCCCGCCCCCAAAAAATTTGCTGCTCTAGGCTACAGCTTACTAGCCTATTTAGAAATCCGGCCCTGCCCCCAAGTTATTTTAATATATTAAGGTTTACTTTCCCTGTTTTAGGCTGCATATCATATGGCAAAACCTGCTGTTCTATCTCAACAACTACTGCTTATAGATATTAATGAAGAAAAGGTAAAAATAGAAATTCCTATACGATTACTTCCAAAATTATAATAACCTTTTAGTTTTCATTAAAATGTTTATCTTGCTCAATTGTTTTAATTTAAAATTTTTGTGCATAATATTTATTTTTACTCTTTCTAAGCATTTATTTATTTCAAAGAGCAGTGAAATTTTTGTTTTTTTGAGAAAAAAATCAAAAAATACTCAAAAGAAGCCATTTATATACTAGTCTTCAGCTACTACTGGGTGCATAAGCATGCAAATATAATAAATAAAATGTAATATAATGTTAAACAAGTTACTTGCTTATAAATATTTCTAGCATTGTTCAGTTAACTTGCCCACAAACCTCAGAAACATCATTTTTGTATTAATCAAGTTTAAAATACAGTATACTTTACTTTTCTCTTACTTTTTTTTTTTCAAGGTTTCAACTATTGTTCAATCCTGGGTGGCCAACGCAAAGAATGTTATTGAAAACTTGAAAAAGAAGACTATAGCTCCAAAACAGGTATTATGAGAGAAAATAGTTTACATTTACTGCCTTGAAATTGGAAACTTCCATTGTTACAGGGAGCTTTAGCCAACAAATTTAACATTATACACTATAATATATACTTCACTATACTAAAACCGACCTTAAGTTTGCAGCAGAGAAATGTACTGTGCGGAGGAAACTGGATAAACAACGCAGCTGGCGCCGAAATTTCGCCTACTCTAATTGGCTGCTCCTCTGACCCTGATATTCGTGCGCCCTGTTATGTCAAAATCGAAGGAAATAATAATTACACTCTAACTGAAGCTAAACTAGTAAAAATAATACATTTATGTTTTGAAATAGCAAATAAAATTGTTTATTGAATGTAAAACACCTTTTTTTATTCTATTCTCGCACTGGAAAATGAGAACTATTTAGACTTTTTCTCGTAGAACATTTGTATACTGCAAACTTATTGTCGATTTTACTGTAATGTTATACTATTAATGATAAACACAAAGTAGTATTTGTTTTAATAAATATTTTATTAAAGAGTATTAAGAACCAATGCTTGGATTCAAGTTTTGCCATTTGTGGGCTTGTAAAAATTTAGGTAACTATAATATCGGGTTTTATACTTAATTTTTTTTTATTGAAATAAGTTGCTACTTTTTGTTATCTTGAAAAATATTTATGTAGCATAAACCACAAATATAATTAATACTATAAATCAAATGGAGGCAAAGCCCCATTTGATTTATTGTAATATTATATTTGTTCCATAATTTTTTATGTTATAGCTTGAAGATGTAAATTGGGAATTGCGTCTAGAGCTGGCACAGTCTTCATTGTCCAAGTTAAAGACTCCTTTAGGATTGTTGGAATTGACTTTGGGAAAAGGTGAAGGAAGCACTGAAAAAATTCAAATGGAATTTTCTCATAAAGAGTTATACTCTCTTTATAACCAAGTAAGTAAATTTCTTATGTCCAGTATTTTGTAAGAAATCAAACTGACATTTTATTACTAAAATATTTTTTAAATAAAATCTTGCATAATTTAATATGTTTTCAACACTTTTTTTTAAAGGATGCTAAGATTTGACTAAAGCAATTTTACACAATTATTCTTCAAAACTGCAAGTAAATTAAGCTGTTAACTAATATTGATTTAATTTGCAAACGAAAATAAAAATAAAAAGTTGGTTTTGGCCTTTGAAAGTTTAAATTACTGATGGATGCTGTGTTTGGATTTTTTTCTTTGTATATAGTACTTGAGTGGAAGTTATTCTTAAGTTGATAAGTTACTTTTACAAATTACATTTGTATTTGAAACAAAGTTTAGTAACTTACAACTTTTCAACTTAATACATTTTAGTAACTATTTAAATAACAGAAGAGTGAGCTGCTTTAGTTCTTTTAGATGTTATCGTTGTTAATAACTATTTGTTTAATTAAATAATATACTATTGTTATTTTACTTACAAAATTAATTTATAAAAATGCTTTGTTTTATACAACATTCATAGTGAGTTTGATTCTTTTTCCTTTAGCTTGAAGTGGTTCAATCACAACTAGATGCTTTAAGATAAGAAATCTGAATTCATATCCTTGTCAGTTCTTATGTAATTAAATGTGATTAGTTTATTGTATATAATTTTGTGTGTTGCAATACATGTATTTTTTGAATGCAACTTAATACATTGTAATTTTTATAAAATAAAATTTGTTAATGGTAATGATTCTTATTATATTCTGTAAAAAGAAAATACATATGGATCATTTGCTAAATAGTGATACTTTCTAAAATAAGCAGGTTGATGGATTTAAATTATTTGCTTTTTTTTTTATTGCTAACTTGTTTTGGTTGATTTTTAGTTATTTTCTGTTGCCACATTTCTCGTGCGAAATTATTTTTTTATTACTTTAATTTTTTCCTGTTAGTATGTAAATCTTCTGATTATTACAGAATGGAATAGGAATAAGAAAGGAAATATTGTCTAAACTATTTTAAAACATTGAAAAAGTTTATTTTAAAATTCACACTTATTATTTACATTTAGTTGAGTGTATACATCAACTTGTACTGCTACAAATATTTCTGAAAAACATTTTTTTAATAAACAAGATTGTATCATATAGGAGTTATTTACACATAACACCATAACTAAATTTTTAAGCTTTTCGTTGGGAATGATTGCACTAATTTTATAAATACAAATTCTGTACTAACGGCTAGAGCACACATGCATCCCATTTTTAGAATTGGGCTTTGATTGGTTCCTTTGAAATGTTTTTAATTCGATTTTGTTAACCTTTATTTTGTAAATTGATAATTTTACAAATTAGCTGATAGTATATGCAACACATTTCAAAACATTATGAATAGCACTTTTTATATGAAAGAAATTTTGACTACATAGCTTTGTTACTTAAACCTAGGCTGGATACTATTAGCTCAATTGTATTTCCTAATATTCTTCATTTATAACAATTTAATCCTTAAATCGTAATTTTATTATTTTTAAGGTTTGTAAAAGTTTTAACACCTTTGTAAAGCTTAAGCTCAATTTTAGTTGGCAATAGAAAAATTCCCATATTTTTTTTAATGTCTAAAACCAAATTTTTCAGATAGACCCTGAATTCAAATATCTAAGTGAAAAATTAAAAAAAAAAATTATATATTCAAAATGCTTTTATTTCAGTTTAGCATTGAACCGTTCTGCTTTGGGCTCTGATCGGGATGCCAATTCGCATTCTTGCATATCAGTACACTGATAATTTCCCCAACTTTCTTATTACATAGTCCTTGCCTCCTTCAAAACTTCTTTATTTTATAACCTTCTAATCTATTGAAAGTAATAAACTATAATGCTTCTGCAGCTTTTATCCTGCTTTCCCATTAAATTTTTATTTTTGTATGAGTAAGTCCAAAACGCTATTAAATACATTACTTTAAATTCATAGTCTGTTAAGTGTGGTTGCTATATATTGCTATGCATTTGCTATATAAATTCTTTTATTAGGTTTTAAAAAAATAACTATTAACAACTATAGCCAAGTGCAGTAGAGACCTATTGCAAGTGCAATCAGGCATAACTTTTCGAGCTGTGGAACAAAAAGCCAGGAGACGGTTGTGGTTTAAGCTGACAAAACAGCCGCTTCCCTTCAGCTAAATTAAGCAATTTCTCTGCCCTGCACTTTCCAAACTACTATCTTTAAATTTAAATAAAAAAAAATTAAATAGGGTTGGTACAGCCAAAATAAAATGCCATTATTTTCTCGATTGTCTACATCAGCTAAAAAATCATCAGCCTACCAAAAAAAATTTGGGAGTTTTCCATTGCCAAACCTCCAAAATGTCATTACATAATTGAAATAAGTCCAAGTAAAGCTAAAATATAACAGAATTTTTTTTTCACCCATGGACCTTATCCTTTTTGTCCCAAAAGGTATTTTGATTGCATAGTCTTGGTATAAAATTTCTGAATGCAAAATAAACACAACATTGGTCCTTATCCTTTTCCCTACCAGCTATTTTTGAAATACATCTTTTAAATTTTGTTTGCATTTAACTAAAACATTAAAAAAAAATCTTGCTTACTTAAGAAATCATTTTAATCATTCTCGCTTATTAAGAAAGCAGTTATATTCCATCAATCCTAGATAACCTAAAAATAACAGCCTACATACTTTAAAGATATTTTTCTTTGTGTTGTAACTACAATTTTTTACAAGCAAAAATTTCTTAATTATTGAATTTTCTTAAATAATTCATTACAACTTTTAATGTCCGGTTTTGCTTAAAAACAATTAAAGTTTTAACACAAAGAAAAATATCTTGAAGGTATTTTTTTTATCTAGATTTGATTGGACATAAATTATAAGTCACATTTAATCAAATCAATGATGTCTTGAGCAACAGTATGAGGTACAACTGTGAACACATAGAAGCCAAAAAAAGGCTGCACTTAATTCTAAAAATAATACAACCAGAAGCATGGAAAATGTTCTAAAAAGTGGCAGTAAACATGCAATATCCTAAGACACCATTATGCATTGAGTCAAATATTTATTATGCTGTGAACTATATATCAACTTCAGAATTTATAACAGTGTAAAAGTAAGAATTGAAATGGGTTTTTTAACAAGTGCTTATCAGTGACTTTTATAATATGAGCTGTGTAGCTATCACAGATATTTTTGCTGACTTTTTCAACTACTGATCTCATGAAATAAGTCATCCTTAATGATAACATATTTATCAATAGAGAAAGGTCAATGGTTGATTTTACGTTTAGCACAAATTTGAACTAAAACTTTTAGGGCATAACTCATAGAGAGTATTGTCATTAGCATTTACCAGCAAGGATTAAGCTCAGAATGGCATTAGGACTTTTCTTACTGACTTATCCTGAAAACATATACAAAAGACTTTTGTATGCAAGGAAATACAAAACAATATTGGCAATAATTAACTAATTTGTCCATTGAAATCCATATTTCAATATATCAAAAAAAAAACATTGACCCAATAAAAAAATTTAAAAGGTGTACAATTATGACAAACTCTTAATTATTTAACAGCATTTTTTACAAAATGTAATAGGATACAATGCATAGAAAACTTACTTTGAGTGAATGTTGGCATAGTCAAATAAATATTGTAAAGTAATACTAATTGCAAACGAAAAACAATAACACATTTAAAACTATATTACATATTATAAACTATATGAATGTACTATGCTAACTAAAGAGGATACATTGCACTCTCAATCGTATTAAATGAACTAAAATAAAATATACATCTTGAATACACATAAAGTCTTGCATACATAAATTAACTAATTTCTTTGCTAAACAGTTCTCCAATATCAGTCCATGTCCTATGGGAGAAGATTGAGAAGGGATGTTCATTTAGAAATCCTAACAAATAAATTACTGACTAACCTTAACCCTTTCAGTCCCAAAAATTTACTACCTTACAGAAACAACTGCTATTCACAAAATAAGCTTATTTTAGGTCAAAAATAAGATTTCCATACGAAAAAAATATTTATTTTAATTTTTTATATTGTTTTTGAAATAATGCCAAAATTATTTAACTGTGGAAAACAACAACAACAACAATATATATATATATATATATATATATATATATATATATATATATATATATTATATATATATATATATATATATATATATAACCTCAAAACACTTTGAGTTATTTATTTTAAGGTATCTGACCAAATTATTAAAAAAAATTTTATAATTATTTAAACCGAAATACAGTAGAACCTCGTTTATGCGACCCCACGATTTAGCGACCCCTTCGTTATAAAGACCGCTTCGGAAAGTCCCAATCATTTTACCATAGGAATAGTGTTAAAAAACCCCCTTTTTTGCGACCGAAAAACAAGCAGTTCCTCGATATTGCGACGGAATATTTGTTGGACATTTCAGAAAAAAAATTGCTACCAGAAGCCATTTTTGTATTTGCTTCAAAATTTCAACTTGTGGAAGTGTTTGAGTGAGTAGAGCCTGTTTGCTTTGGCGCAGGGCCGAATTCCGGGAATTCGCCGAGGACCAGTGATGCAAAAGAAGCCAAGATCAGCTTAATTTTTCACGCATTCGTAATTGGTTGTTAAACATAGATGTAGAAAATACGCCACCACATTTGACCATTGGACTAACTGACCTCTTACAATTTGCATGCCGATACAAAATGGCTTTTTTAAATAAGCGGAGTCAAATCGCTAATGTGAAATGTAATGTGTCATCGCTACTGTGAGAGAGAGAGAGAGAACAATGCCGAAGATTTTCTACAAAAAATAATAAAAATAGAAAAAGTCATAATTAAGAACTCTGTTGGAACTTTGACAATCTTCAATTACTTCATTTTTATCTGCCCAATAAGTGTAAATACAAATTAAACGTTTCTATAGGTATGTATAAGTTTTTTTATCGGTTTCTTACATTTTTTTAAATTAAAATTCTTTGTAACGTCCCTTCGATTTAACGACCGTAAGTTGTTGGTCCCGAGAGCGGTCGCTGTAACGAGGTTCTACTGTAGTTTAAATTGTGTTTTAAATCTGAGGAACTGAACTTTCAAAAATCCGGTGAAACGATTGTTAGCTATTTTCTCAATAAAAAAATAGTAGTTCTGATTTCTATTGAGATTAATGTAAAATATTGTCTAGTAGAACATAGTATGAAGAATCGAATGATATGTGTTTGGATGTCATAACGAGACATAAACATTTAGAAAAAAATATTGAAAGCAATGATGCCAAATGGCATCACTGGGACTGAAAGGGTTAAAATGCTGACCTGTTGCCTCTGTCTTGATTTTCATTCTGAAATATAAAGACGGACTTGCCAACTCAGCAGTTTACTCCAACATTACTGGATTTTTATATTTTACAGATTTCCTAGGCCAGTGGTTCCCAACAGGTGGTCCGCGGACCCCCAGGGGTCCGCGAGTTATTCCAGAGGGGTCCGTAAAATGCTATTAGAATAAAAACTTTCATCGGTGATAAAGTTCCAGACTTCTGGGCATTAGGACACAAGGACTACAAGAAAGTTGGAGATAAGGCAATGGAAAATATCATTCCATTTGCAACCACAAATCGATGACAGCAAGCATTTTCTTCCATGTGTTTCATGAAAGACAAATATAGGAATCGGCTCGACATGCGGTTGGATTTTAGAGTGAAAGTTTCCATTTTGGAACCTGATATTTCAGAAATAATGGGTTTAAAGTACAGATTTAACTAATCTGCTTAAGAATTGAAAATTAAAACTAACTGTATAACTGATGGAGAATAATGTCTTGTAACTGAAAAAAATATATACTATGTAAAAGACTCTTAATTTGGTTCTTACAGTTAAATTTTAGTATTAAGAATTTATGGGGGTCCTTGTCACAATAACGGCTCAAGGAGGGGTCCGCGAGAAAATTTTGTCGGGAACCCCTGTCCTAGGCAAATGTGCCAATTACTGGATTTCCTGGGAAAATGTACACCAATTATCAGATTCCCTCCTTTGATAATCAAGAATTGCTACATTTTTGCCAAGGAAATCATTATTAAACAAATGTTGCTGAGCTGAGCTAAATTTAGAGAGTTGCCAGGTCTGTAAAGGGTTTGGAGTTAACATTTACCTGTTGTTTCACTTGGTTTTTGCAAGAGGCCTTATCAGTCCATGGGCTGTTACTATTCTGAACACAAAAAAGATATTTTCCTAGAACAAAGGATATTACAATTAAATAGAGCTTAAAAAAATCTTAAAGCAAATTGCTGGCATTTTGATGTGCACTATACATTGGTATAATTTGCATTTAAAACATGCAAACAAAAAATATTTAATACACAAATTTGATTTTACTTTTAGAATAAGAGGTTTAAAAAAAATAGTGAATTATTTAGTATTCAAAATCTTACTTGATTATACAGCTTCCCTTGAAACCAAATATTTTCAGGAAGTCTAATGGCAAATTTTGAATGTCACGATATCCCAGTCATGAGGTCGACTAAATTTTCTATACTAAATTGAACACCATCTTGGTCCTGCAAGCCACACATATGCACTTGCCATTTCCTACCATGCAAAGTTTCACTGAAGAGTTGGGCTATCTGAAATTCACAAAAGTATGTTTATAGTTTATGATGGCTATTTTGTATCTGCCAAAAATAGATAAAATCAATAAAGGTAGTAGTAATTTAAATTATTTTGTTTAATCACTTTAAGGTTTTTTCACTATTTCATAAAAATCAATCAGTTGAATGAGTTTAAATTTTGTACAATCTGTACAAATACATCTGAAAATGCTACCACTAAATAAAAACCTAACTTTTCATGTGACATAAAAATTAATAGTACCATCTTTCATCATTTCACATACAATAGCTTTACACGTCCCTAATACTTTTAATAATTAAAATTTAACTGTTGAACTCTCTCAAAGTCATGCATACTATAATTTTAAACAGTAAAATTTCAACATTTTACTGTGGAAAAGTTGCTTGTCTTTAAGTATATCAACTCATTGTCTAAGCTACAAACAAAATAGGAACCTCATTTATCTTTCTTTATATAACACCATGAAACCCCTTATTCTACCGTGTGCGAGTAAACTGCTCCACACCAATGGATTAGATAGTTTTTCTTTTAAAAATTAGTCTTTTTCAATGTTTTACTATTTAGGTTAGAATAATTGACTCTTTGCAACTATGGTCTAAGTCATTAGGCTAACTACTACAGTTTACCTGCCCATGGCAGTATTGGTGCCAGTAGGGTGTTTCCATAGCAGCCAGGAAAGAAGTTATAATATCAACCTTGATGCCTCTTTGTTAAATAGACCGAATTAACCATTGAGTATTAGTGTAGCAAATAGAGCCAAATCAGAGAACAAGATCCTTCTCTTTGTGATCACAATGTATATAGTCATTTGCCTGCCACATGCTGTTCATTTTAACTATTTCAGTCCCAAAAACTTACTACACTACAGAAACATCTGATATTCACAAAATAAGCTTATTTTAGGTCAAAAATAAGAGTTCCATAAGAAAAAAAAATCATTTAAATTTTTTATATGGTTTTTTAAATAAGGAAAAAAAAAGCCAAAATTGTTAAACTGTGGAAAACAACAAAATAAAATATATATATATATTGCCTAAAAAACACTTCCGAGTTATATATTTTAAGGTATCTGACCACATTATTAAAAAAAAATTAGTAATTATTTTAACCGAAATAGTTTAAATTGGGTTTTAAATATGAGGAACTGAAGTGAACTTTTCAAAAAAATCAGGTGAAACGCTTGTTAGCTATTTTCTTAATAAAAAAAATAGTAGTTCTGACTTCTATTGAGATTAATGAAAAATATTGTAGAATAGAGCAAAGTGTGAAGAATTGAATAATGTGTGTTTCAATGTCATACGTGGGACATAAACAATTGGGGGGAAAAATGTAGAAAGTGATGATGCCAAATGGCATCACTGGGACTGAAAGGGTTAAACAAAATCTAAAGCATAAATAATTTGATTCATTAATTTCAATGCATTGTATCAAGCAATCTCGTATCAGGTGTCATGAATAAAATCTTTTAGCAGTTAAATCAATTGGAATAGAATAGTTGGAATGCAATAAGTGAATCGTTATTTTTTCCATAGTGCAATGAAATGGATATAAAAACTTCAGATGATTTTTCTGAAAAACTATTACTATTTTTGCGATAAATCTCATTTTGGTGTACAGTGCAATATGTGAACACTTACTTCCTGGGAAGTCCTTGAACCTTTGACATCTTGATGGGTGGCGAGAATAACACATGGCACCCCTTTAAAAAAGCTGCTTGACACAACCTCATGTAAAATTTCCACAGCTTCTTTTAGGAGTTCCTCATTAGCTGCTGCATCAATAACATACAAGAGGCCATGTTGTCCCTCGTAATACTTGCTCCAAAACTGACGAACTACTTCGCCACCTGTGAAATAATTTACCAATTGTGAGAAAACAATTGCACATAAAGAAAAACAGTATGTCTTGTGCCATGTATGGTTTTTTTTTAAATGTTTAAACAGTTTTTACAAATTATTTTTTGTACCTCATAATTAATTTTAATAATTCTTCAGGCTTGTATACGAGTTAAAATATATATTAAAAACACTTAAAAGTACTTAAAAATACAGTAGAACCTTGATTATCCAATTTAATTGGGACCGGAGGATAATCCAAATTCTGCATAATAGAGAATCTTCATTATAGAATAAAAGTTATATTTCAGTGGAGAGCCAAAAATCTGTGTTTCTTTAAATTCACCAACCCAAAAAAATCACATACGCAGGGTAGCTATACTTATTGGCAAAAAAAATTTAAGGACTTATAGGATATATTTCTCCATTTTCAAGGACTTGTATATTTGAACATGCAACATCTAAATTTCATTAGAGTTTTTAAAAATTAATATAGAAAATAACTTTCAAATGAACTTAAATATGTGTTATAAAATAATCATTTGGTTATTACAAAATCATCTAAAATCCTTTGGTCTGCCTTCTTGGATTATACATAAACAATAAACCAAAAAGAAAAACATCAACAGATTCACATTGAATGTTTTTCAAGACCTTGAAAATCAATGTTCTTTTCAAGGACCGTGGCAACCCTGCATACAAAATCCGCTCTGGTTTTGCAGTGTTAACTCAGAAAATGAGACTTGATAGCAAAAAGAAAGTGCTAAAACGTTATTTTTAATTTCCATTAATATTTTTTTAGTTCTGTGAGGAGTTCTAAAAAATGGCTTTTTTTTTTGTGTGAACAACCAAGAACGACCTAGTTAGAGAAATTTTGACTTAGCTTAGACGGTCGGTTAACATTTCCAGTTAAAAGAGGGATGGATAATCAAGGACACAAATATAATTATATTTAAAATGGTTTCTTACAGTTATTAACTAAACACAAAAACTTACCTCCTAACTCTTTGATATCCACTACTGTATCTTTTAAAGGGAGGGTTTTGATATTGAATCCTGAAAATAATCGATCACTCTAATACACTGCAAATAGTAACTTATGATCATAAAACATATAAATGACAGTTAAACACACACAAAAAATTTAACAATCACTGAAAATTTATAGTGCTGTATGTTTTATACATATTATATTATGTTTTATACATCAGAATGTAAACATCAAAGTTTTAATATATCTTTTTGGAAGAAACATTTGCTAGCCAATTGTTTATTTCTTTTGTTTTGACGTAAGTCTACTTTTGATTACACTGAGGGGAAAAAAGTTCTTAATAATCTAAACTAAAATCTTAAACTTTTAGAGTCTTCATTCCTTTTCAATAATAAGTAACTTTTTTAAAAAAAATAGGAGTTTCTAAATAACTTAGCTGGCACCCTCCAAAACCAAGAGTACTTTTTAAAAAATACATTAGAAAACGGAATGATTTTGGTTATAAATATACCTGTAGTAGGCTCTACATTAGAAATAGGCTCTCCAACTAATGAAGCTAAGGCCGTAGTTTTCCCAGATCCTTTGAGTCCAAGGCAAAGAACTTGGTATTGATCTTTGATAATAATAACAGGACGATAACAACTGAGCCACTGCCAACACTAGAAAACATAGTGCACATTTATTTCTGAACTAAGATTAAAAGGATATTTAGTTATTGAGATTGCGGATTTTGTTTTTTAAGATACCTTTCTCATGCCGATTCTGCAAGCAACAAAGCCTATTTGAAAGTTGTCTAATATTTTGGGCATTCTAAATTAAATCAAAATAATGGTACAACATATTTTTAATGTTTCCGACAAATAAATAAAATTATTTATCATATTTTAAAATGCCCTTCACTTTACTTTCATTTTCGGATAAAATAATATTGACACTTTTCAAGCATGTGGTCACAGTTGAAAGTTAAATATAACTGAATAGTTTTCTCAAAACTTTTCATTCCTAAAGAGAAAAATTCAAAATGAAACACTTTTTATTTTTACATTTGTTTTAGAAAATTGATAATTTTACAAATTTGAATATATGTGAAAATAAATATTTGGAGAAAAATTAGTATAAAAGAATTTACAAAACTTAGATATTTAAAATTGGCATCGTAATGATATGGTTGCCTAGCAACTTTTGAAAACAAAAATGTCAACATTGAGATCAAAAACATTGGTCAAAAACCATAATTCTTGAAAATAAAGTCAAAGCATGAATCATGGAGTAGAAAAAGTCAAGCTATAATAAATTATTTCCTTAGATTTTAGCATTATTTCTTTTGAAAAAGATGTCAAAAAGTTTGCACTTTACGAAGAAGATTAAAGCAATAGATGACAAGTAACTTTTTGAAAACTTACTTTTAACTGCTTTTTCTTGCACGTTTGTTCGATAACCTTTTTTTTTTTTGTTGGATTTATTAATTTTTAGTTAATGTGACAAAGTTATTTTTTTAGGTTTCAATTAAAAGTATAAAAATTACTGTCTTTTTAAATATATATGCCCACCATAATTCGTATAAATAATAAAACTATTAAACTAAGTTACATATATATATCTTAAAACTTTAACTTAAATAAGTCATAAACTTCTTATTATTTATCACATAATTGATTGTGTGCCATACTTTTTTTTTAAGAATGAAATCCTGCATTAAGGATATTGAAAATCTTTTCAATGGAAATAAAAATACTTTGTTGAATACTGATCAAGTTTTTACAGAAGAATTATTCAAGATGCTTCAAAAACTGGTGAGATAGTATATAAATATAGTTTAAAATATTTAACTTTTTATGATTCATTATTATTCATATATTTTTTTAAAAATCAGTTAGTATTCATGTTCTCCAATATTGTTATGAGTTTGCCACAACAGATTTAACATGCATCTCTCTATACATCAGAATAATTTTGAAATTTTCAATGAACATAGCTATTCATAGCATAACATAGCATTTCAATTAACCAGCAGGTACTCCTTCATTCCTGGTTTGACTATTTTATCAACAAGTTTAAACTAATAATCATCAAGTAAGAGCTTCTATTCTAACCAGTAACCAAACACTTGGAATCGACCACATTTGTTCAACATGGACTTTTTCTTTATCTATGTTCTTCAGTCATTAGAAATCGTTTACACAGAAAAGTTGCATGTTTATGCAGTGTTCCCATGCAGTTAAAAAAAAACTAAATTTGAAAATGGTTAAAGAATCCCCTAAAACCTCCACATTTGAATACCAAAAAAATCCTTAATATTTTCCCTAAAAGCACTAAAAATGTTGAGTTCAATTATCGAATTATTTATTTTAAAGTTTGATATTATTATTATTTATTAAAAATATTTATTTATTTCAATTAAATTTTTACACTATGATTATGTCTAAAAATCCTGGAATGATATATATTATGTAGCCTTATACTTTTTTAAAATCTTGGAAAGGAAATCATAAAAGGCCTTTAAGTTTTGGTGAAAGTATTGAGTGTAACTCTATGTTCTATTCAAATTTAGTTAAAAATGCTTTTTTTTTTCATTTTTCAGAGTTCTATCCTATCCCAAACACCTGCTTTTGCCGAGTTTATTCTTCCCCATCTTGGCGAGCTAAGAACCCAAAACTCAATACGTGCAATAGAAGACCCATCTCTTGACTCTAAAATCTGCATTGAGGACATTTCCACTTCAGAAAATATACCAGAAAAAATATTTTTACAATGGAAAATGATTTGCTATCATTTAGAAAACTATTCTTCAGCACTGATTACCAACAGTTACCGACCTTTACAAAACATGTACTCCAATTTAAACCTGCACCTTCTGAAAGCATTTGTCAGCAGATTGCAGTTAATGTACATATCTGACATTGTTTGGCAAAAGTACACAAAATACAGAGGTCTCAATTTGGAGAATTACCAGTGTCCATGCTCCTGTCAGGGTTCATGTTTTAGCTGCTGTTTGAAAGCTACTGTTCAAAGCATACATGAAGACGTTTATTTAGCTTCAATTGGTTGCTTTCAACCCTTTCCTGTAACTCAATCAAAGGTATTTGAAACCTATTTCGAGATCCTTGATAAAAAGTTCTACAAAATTTTGCAATTGCTTGAAAATTGCTTTACCCTACGACGAAGCCTACCTGAAGAATTAGTTTGTATTTTAAAGCCATTTGGTTCGTCACATCACGACACATGTTTTAGTTGTTTCATGCAAAGACAAACTTCATCAGAAGTTGAGTCTGCAGTGTATTGCATCCAAAACAATTACGGAATTGCCAGTGTATGGAATACAGTTTCTATAAGCTGCATCATAAAAATAATTGAAGTTATATTGTTATTTGAGGGTAAAATTAATACCCTTTTACATAAAAGTAATCCAGCTTACCATATGCATGAAGAAATTATTTTTCCATGGATTGAAGGCAAGCTAAACCAAATAATATTTTTTATGATTTGACATTTTTGTTTAATTGTTTACAGAATTAAATAATTTCTGTCTCATATTTTGTTCTTTATCTTCTAGGTTCAAGGCTTGTTTTGGCAACTGAAAGCCTAGAGGAGTCTCCAATTTCCAAATTGCATTCTCCATCTTCTAGGAAACTGTTCTCGATAGAAAATGACAAAATACATTTGATATGGAATTGGAGGTATTTCAAAAGTGTATTATTATTATTATTTTGTAAATTTCAATTGAGTCGAATAGTAATACAAGTATTTAAAACAAATGTACCATATGAAACAAGACAAACACCATCTATTATTTTATAGTCAGTGTGTTGGACATGCAACAAAATAAATAGCTAAACAAAATAGAGTAATTATGAGCTTTCAAGTATTGTCATCTTGATCAAAGCTTTATTTTTTATCCATTTTAAAAATCTGATTAATTCTTGAATAGTAGAAATTTAATGTTATTTCAAAATTACTTGTATTGTATATGTATTACTACTCAGAATACATTAGTTCCCAAGTGTTAAATCCCCCAAATATCTTTCCTTTAATTATATTACACCAGAAATTATAAATAATTTTTATTAAGTGAAATGTGTATGAAATCCATTGCAGGTTAGCTTTAGTGGAAAATCGCTCCCTTATCAGACTTCAAAGATCTCTGCAGACTGACATTGAGACTACTTTAAGGACATGTATTGACTTAGAAAAAAAGAAACTAAAAAGTGGAGATTGGAAGGACATTTTACACTCCTTGCCAGACTTTTCATTCCACTCAGAATACATTCAAACTAACACAGTCTTGCAAAGTGTCTTTAACACAGTGCATATTCTGGAGAAATATTTACCTGTGCTTTCTACAACATGCGAATCCTTTCAGCCATTTAAGTCCTCGTTTTTGCATACTCTGGAAACATATGTGGTGAATTTAGTAAGACATTTAAAAGAAATATCTGAAAGCCATAATGCTAATTGTGTGGTGTATTACAAGTATATTGTACTAAATAATGCTATTTTCTTAAAAGATAGACTTCAATGTTACTGGGATATCTTAAATTTTTCCACATGTGAGTAAGTACTTTATTTTTTTTTAACTTTAATGTTTTAATGAAAATTAAAATATATATGAATCATGTTAGTTACTACCTTTTTGCTTCTCAAAAATTTAAAAATTGTGTGAATGTTTACCAATTCCCTCCCTAAATATAATTAATTATTCTATTACATTGTCTTTTCAAAATTAAAATTGAAGCTCAAAAATAAAATGAACACAAAGAAAGTTTTTGTGTATGCCTAAAAAGTAATCATTTAAATGACTGCCTAAAGCATTGTATTTATATATTAATTGAACTTTGAAATATATTTATAATTCTGTTAATTTCAATTTTTAATTTAAAAAATATATATATTTGTCTTACATTGTGCTGCTTATTTCGAATCTTAATTTTCTAAATCATGTTTTAGGGTGCCAAAAAATAATGTATTTCATTCAATTACTCATCTTACTAATGATCGTCTAGAGTCAGTGTATTCACTTCAATACAGATATATTTCATGCGGATTGTTTTTTGATGCTGACAGCAATAAATTTGATGACCCTAAACCTTTTTTTGAAGTTAGTAAAACTTGTAACTACTTTGTAGCATGTCGACTTTACAAACTAAACCTTTTCATTCTTATTCCTAAAAGTGCATTCCATATTTTTTTAACTTTATGCTTATAATACATTTCTTATCAACTTTTTTAATGAATAGTTAAGTTGTCAAACGTATACATTGAGCATTGCTCCCTTTCTAATGGGTTTGAATTTTACTCCTGTTCTTTTGAATATTATATATGAAATCTAGTTTAATATTAATCACTTTGCTAAAAAAAAAATTTTATTTGCATAGTTTTTTATGGTTATTGTAAGTTAGATTTTGAGTTAATTACTTCTAGTGAAATTAATTGTGGTACTTTGTAGTTTATTTAAATTATTTTGCTCTTTGTTAAATTTTTTTAAAAATATCCTAAGATTGTTTTTGAACTTCTAAAATTGTAATGAGCTACTAGTCATTTATGAAATGCTTTCCCATGAATCTTTCTCCTTTTTTAGTTATTATCTAATTTCTATAGTTTTTATAGTTTATTTTAAATTGTACCTTATACTATCTTTGTTTTATTTCAATTTATATTTCTTTACTTCGATAAAACTTTAACTTTTTTTAATCTTACAGGGTGAACGCATCTCTTTCTGCATACAGATGTGGAATTTGCACATGAAGGGACTCCTACATGATTTATCCTATTTCTTACCCCAAAAAGTGGCCATAGAACTTTATGCCCACATTTTGTCATCCTCACTCCAGCATTTCCTTGCTCGTTACTCGCACATTACTCCAAGTGAAGCTAGAACACCTCAGGTCTTGTGTGATGTCTATTCACTCCTTCTGTGCACCAGTGAACTTTTATGGCCAGCTTGTTCTTCTGTTTCTCAGTTTATTGGGAAAAAAGTTGAAGCAGAGGAAGATTCTATAGTAAGTTAAATAAAGTGTGTAGGAAGACGTTTTCTTTTAGCCCATACCTTTCTACTACTTTGTAATTCTCAATGTTTTTACAAAACCTAGCTCAGTTAACTGGCTACTCTAATAACAATTTATTCTACTCTAAAACAGAAATTATACCTTAAAGCGGTCAAATATTAGCTTTCTTTCTTTTAAAGAAAAAACCTATTTCAGGCAATGCCCACTCACTGTCATTTTTTTTTTATTTAAAAGACAGCTTAAACTCAAATCACAGCCAATTTGTCCATGGTAAAAAAATATGCGCTCCACCACATGGCATTAAGCCAATAACTTCTACGTTACAATAATCATGACAATATTATGTTTTACCTTTTGGTAATTCCTTGAACAATTGTATCATCAAACATATTTTTTATTGTGTATTTTGTGTTTGAATTCTAAAACCTATATCACAAACTTATTTTTGTTTTGTTCAGGGATCAAGTATCAGCAGTATACACAGCTCTTGTTCATTTCTTCTTTCGATTATTGTTGTCCTAAATTCTCCCGTCAGTGAACTGCACAAGTATTTTAAAAACAGCTTCCCACAAACTCGCCTTTCTGATAGAACCAAGTATGAGGCAGTGGCTCCTTGGTTACCTTGGATGCGCAGAGATCTGTTTTCTGAATTCTGCCAGGGTCAAGTTATTTCCAATATTTCAATGTGGTTAGCTGTTAAGGCATGTACATCTTGGAGCCTACCAAATCCTGTTTCAGTTATAAAGGTAAGTTATATCAAGCACACACCCAGTTGACTTATACATCAATAAACGTACAATTAGTGTACCATTTAAACTACAATTAGTATATAACTTTTAAAATCAAACTTTTGTAATTTCTTTCTATAATGACCATATAGATATTCTCCCAACAAAAACATCTTGATAACATATAATATGTGCTTCATTCAAATTGCAGCTTTTTTTAAATATTAATTTGATTTACCACCTTAGAGTGAAGTAGGGATTTATCATTTTAGTTTAAGTTAACAATGTGTGTAAAAAACCCAAATACTATTTTTTATCACAAAATGTATTTCTCCCTCTATTTTCATTCTAATTTCAGGCATTCACAGAACACAGCTGTACTTTATCAATTTTGTTAATGATGCAAGTTGCAACTTCTGAAGGCATGGAAAACAAATATACTTTTTCTTTTTACAAGGATAAAGTTAAGTTGGCACACTATTTGTTGGAGGTACTTATCTGTTATGGAAACCATTGGCATCTTCAGGACATTTTATTCCCAGTTATAGAAAAGTAAGCAATTTGTGGAATATTACTTATCATTTTATCAGGATGCAAATTTTAAGCATACGCCAGATTCTGGGTGGATTTTTTTTAAATAAAACTAGGGGCTGCGCCCTTAAGCGAGCAAGCTTTCACATTAGTGGATAATAATATTGGACCAAGTGTTGGACACAAGTTTCGAAAGTGTCGCTGCTTCAAAAAACCAAAAAAGGCGGAATCAGTGACTGATTGTTGAAAAGCGGATATAAGGGGAAAAAAGTCCACCTTTAATTCTTAATTAAAAACTAATTGGAAATTTGAAAAAAAAAGGCATTTGAAAAAAACATTTTCCTACATTCCAGAAAAAAAAAATTGTAGTTTGAATTGACCTTAATTTAAGTTGTTATAAGCTAGATTAATTTTATATTTCATCTTTCCTTGTTTGCAAGCATACCTTTATTGGTAGGCAATAAGCATAAATAATAATTTTATTGTCTTGTTTAGGTTAAATGGATGGAAAGAATTTAATTTGGATTCTGCAATAAAGCCTTTACCTGAAGTAAATTGAATTAATATTTACTTTTATGCAATAAAGTCACAAAAAAGTTTCTTTAACAAAATGTCTACTCATTTCAGCGCTTATGGTGGTATTCTGGACTCATTAAAACACTAAAATTGTATAATTATAGGTAGGTAAAGATTTCTTTTTTAAACTTAATTTAGATTATTATTCTATGTATGAATTAAACTTTTTATTTAACTTTTATTCTGTTAAGCATTTACTGTAAACTGTTATAATTACTGTAGGAAGGTTGCTATTGTTTAATTGCCTATTTAGTTTCATAAATATGAAGCTGATTAAACTTTTGATGTGACTATTTTTTTTATTATTTTATAGTGTGTTTGAAGAGATGATTCCTGTTTGGCATGAAGTTTCTAAAAAGTATGCATCAGCATCAGCTTTAAGTATTTTCAATGATTTCAAAAGTAGTTTTCTCAACCATGTTGAGTGTTGCTGTGAAAGGGAGCCCTTAAATTCCTGTACAGGTTATTATGTTTGTTTTTCAATTTAGTTGTCTTTTTTAAATACACTACTTAATTTGGACATTAATTAATTTATGAAGTCCTTTCACTACAAGTTGTATAAGTTGAACTAATGCATTTTAATATGTGTATCTGTATGCTATAGTATATTTATTTTTGATGATTGAAACACTTTAAGCTAAAGTTTGCTTTCTTAAAGATATATAATTTGTCAATTAATAATAACTAGACTAAACAAAATTTAAAATTGTTTGTACCCATATAAGTGTAGGATTGAAAAAAATGACTTTTCATGAAAATGCTATAAATAAAATCATTTAAAAGTTATTGGTAATTATTCTGTTTAAGTTTGTTGAAGGTAAGCCAACATAATTTTTAAACTTTGCTTCATATTTTGTTACATTCCTTGTTTGTAAAATTCCTTATAATTATAAAAATTATTCAAAATCATTTTGTTCTCATTTCACTTAGATGGATTTGAGTTATCAGATGAAGCTATTAGTTATGTTTGCCTCCAAAAGTTCCTGGAAAGTATGCAGAGAAACTTAGCATCATTGACTCAAACTTTCAAGTGTTTTTTGATGTCTCTTAACATTCATATTACAAACTATGTTCCCGAAGTACAGTTGTTTTATCAATCTATACCTATACAGGTACATACTTTTATGTAATTCACAATAGGGTTGTAAGTTTCTTCTTAAATAAGTTGTATTGAGTGATATATTTGTGAATTAAGTAAATTATTAATCTTAGTTTACTAATAAGTTATTGGTTTCAGAATATTGATAGTTTGTTCTAGTAATATTAATTTATTTAATAATACACTATAACATACTATATAATTGTACTATCAAACCATTGTAGTTGATGAATTCACATTCATGTAACGCATTTAGTGTCAATATTTTTATGCCACTAGATATTAAACTTCAATGTTCACATACAATGGTTTTTAAATTATGTGTATTATGAGCATCCATGTTCAATTGAATTATTTATTCAGAATCCTTTTAATGTATTTGTTAGATTTTGTTAACAAGTGCAATCGATTTCATCAAAGATCCAGAATTTCATAATAGAATATCTAAAGACCTGCAAGAGATGATAACTATTACAGCAACAGGTTTGGAAAAATTACTATTCCAAAAAGACAGTTTCTCAAATGAAAAGTATACAAGGAAAATAAAATCATTGCTTTCATCAATAAATGAAAATTTCAATGACTTAAAGTAAGTTCAAATAAAATAGTTTTATAATTTAAATTTTTGAATTTTCTTTTATAATTGACTTTTTTTCCAGGCAATATCTTGAGAAGCACTCAGAAACAATGCACATCAAGGAAATCAAAGAAGAAATTCTAGAAACAACTGTTTGCAAGATTTTACAATTGCAGGATGGTTAGTTTTATAAATAGTTAGTTTCAAAACTTAAAATAAATATTTTAAGGCACAGAATCTCACCTAAAAGTTGTGAATGGAAAAATAAAATTGAGTTTCTCAAAGTTGATTTTATATTTAAATCTTATGACATTGTACAAAGAATTCCGGTATTTGATGTCCCAAATCTATATACATAAAAGGCGACTTCTGTTTGTCTGCCTGTATGTATAGGACGCAAAAACTTAAGAACCACGCAACAGATTGTCACAAAATTTAGCACAAAAATTCATCTCATCTCCAGAACAAACATATGCTAAGAATTTTTCGAATCAGACCATTCCTTCTATTGTTTTCGAACGTTTGAAGGGAAAAAATACACCACTTTCGCTCAAATCGGATCATTTTTTCTCTTTCGTGATGCCATCAGGCAGAAAAATTTAAATAAAACTTTTTTAGAAAACAATTGAAATTGAAAATGTTTAATTTATTTAATATTTGTTCATTGCCTTCAGAAACAAAATTAATAATTTGAAAAAATAGTTGGATATGTTTCAAGTTACGTTATCCTTCCAGTCTCCATTCTATTATTTTATTGTGTACTAGCTGTTATACCCGACGTTGCACGGGTAGAGGTGAAAAAATAATTTAATAGTCAATTTAACTATTTTTTTCTTCCATTTGAGTTACATAAGATATGAAGATTACACAGTAATTTTTCATTTAATTACCCATCTTGGATATAGTAATGATTAATATTAATTTCTCAAAAATACCTTTGATAAGAAGCTCAAATTAAAAAGAACACATATTTAAGTAAAAAATAATCATTAAGAATTAAAAATAAGCTACTCCAGCAAACAGCAAACGATTTGCATTTTTTATATAGGTCAATTCAAATCATCTATAACTTAATCCGTTATAGAATAATAAGCTTATGTTGCTGATACCGTTCGTTATTAAAGTACAGAATCCCCCTACTTATATTACATTAAAAAATCAAAATTTCAAAAACGCTATAAAATTCACTGATAAAGTCATCATAATTTCCCGAATATTTTTTTTTTAGCTCATTTGGCGCTTTTTACGAATTTGGCGAGGAAAAGATATGGCTAACAATACACCCATTCAGCTCTCGTGCGATAAACTTCGCACAACCAGCTAATTAAAAAAAAATTGCTCATTTGGTACGTTTTTAGCCTACTTTTCTTTTTTTTTAATTCGAAGAATTAAAAAAAATGAAAAAGTAGGTATTGACATGCGGTCGATGTCCGTCCGTCCGTCCGTCCGTCTGTCCGTCTGTCCGTCCGTACCCCCCTTCCAAAATCAGTTCTATCAATCCGATCTTAAAAATTCTTTTTTTATTAGAAAGGTATAATATCAGACACCCAACTTTTATACTTTTTGTCCGTCTGTCTGTACGATAGGACGGACATAAATCGACTATTTGACGACGAATTTCCCATTGAATTAGCATTGAAATTCAATTTCGATTCATTTAAATCGCTGAATTTAACTACAAATGCTACGGACAAATGAGATACGTCAAAAAATTCAGTGCATCGAATTTAGAATACATTGAAAATTTCAGAAAAGAATTCGAATTCGAAGTACTTCAATTATTTAAAAAACATCAACATTTAATGCTCATTTAAAAAGCATAGGAAGCCATTTTTATTAGAATTATATCGCCGTTGCCATCGCAACAATTGCTTGAGAAACTTTAATTCTTTTAGACAATTAATTAAAATAAATTTATTTTTGAGACATCGATCAATTTAAGATGACGTCAAATATATTTTTCATTACGAGATCTTTGTATTTTGATATAAATTGTTTTCATTCTATCTAAAAGCGAGGAGTATTGCAAACAAACAAAAAAAACAACAAACACTTTATTAATTTAGAAATTTTGCTTATTTATTCTTTGAAATATAAATTTTTGCAAACGATTAAGTAATAATTATTTAATTTTCGAAATAAAATAAATGAAACTAGCCGAATTTAGCAAGTAAATGTTTATTGAGGAGTAGTTTTTTGGTTTTTGTTCTACGAAAAATCAAATATTTACTTATGACTGCAAATCAAGCTGTGTTTATTGAAAGATGCTGTGTTTAGTTAGATGCTGCGTTTAGTGAAATTTATTTTAAATTTAAGGTGGAAAAACGGTTCTTGATGTCACTTACTGTTACGAACCTAGTTTTTTCAAGATAAGAATTTTAGTAAGTATTTAAGTAACAGGAAAGTAGGCTATTTTAGTTCTTTAAGAACTTCTTGTTTGTAATAACTTGGCGAGTTTGGCAAAGAATTCGGCGAGAAAAAATGAGACATAAAACCATAATATGCATCTGTAGTGCAATGACTTTCAAAAAACAGCATAGTTCAGTATAAGCTTAACTATGCTTTTTAAAAAATTCATAATTAAAACCATGTATACACAATAAAATAAATAGAATGGAGACTGGTAGGATTACGTAACTTGAAACATATCAAACTATTTTTTCAAATTATTAATTTAGTTTCTGAAGGCAATGAACAAATATTAAACAAATTAAACATTTTCAATTTCAATTGTTTTCTAAAAAGTTTTATTTAAATGTTTCTGCCTGATGGCATCACGAAAGAGAAAAAAATGATCGGATTTGAGCGAAAGTGGTGTATTTTTTCCCTTAAAACGTTTGAAAACGATAGAAGGAATGGTCCGATTCGAAAAATTCTTAGCCTATGTTTGTTCTGGAGATGAGATGAATTTTTGTGCCAAATTTCGTGACGATCTGTTGCGTCGTTCTTAAGTTTTTGCGTCCTATACAAACAAACAAACAAACAGAAGTCGCCTTTTATGTATATAGATATATGATTTTAATTATGAATTTTTTAAAAGCATAGTTAAGCTTTTACTGAATTGTTGTTTTTTTGAAGACCGTTGCACTACAGCTGCATATTAGGGTTTCATGTCTTCCTTCTTTCGCCAATTACTTTGCCAAACCCGCCAAATTATTACAAAGAACGTGCAAAAGAGCATTTTTTTAAATAGCTGGTTGGTTGTGCGATGGTCTTGCTGAATGGGTGTAATGGTAGCTATATATTTTCCTCGCCAAATTTTTTAAACACGCCAAATGAGCTAAAATGTTTTTATTCGGGAAATTACTATGACATTATCTGTTAATTTTATAGCATTTTTTAAATTTTGAATTTTTAAGGTAATATAAGTAGCAGGATTTTGTACTTTAATAACGAACGGTATCAGCAACATAAGCTTATTAAAAAGCAAATAAACTTATAAAAACATGCAAATCGTTTGCTGTTTGCTGGAGTAGCTTATTTTTAATTCTTACTGATTATTTTTTTTACTTAGATACGTATTCCCTTTAATTTGAGCTTCTTATCAAAGGTATTTTTGAAATTAATATTAATTATTACTATATCCAAGATGGGTTATTAAATGGAAAAAAATTACTGGTTAATCTTCATATCTTATGTAACTCAAATGAAAGAAAAATAGTTAAATTGACTATTAAATTATTTTTTAACCTCTACCCGTGCAACATTGGGTATAACAGCTAGTATTGTTATAATGTAATGCATTATTGTAATATTTTATTCCAACAGAAAACATGTTATATTGTCAACTTAAGCAATTTTAAAATGGATTTGCCATGCATCACAGTTTCTTGGATATCCTCTTATGTGCCTATCTTTATTTAAACTTGTCTCACAAAATCGCTTAGAGAGTTAATATTTTATTTATAATTATTAGAATATTTTAGGCACAAAAATTATTTGAATTTGTATGTAAGGTAAAAGAGTATCAGACTTCACCTTGTGTTTGGCAAATGAGAGAGTTATGTTAGAATTTATAGTTATGATTAACAAAAAAATTGTTTTGGTAATTGCATTTTTATATATGAAGTGTGCATTATGATTCATCTATGAAGTATGATTCATTTATGAAGTATGCATTCCCTCTAGTTGATGGTAGAAAACCCCATTTAACTTTAATTTGCTTTTATAGGGAAAAATATAATTTTATACCTTCATCAACTTTTACTTGAAAATGAATCCTGGATTCAGAAGAGCCTTGGAGTTCCTCGTATGTTATCTCAGGACGTAGCAAGTTCGCAAATATGCCCATCGCCATTAATAATGCATAATGTTGATGCATTCAGAACTGAAAGCAGAGAAAAACATCCATTTGGTCATGAAGACCAGAAATCTTGTGATCAAGGTAAATAATATGCTTTGTAGCTTTTGAAGTTTTATTATCTGCCATCATTCCTGTTTAGTTGGAGAGAAAATTGTTTCTTCCGTTGCAAGGCTAGAAAAATTTAGAAATTTTACTTGTCAACGAGGACGACTTGTCCAACAATATACAATACCCATCCTCCTTTGAAAGTAACTTATCAAACTCTAAATTATATAAATAACTTCAAATTAGTTGTTCCTCGGATTACATAATACAGAATAGTTTTTAAACATATCAATATTAAGTATAATATATTTTAAAATAGATCCAAAGCTTGTTTATAAATTAAATAACTTATAACATCAATTATTACCTGAAACCCTTATTTTTCATATAGTTAGTAGCCCTAGTCAGTCAGGCAAAAATACAATATGTATACATTATTTTATCATTTCTAATCTTTTGTGATATTTTTTTTTAGCAACAATCGATTCTAAACCTCAAGACCAATGTAAAGAATCATTTAATTCTGGCTGCAAACAAGTTGAAAATAAGTTTTCTAGAAGTAAGTTTAGTGAAACGATTTTCAAGGTACTTCAGAATTAAACTTAGGATTTAAAGAGAGCATATCTTTGTCCATGTTGAACTTTGAGGCAATTAAATATTTCAATGAATTATGAGAAAATAATTACTACATTAGTTGTAATTGTCACATCATAGTTTCATTTTTTGTCACCCAAAAGTAACATATACTTATAAATAGGCAAAAAAAAAATTAGGGCATGTACTGGATCATATAAAAGTAGCATGATCTACATACTGATGTTAAAATGTTCAAAAAATTTTATAAAATGTGTAGCTATTTTTTTCCCCAAGAAAATAAATTATTCTAAGTATATAGGGTAGGTCTACTATGTTTATAGAATAAATATTTCTAATACAATAGTAAGCTGAAGTATTGTTTGACTCTTTGCTTGAGAAATAATTTACAATATATTGATTTCTAATTTAATTTTGCAATTTTCTGAAAGGAAAAGCATTCCATTACATGTTCCTTTTCTAAGGATTTTAACTATTCATTAACTTAACTACTAAACTAAACGTACCTAAATATTTTTAGGCATTTTTATTATGTCTTTCTAATCTTTTACAATTTTTTTAGCATCAATGGATTCTAAACATCAAGACCAAAATAAGGAATCATCTGATTCTGGTTGCAAACAAGTTGAAACTAAGTTTTCTAAGTTTCAAACTAACAATTTTCAAGTTACTTCAGAATTAAACTTACGAGTTGAAGAGAGCATTTCCTCATCCAAGTTTAGCTTTAACCCATTCAAATATTTTGATGCATTAGGAGAAAATAACTTTTCACAAGTATGTTTGCATATGTTTTTACCTCTTAGTTAGAATCATTCATGTTGCAAGGTTACATAGAATGAATTATTTAATAACCATAAGGTACCTAAAAAAATTTGTTTATTCTCAAATATTTATATTTTTCTCTATGCAAGGAATATTTTTTTTCAAACGCTATACTATTAATAAGTTTTTAAGTTACATAAAGTTAAGGGTTTTAAATTCTTGACAAAAAATTTTTAAAAAAAAACATGTTTTTCACATTTTCCAACAAATACTCCAACATATATAAACTTTCTTCTTTTGTAATGCAATAAATAGTCTGCTTAACTATAATATTTTGCACTTGGTGTGAACCCCTACCCAGTTAAAAATTTCAATATGTTTAATTAGTATTATTTATCAGTACACCATATGTCTTGGGATACAAAAAGACTTCTTCTATGGAGTCAAATAAATTCTAGTTTGCATGCATTATTGAAGCTATTCAAATTATTCATTGCTAACAGAAAACATTCAGTTTGTTCTAGAAAAACCACAATTTCACTGGGAGTCCATTATAAGTCATTTACCACTACTGGGCCTCACGGAGGTGAACTTTTGCACACTGCTCTCTCACAGGTGGGATTTCCGAAATGAAGGACCCTTGACTGACGAAGAGAAGAAATGTATTGATGAATTGAGAGCTGCCTACATTAAATCTGATTAATTGCAATATAATATTGCTTATACTACCTTAAGCAAGTCTGTGTCTACAAAAATGACTAGATCTTGTCTGGATGTCTCATTCTTACAATGCAGAACTGTGATACAATTGGACATAGTATAATAATTTGTTATATAGAATCTTTTCTTTAATTGGTGCAGCAAGACTGGAGAATAATGTAGATATTCATTTCTTTGTGCCTTATAAACTTGAAATTGTTATTTTACGTAAACCTAATATAGGCAGGAAATATTTGAAATGATTTTTTACTTTTATTTTCTGAAAGAACAAATATAAAATGCAATAATCTTACTAGGAATTTAAAACTTGTGTCTAGAGTCAAATCAAATAATATATACAAAAATAGTTTTATTTATCACCAGATTGTCATTCTTCTTATTCTACTTTTACAATTGGGGCTTTTTCATAATTTTGGATAAAAATATCAGAAGGTACAGGAATCTATTAAAAATCTGAAAAAAAAAGACTAAAATTTAATATTTTACGACAAAAATGAGTACATCAGTAATAGAGATGAATAATGTTTAGTTAACCTGTATATCTAAAAATACATTATGATTTCGTGCAAGAACTTAAAAACTAATCCGTTAAAAAAAATATTACTAACACAAGATTGTAAAAAAATAACAAATATTTTCAAATAAAATTTCAAATATTTAAAGTATTTTTTAAAAGAACAGTTAATATTGAAATACTTTACACATAAAAGAGTATAGCATTCAAACTACTGTATTCAGGGAATGGTTTCCAAGGTTCTTCTCAAAACCTTCAGCACAATTTAGTTTATTTGGCATGACTTACAAGTTTAAAGGCTATATCTGTAACTTAGCAAAGTAAAAAAAAAGTGTTTCTAACAGACACCCTAATTAAGTTATCATTAGGAGAATTATTATAGTATCGTGATGTGAACCAATTCAAGTAAATTAGCCATGTAAATCAATTCACTACTCAATGAAATACGAAAGTTGAACTCTACAGTTTTCAGGAATTTTTATTATAGCCTTTTCAGTATTCTTAGGGGAAATTGAGGGACCCTTTTCAAATGTAAGTAATTTTGAAGGTTTGTGTAAACCTTGATTTGTTTAACACTTAAGTTTGGTAACATTAATTCAGCAACATTTCTCTATGAGTTGAATACAACCTTAATAATTTTTCGTAGACAGTGTAGTTGGCCTGGCCAGAGCAGTATAATGCTAATTTGTCTGTGGCCCTGGATAATACTAATTTAACCTGTATCCGATTTGATACAGCCGCAGTCGGATATTTTTTTTAACTTGACTTCTTGAAACTCTCTAAAACAAGATTTCGATAAAAAAAAAATAGCCAATTGACTCATAATAACATTTTGAAAACACTAATGATTTAACCAAGTAAATTAGTAAATTTATGATTTTCAACTTCTATAAAAGTTTACCTCTCGAGCAGTTCTTGTCTTCATTGCAGTTCTTGTAGCCAGAAGTGCTCTTTTAGTCACTCCATATCTTTGGCAGTTGTAAATTATTAACTTGTCTTCCTCCCTGAATAAAATATATATTAATAAAATACACTGAAAAGAATGTACATCTCAACCGTTCTCGAAAAAGTTATGAAAAAGAACAATAATGCAAGATTAAGAGACTAATTTTTAAATCAGGTCTTCAAAAGTAAAACGTTTCAAAATAAGCACAAAGTATTTTTATTGAGAAACATTTAAGATTTTTTGTATTGGGTAAAATATTTTTTACTCCTATTATGATAAATTATCACTTGACTGTGGTTCTCAAATTTCTAGGACTATCGCAATTTACAATGCATGATTGCCATATCAAAGTCTTCAAAAGAAAACTTCACAATTAATTGCTTTTATTGTAGCAGACATTGAAATTACCATTTTAATTTATAAAAAAATTATTTTGGACAAGTTTTATAAGAAGTTTTTAAATGGGTTAAAAATTTAAATTCATCAATTTCTGGAGTAGTCAACTAATTTTACTGTCTGTTGTTTTATTCTAATAAAACTGTAAACATTAGTATAACTATTAGAAATCAGGTTTCAAAATATAATTAATGCACATTTTATGAAAATAATTGCTATACAATTAAACAGTCGCTTATTTAAGACGGATAATAATAACATTAAAAAAAATAAATGAACATTAAAATACTAAACAACAAAAGATTAGCTTCAAAAGTATCCCAAACTAACTCAAGATTAAAGTTGGCAGTTATTAGACCTGATTAACAGTTACATGTTTGTAATTTCTTTAAAAAAGTTATTTTATTTTAGGTGCTGTTTTCTACATTTAAATCTACCTTGTAAAACAAATGACCATTTTAAAGAAGAATTTTGAAGTTCAAGTCAAAATATATCTAATTATATATACCTAGTCCACTTGGCATTCCGGCGGGATACAGTTGGTTGTTTAATTGATTCTTTTGATTCAGAATCTTCTTTAGAAGCACGTATCATATTCCTGATTTGGCTGAAATCGGAGGGGGCAGCCTTGTTTTCTGAACTAGTGCTATCGGTTGGAAAGACTGCATCTTCCACCACATCAAATGGTAATTTAGAATTCGAAGGAATGCATTGTGCTTCTTCTGTTTGAGCAATTGGTGAAACGTCTTCTTTGACATCTTCTTTCATTTGATTAGCATCCTGTAATTAGAATATTGTACTATTTGCATTGAAAACTCTCTTTTGGACGAGACGTTTTATTTTAAGACAACACAAAGTAACAGACAATTTAAACGTAGAATTCTGGAGTTCTAGGACAAAGATGTTAAGCAGTCACAATTTTCTCGAGTTCTGACAAAAACCTTCGCGAAAGCGAACGCCCGAATTTCACACATTCTTTTTCACTTCAGTTTACAAAAACAAAATTAGTCATTACAAAAAGTTATCATTTTAAAGAAAGTCACGTCATTACAATATCGATTTTTTTTTTAATCATGATAAAAAAATTTAGTAGTTTGATTAATATATTCACTCAAACATTATTTCATAACACCAAAACTTATTTTGGGATAATTTCTTTGTAACTGAGTCCCTAATTCAAATTTTGTATTGATTAAACATTTTGCTATTTCATACTTTATTTTTAATTACAAATAGTCATAAAATAATTTCTTAAAAATAAAAATTGCATATTTTTAAAATAGCAAATCAATCTAACCATAACACCTACATCTGCATCAATTTTGCAATTCTTTTCTACTTGAGGTTCACATTTCAAAGGCGTAGTAGACTCTTGAACTTTAGTAGGAACTGATTTCACAGTTGTGTCTGTTAAAAGTTGAGCCTTTAAAGTTGCTTTCAGAGTTGAATGTATCTTTGAAAGAGAATATTTTTGCCTCTTATTTTTTTCTGTTTTAACCTTAGGTTTATGGTAAATAACTTGAGCAGGTTTCAGAACTTTTCCGGTTTGAATATATATTCGACCATCAATGAACTGCAATGAAAAGAAATATATATCTAATTAGCGTTTTCTATAGAAATATATATCTAAAAGCATTTTCAGCATTAGTTTGTTACTTTAAAATCAATTATTATTAAATGAAGCATTTATTTAACAATTCAAAAGCTATTATGACCTGGAAAGACATTTTTTATTCTTTAAAAGTTATAATTTAATCAGTGGCGCCGGAACTTATTCTTTAGAGGAATGGCAAGAAATGCCTTTTAATACCACCTCCTCCCACTTCCTCTGGACGTTTTAAATATACTATATTATATAACAAATAAGTATTTTTTAAGGCCATCAACCAATATTTACATTTATTAAAAGTTATTTTATTTCAATAGTTTTTTTTTTTTAAATTTCATTTTTCTTGTACTGCGATTTAATTGGTTGCTTCTGTTATTTCTCTCAAAATGACCGATATAGATGAAAAGAAACTTTTCTTTCTATGCAAGCTTTCTTTGGCAGTTGTTTTGAATAACCAGCAGAACAGCAAGAATTTGGCATTTAAAAAATTTAATAAGTAAAACATTCTTCGAAAACTCATTTTCGAAGACCTATTCCAGACAAAAATTTAAAACAAACCGTTGGTCCTGATTTTTTTGTCCAGAAACTAAACGATAAGCTTATAATATTAAATTTAATAATAAAAAGATATTAGAGCAAAGATAACTTTAACATTTATTTAAGTTGTAAACATTTAAATAATAAAAATATGCTAAATTCAAAACTAATTGCACAAAAAATAATTTTTAAGAAATTAGTGTATTCAATACCATTGAAAAAAAAACATTAAAAAATTTAACAAAACATTAACAAAATATTTCATGAAGTTTAAAAAAAAAAAGTTGATTTGCAAATTTTCGAAGAAACAAAGTAGCTAACATATGGTAACAAGGCAAATAATGACTATATATCTTGAAAAATCAGAATTGCCTATATAGTTTAACTAATAAATTAAATACAAAGTATTTAAAAATTCAATACGACCTGGCACTTTTTAAAACAATTGAATGATTTAACATTTCAAACTTCACTTAAGCTTATTCCAATTTTTAATTAAAATTGCCTTTTTCGAATAGTTAATTCAAAACAGTTTGATCCTTAGACAGCACATGTCAGGGGAGAGGGGTGATGATATGTTTTTGTTATGTATTCTCTTCTACATTTTGTAATATCGTGATCTTTACAGATTTGAAAGAACACGGTACTACATGGGGCCTTTTTTATAATACTCTCCACATTAGAAGAGTTACAGACTTTTGTTTTACACAGATTTACTAAATGCAAAGTGGTTTTTTCCAAACTTTATTTCACTTTGGAATTCTTGACTTGAAAACAAAGTAAAATTAGACTGTAATCCAGGTTTTTTTTTTCCCCGTAATGAATCACTTTTAAATGATGTCGACAAAAAAATATTTTAATTAAAAGATAAGCATGAAATACCGTTAGAATCCCACCAAAATCGAGACGTCTGCTCACATTAACAATTATTCAGTTAAAATAGTTTTAAATAAAGAAGGTAATGATACTAATAAATAACCATTAGTTACCTTTAAACAGAAGAGTTAGTCAGCAATAAATTATAGAAAGAATGAAGAACACAACGGGAGGAAACATTTTACGCGTTTACTGGAAGAGCTAAGATTGCACAATGACGCATCATATATCAGTCACAATCAAAATGTCCAGGGATGACCATTTCCAAGTAAAACACAACATTCCCAGGGTCGCTATAATGGGGCTTTTACAACCCCACGTCAAGTAACGAGCCTTTTTTTATGACCTCCTTTTGTCCGAATTTCTTGGACCTGTCCCTGTGTTTAGATAGTGGAAGGCGATACCGAAAATTTTCCTGAAACATGGAACATTAGCCCACTACTTCAGACCCCCAATAAGGGAATGTGTATACGTGTTATCTTTCTCGGTGTGGTGTGGGGTAAGATATGGGACAAAAATATTTGCAGTCTTAATTGTTTTTGTTGGATTTTTTTTCATGCGCTTACAATTGGGTTTGATTCTGTAGAATGAAAAAAAACCCTGCATAATAACATATAATCTGTGCAAAAGTTGTTATGGCAACTGCCATACCGGTTCCGACGCCACTGAATTTAATTGTAAGCTTGCTACTTTTTTAAAAAAACTAAAAAAGTAGTCTACGAATGTGTTTCAAAATGTATTATGATCTGTTATGAGACGAACAAATAGCCCATCATTTTAGATCAAACAGAACATGGACAGAAGTAATTTGTTTCAAAACATGACATTATTCAATCCCTTTGAAATAATTTTTAACCTTGTGAAACATCTGGATCACCATAGTTGCCAAGCAATGAACCAAGTGCATAAACTATAATAGTAATAACCAGGGATTGGAGTAAAGCGTTACTTGTAACAGCTATTTTTTTTGTAACATCCTTAGTTTTTTCAGAAAGTAACTGTAACTCAATTATTTTTAGCAGTAACAAAATAACAAAAAATTTCATTGCTCTTCCATTAATTTGGCGCTATTCAAAATCTTTTTGGTAGCTCTGTGTTCATTTTTAACTAAACTGTTTGAAATTCACTTAACTACATTGAATTTTCATTATTATGTAGCTTTTTTTCAGATTGCCACTATTTATTTTAAATCTTGGTTCTCTATGAAAAACAGTAATATGGTTAAACTATTGGCTTCGTATGACTTGAAAGTTCTAAGAGTAACTGTAATTCGTTACTTTTCATATTAAGTAACTGTTACTAGTTACTTTAAAATAAATTAACTGTAGCTGTAACAGTTACTTTTTTTTATTTAAGTACTGTTGCTAACTACTCTTCAAATAAAATAACTGTACCTGTAACGAAAAACAGCCACTTTTTCTTAATTAAATAATTTTAGTTGTAACAGTTACTTTTTTTAAGTAACTTTCTTATCTCTGGTAATAACTAACCTTCACACCACATTTGACACAGTGTCGAATTCTATTCAACAGCCTATTGTCTGTGGTAGATTTGTGGCAGTGGCAAGGGCAGCTTTTACCACCACATGGATCTGGTGTGTCCGGAATCACAATTTCTTCATAAGGGTGGAATTTTGAATCCTCATCGTCACTGTTGGGCAAGGTCACTTCTTCAAAGTCAGTCATTAAGCTAGAAATAAATTTTTAAAAACACATTAAGAATTTTAATAATTTCATTTATACAAAATATGTGAAGTTATGCATAATATAGGTCAGAGATTTTTGTAACTTTAAAAAATTTCTACCACTCTGACACTAAATTGTAAAAGATAAAATATTTTGGTGCCACATAAACACTTACTCTATGCAAAAAAAAATAATAATAATTTACTAAATAGTTTTATTAGATGTAAAGTTTAATTATGTGGGAAATAGATTTAATATGCATCAAATTCCTATGCATGAAGTTCAGTAAACTCCCGATTATCCACGGGTGGATTATCCGCTTTGCGGATTAACCGCGGGCCACTATCCCCCCTCCCGTTTTTCAGTTCAAATATAAAAAATTAAAAAAAGACGGGATAAATGAATTTTATTTGTTTCAAAACTTTTTTTACGAAAGCATTTCAAGAACAACAAAATCCTTTCTAGAACGACGAACACATTCAAAGAACGGCGAATACATTTAACAAGAACAACAAATGCATTAAAATAAGAATGATTAGGAAACCTGGTGATGTACCTGGTGAAAGCCAGGTGCACATCACGAACATGTTTTTGTCAAAAAGCGTCACTTGTAAAATAAGCTGACCGCTATTTTAATTGAATTGCTTTATGTGATTTTGACACTGGCGAAATGCGTAAGAAACTAAAAAAAAAAAAAAAAAGACGAACTACTACTCATTGCAAGAAAACGGATCCTCTAAAAATCAAATATGCATGCAGTATGGCATAGGAGAAACGACAGTAATAGACATTTAGAAGAAAGTAAATTTGTACATGCTGATTATTGTAATCTACTTAATAAAACCCAGAAGAAATTTTGTTTATAGGCATTTTCTTCATTTTTGCGGATTATCTGCAAATTCCCTTATCCGCGGAAGCCGCGCCACCCAATTCCGCGGATAATCCGGAGTTTACTGTATTTTTAATTGAATTTTTGTACAGCTTGTTTATGGGATAGCAAAGTCAAAGACAGAATTCCATACGCCGACATCCTGTTAAGATTGACAAGTGAACAATCAGACATTCAAGTCCTTAAAAAATAGTTTCTAAGAACTGTATAAATTATCTAAGAACTACTCACTATTCCGGTGGGCCCACATCAGGTAATAAGCTATTCAATTCCTCCATCAAATGACTCTGATTCCTCAACAATGGTTGCAAAGCAGTGATAACTTCAGTCGATGTTATGTCTGCCTGTTGATGCAGCTGTGAAAATGTCCTCAAAATTCGGGCAAGGTGATGAGGCTGGTGTTTAAAATGTATCTGGAAAAGTATTTACGATTAGATGATAAAACTCAGGAAATTCATCTAACATTATTTTAATTATACAAGCTAAATGTTTGCTTCCAATAATGATATAAGTTTTTTTTAACTTTGCAATGTCTGTGGCCATAGAACAAAATAGGTGCATTACCGGTTTGGCGGTTTATATACTAAACAGAATAGCATAAAAACGGGAAATAATTCTAATGCTTATCTAAGCAATTTTAATGGATTATTTGCATGCAAGTTTTTTTTTGTTTTGACCTAATAAAATTAGTTTCTGCAAATATGATTTTTTTTATCCTCATCCAAAAGTGCATGCACTGTAAAGGATATAATATATCTTATTTTTCATATGATTTGTTAAAGATAATATAGCAAATAACTTGAAATCAAATATGTTTTTAAAAAATTAGTGAAATTAAGAAAATATTTTGTTAATAATTGCTTTTTTTTACTTACTTCTATTTTACGGAAAAATTCTCTAATTTTGTTTAATACAATGTATTCTTTGTATTTTCCACACAGTTTGGCTTGGGCAGGATTTAAAAAAGCAATGAAGTCTCTTAGCAAAGTAGGGTAATCTTTCAAAGTTCTTTTTAATTCTAAATACAACTGCAATAAAACAAGAAGTTATAAAAGGGTTAAAATAGACTACTTTAAAATAGACTACCAGTTACCTTAATACTTACTGCAATTCTTATTAAAAAAAAAAGAACATTAACTGTTACCTAGAACTGCTTCCACACAAGATTTATACAACTTAAAGAGGAAAAAAAATCGCCTAACACATCTGATTGGAGGACATCAAAAGAAAACATCATTGCATACTTCTTGAATGAAAAGAGTTAACATTAGGTTTACGTTCCAGTTTTTAAACTTATTTCGACTTCTTAAGGACAGTTTTCAATCTATTTTAACCTTTCATTAAATAAACAGGAGTTTTAATGCATAAATTACTAGTTGTTGTTTTTACACAGTTTTAAACAAAAATATTTTCGTTGTAAATAGAGTAAGTGGAATAAAAAGGCTTAGTATGCAACCAAGTTTAACCCTCTAATGCATACTGTTACCGTTTGGTAACAAGTAACATAATCCACTTTATTCTATTAAATTAAAACTAATCCTAGACAAATCTGCGTTTTTTTCATAAATTTCATTTCATTTTAAAGTTTTAGTTACTAATAATCCTCATAGATGACAGTAGTAAAAGTGTATTCAAAATTAAAGAGTGAGGTTATTAACTTTTGTGAAATTATGTTTTTGGCAGTATTCAAAGAAGAATAATATTAGTACTAAATACTAATAAATTGTTTTGAAAAATTAGTCATAGTTAAAAAGGGTTATTTTGAAATATTTTTAGTAGCTTTCTAGTCATTATTATAAAAATTGGAATTTTGCAGTTGGTTTTTGTCAAATGGAAAAAATTTTAAAAATTGAAATTATTTAAATTCTAATGCAGTTAAATTTTTTTTAGTATTTTTCCCATAATGTGTGAGTATTAAAGATACATATATATATTTTTGGGATGAAAATAAAAATTCATGCATTAGAGGGTTAACTATTCTGATATAGAATTTTATCAGAAATAAATGGCTTTTGTGTTGTACAGACAGGCTTATTGTTATGCAAAGGATTTTTATACAATAATAACAAGAAAATATTTTCCGTTGAGGCTTTAATATATGTAATACCTTTTTTTAAAGTAATTTTAACAAGAAGAATTAAAAAAGCTTGTGGATAGGTCAATGCAAAGTAAAAATACATAATATGCTACTGGTTCATATTAGACAAAATGAAATTACCAAAACAGGGGAACCCGAGCTGTGATACTTGCTAAGTGTTGATAAAAACTGCTCATAGACTTCTGGGTCACCTTTCAGAAGTTCTGTAGCTCTTAAAAGGTAGGAATTAGCAAACATGATTTCACGTTCTTCTTTCTAAGGGATAATTGCAATATTTGTGAAATTAAATTTTAAGTAGTTGCAGCATTATTTAATCTTTGCATAATAAAATACTTGGATACTTAGGGGTTTTACATTCAGCTTGAATCTTACTGTCATAAGACAAACAGAAAGAAGGAAAACAAAATATGAAGAGTGTAGTTTCAAAGCTGGCTCCAAAGCATAACTAAGATACAGTCTGGTCCGTTCATTGGTGATTTTTGATAATGGTAAATTCAATTGGAAGGAGTCTTCATTGAACAGACTGCACTCTACATTTTAAATATGCTTTAGAAAATGCGACATTTGCAACTACATCCTTCGGAAGCAATATAACTTTTTGCACCATTATAATTAATACAATGCTATTGATACATGGAAAATCTACATTCCCTTGCAATATTCTAGAAAAACATACCAAAACAGGAAACTAAAATATTTAAAAAATTAAATAGCGCATTAATGATAGGGGGGAGGGACTCTATGGGAATTTTAATATTTATCAGTAACTTATACATACATTTTTATTAAAAATTTGCATTTAGTGTAAAGAATCCAATTAATGCAAGTTGCTCTGAAATATAAGTTTTGTTTCACCACAAGTTTGAGAAAAATAAGCTGGAAACTGTGATCTATCCCACACAATAAGCATAGACTTATATTTAATTTTTATTCGAATTAAGTCACAGTCATAAGTTAATTCAATAGGTTATATTATTACAAAATTTACTTTGGGAAATGAGGAAAGGATAATAATTAGACTCACAGCCATTCTAGTTCAAGAGTAATTAACAGAATACAAATTGACATACCAGGGCATCATCTTTTACCACAATGGGCTGCAACAAGGCTAGCGAAGATTCCAACTCTCTAAAATACCGATTCCGCTTCTTACTGATTGAATTCTTCTTGCCAGTGGAAGGAACTGAAGCCACATTTAATGAGTTTGGTTCCTGTTCTTCGTCGTTTACTTCTTCATCTAGTTCATCCGAAACATCCGTTTCTGAAGATACGACCTTGGATGACCTTTGAACTGTAGATCTTTCACAGGTGATGTCTCCATTTACAGCATTCAAACCATCATGTTCTTTTATACCATTTACTCTGATTTCAAAATTGCATGTCTTGTATTGTGGTTTAGAGGAACAGGGTGTGTTGTCAAGTGCTGTTGTGGTAGGAGAGCAAGTCCTTAGAATATTTTGTTCGTTGGCTCCAGATGAAAGATGCAGAGTTTTATTATCAGAACTGGATGAAAGTATCTGGGCTTGACTATTACCACTTGGTGAAAGAGGCATGGTTTCACTGTCACCTAATGAAAGTTTCCCAGATTCTTCAGCATTTGAAGGAAATTGCACAGTTTGTTTGCTTAAACTAGATGAAAGTTGTAGAACTTTATCATCAACATTTGTTAACGGTTTCAATGTTTCAACAGTTGATGAACTTTGCTGATCTGGTTTAGTATCATATGATAAATGTTGCACAGCTTGACTAGCAGCACTTGATGAAAATTGATGAGATCTTGAATCTACAACATTTGATTTAGTATTTGCACATGGTTTGGGTTTAATTGTTTTAAAAGGAGATTTTTTATTAGGAGAGTGGATACTAAAAGGTATAGCCCTCCTTTGTTGAGAATATTTTTTCAGAATCGGAGATATCTGCTTCAAAGGAGAAAAATGTATTCCTCTAGGTAAAATAGGGTTGTACTTCTTGGTTTCAATAGATTTGTTATTGTTTTTAAAAGGACTTGCTTTATTTGAAAGAATAAAAGTTTGTGCTGGAGCTAATAATGGTATTTTTGAACTGGTCTTACAAAATGGAATCTAAAATTGATATAAATAATGAAATTAGTTCTAAAATATTCAAACAAATGCTTGATTATGCATATTCCTCTTGTAAAAAATTACATTCAAAATATTAGATAAAATGCACAAGTGTTATTACTACGCATAAAATACTATTTCTGGGACTGAAGAAAAAAGACCAATATTTATAAATTGGTCTAAACTATATATACTTTTTTTCACACATACTGTAAACTTAAAATATTCTTTACGAGGAAGGATTTTAAAACAAAGATAATCAAGTTTGAACGAGTCAAAATGCATTTCCTAACTCCTGATTTTAACAATTCCTTCCTTGAAATCTTTAAAAATTTAAAGTTTAGTTACTTGTTTTAGATATGAATATAGTTCATGAAACTTTCCAATTTTAATATTATGTAGCGTTGTTTAAAAAAAAATATGATAATGGATTTTGTTGAAAGTCTAATGCACTAAACTAGAACTGATTAAAAGGTATTTATGAATAATGTAATGGTTTAGATTTTATAATGATTCATCTGAATGTTTTATACAAATATTCATCTAAAATATTTCATCTAACTTATCTGAGATAAATTTGGTTCATAATAAGAGCTTGAAAGGAATATTAATGTTTACCATCCATTTGGGCAAGAAGTCTGCTGAGTGATCCACGGGAGCTTTGATATTGTTTGGGTCAAAAGTTCTTGTGACTCGAGGAAATTGTAGAGCATGGTTGTGAGTAAAATAAAACTGAAATTGATGTATTAAGAAAAATTAGCATTTGTATTTGAATAAGTAAAAAAAAGAAATGCTGCCGAATTCTCACAGAGTGGAACTTTTTAATTACAAATATCGACAGATTAATAACAATTAATCTTATTATTATTATTTTTGAAATTTGTAATGCAGAATAATGGAGTCACAATATTAAAGTTGAATATTATATATAGTTAGAAACCTTAGCTTTAATTAGATGTTAATAATGAAATAAGATAGCAGTATCTGTAAGATAGAATAGTACCAAACACTGATTTGACACTGCATTCATAACTAGTTATCAATATATATTCTTATAAATTTAAAATACAGTAAAACTTCTACAACAGACCACCTCTATTATGCGGCCACCTCCGGAAACAGGCAATTTTTCAAGGCACTGATTTTTTCCCAATACCATAATGTTAAAAATACCTCGAATGGAACAGACTTTCTCCGATTACAAGCATCGAATTTAAAGTATCATCCAGGGGTCGCTTTTCCAAAAAGTAAGTCTAGCCCGACCCTCACTACTGTACATCATTTGCCCTTTTCATCCAGTTAATGACCTTCAACTATTGTTAACGTGGAAGATTTCACCAGCCTAAAAATTCAGAACAAATTCATCCCACTCTCCGGTGCAGTTAAAATTGTTATTTCAAAAGAACCTTTCTCAAATTGCCCAAGTTGTCAATAGGAGGCTTCTTTCACTTAACTGCAGTCCAAAATTAAAAGGTAGGGCCATCCTTTATGCACGTTGGACACACACAATTGGACACGCCCTTCCCAAAACAAATCAATAGGAAGGGGGAATCACAGAAATAAGGGGCTATTGCAGATGGCAAGGAATTAAGATTGAACTTCACATCTGATAACATCTTTCAACAGACGGTTGAACCTACGATGACATTGCAGCAAGCATTAAAATAGTCAGGTCGCCAAACCCCGATTTTTGGCCGAACCTTGCACTGAGATGTTAAGTTTTTTTTATTGATGATTCTTATAGATTCGAGGGTGTAGATTACGAATCTGGAAGGTACTTTTTTGGTACCCTTGAGCATTTTTAGTTATTCAAGATGGCGTCTCCGCCATCTTGATTTTTGTTTTTTTAATATTTTACGTTCTATCCGGCAAAAATGAATAGTTTTTTTTATCAATAGATGCATTAAGTAATAAAGAATCAATATTCCCAAGAAAATTTCAAAAATAAAAAATTCAAGATGGCGGAATCCGCCATATTGGATTTTTTCACTTTTTATACATTTGATCAAAATTTAAACCACAAAAATACTTATAGTTTAGGTATATTTTTATATATTTTGTTACTATAGAACAATTATTTGAAAAAAATAAAAAAAATTAAGATGGCGCTATCCGCCATATTGGATTTTTTCACCTTTAATATAAGGCTATAGATTTGTCCAAAATTAAAAATTATTTTTATTTTAGTTCTATCTTTACTTTGATTTCTATTTTAGTTTCAATGTATAGACTATAAGTTTAGAAGATACTTTTTAGCAAAAATTTAGTATTTTTTAAAATTTTAAGATGGCGTCTTCCGCCATATTGGTTTTTACTCTTCGATTCATTTCTAGCGTTCTTTTTGGCCAAAATCGATAATTCTTTCTTTTCTAGGTGTATTTTGAGATAAAGAATTACTTAAACATTTAAAACAATCGAATTTCAAGATGGCGGCTTCCGCCATCTTGGATTATTCAACCAGTAATAGTACGTGATCCATCGGCCCGAAAATTAAAATTCTTTCTACTGTAGATGTATTTTTTGATAAAGAATGGCTTAAACTACATAAACGTGGAATACAATTGAAAAATTTTGGATTTATTATAATTCAAAATGGCGTCTTTCGCCTAATTTAATTTTTTACTGTTAGTATTAGGCGATGTATTGGCCGAAATTAATTTTTTTTTATTTCACTTGTACATTTTGCCTAAAAATATTTTTTAATAATGCACTTTTACGAAAACAAAACTTAATTTGACGTTTTTTTTTGCCATATTGGACTTAGCCATTTAAATATTTTGCTATTCACCAATTCAAATTTATTTTTAAAAAATTAACCTTTCTCTTATAAAATACTTCCTCTTTTCTAACAAGATTACTATTACACAACGAACCACAAGGATGCTTACGCATTCATCCTTAAGTACCCCTCACCCTCACATTAGGGGGGTAAAGAAGTTTTCCCCCGAACCCATAAATCCACGTAATGGCTTGGACTTTCTGAGATCTTGTTGAGCGGCAGCATTTCAAGAATATGGGATCAAAGGTCAATAAACATTCAGGAAATTCGGCAAGAAACACAGAATCCAAACACTAGAAGTGGTAACCTATTAGAAAATTGCAGGGTGGGACTTAAATAGGAGATCCACGTAAATCCACGTAATGGCTTGGAAGCCAGGTGATGACAACATGATAAGGTTGGTCTGAAACTTGTCTTTCAAAGCATCTAATAGATTCTTTTTACGATTGAAACAAAAGCCACCATTTTCTGTGTATAGTTCAAATAGTTCTATTGAATTCCATATTCTTGTTTCATCTGATTTAAAAAGATCAACAACTACTGAAAAGGCTTTGTCCTCATAATCGGTGTTCTCACCAGTTAATTGTTTAGAAACGGTTGATGATGCTCGATGAAATTTGTTGCGGCACTCTATGTGATATCTTCCTTCGGCAGCATTTAAGTCACTAACTGCTCCTTCCACTCTTACTCTTACACTTGCTGACCAGCTATCGTTATGCTGTTTACAAACTTCCAGTATACGTTGCTTTATTGTTTTCCTATCATCAATTCGTTTTTCTCTAATCAGCTAGGCTGGTCGCCAACGGTTAGGATTTTTCTTGTCCTTTACTACAACACAGTTAGTTCCACAATAAATGCAATGTTGCTTAAAGTCAAATACTGGTAAACTAGATCTTAGGACCTTTACGGGTTGTTCCCCAACGCTGTCTTCAGTATCTCGCTTGCGTTTTTCAAATGCATTTACTTTATTTTTATCGGTGTACATCGAAACACAAGACTTATGGCAGGTGAGTTTATCGTTTTCATTTTCTACCAATTTCTCAAGTTCAGTATGTTTTCCATCACCATATATTTTACTACATGAAATAATCGTTTTAATTCTCTGGTTACGCACTTCAATCAATTTTTCAGTGTTTGTTAGACACTTGTATTTAAATTGAAAGAAACATTGCTGTATCTCCATATTAATATTTAAAAAAAAAACAGAGCTTAACTAATTAAAATCATACCTCGATCTGAAGTAATGTTCCAGTAAAGTGCGGATGTCTCGATTCTAAGCATTTAAGAAAAAGTAGGTGTCTCATTTCTTTCTCTCCTATTTAAGTCCTACCCTGCAATTTTCTAATAGGTTACCACTTCGAGTGTTTGGATACTGTGTTTCTTGCCGAATTTCCTGAATGTTTATTGACCTTTGATCCCATATTCTTGAAATGCTGCCGCTCAACAAGATCTCAGAAAGTCCAAGCCATTACGAGGATTTATGGGTTCGGGGGAAAACTTCTTTACCTCCCTAATGTGAGGGTGAGGGGTACTTAAGGATGCATGCGTAAGCATCCTTGTGGTTCGTTGTGTAATAGTAATCTTGTTAGAAAAGAGGAAGTATTTTATAAGAGAAAGGTTAATTTTTTTTTAATAAATTTGAATTGGTGAATAGCAAAATATTTATTAATTATTATTTTGTCCAATATGGCAAAAAACGTCAAATTAAGTTTTGTTTTCGTAAAAGTGCATTATTAAAAAATATTTTTAGGCAAAATGTACAAGTGAAATAAAAATAATTTTTAATTTCGGCCAATACATCGCCTAATACTAACAGTAAAAAATTAAATTAGGCGAAAGACGCCATTTTGAATTATAATAAATCCAAAATTTTTCAATTGTATTCCACCTTTATTTAAGCCATTCTTTATCAAAAAATACATCTACAGTAGAAAGAATTTTAATTTTCGGGCCGATGGATCACGTACTATTACTGGTTGAATAATCCAAGATGGCGGAAGCCGCCATCTTGAATTTCGATTGTTGTAAATGTTTAAGTAATTCTTTATCTCAAAATACACCTAGAAAAGAAAGAATTATCTGTTTTGGCCAAAAAGAACGCTAGAAATGAATCGAAGAGTAAAAACCAATATGGCGGAAGACGCCATCTTAAAATTTTAAAAAATACTAAATTTTTGCTAAAAAGTATCTTCTAAACTTATAATCTATACATTGAAACTAAAATAGAAATCAAAGTAAAGATAGAACTAAAATAAAAATAATTTTTAATTTTGGACAAATCTATAGCCTTATATTAAAGGTGAAAAAATCCAATATGGCGGATAGCGCCATCTTGATTTTTTTATTTTTTTCAAATAATTGTTCTATAGTAACAAAATATATAAAAATATACCTAAACTATAAGTATTTTTGTGGTTTAAATATAGATCAAATGTATAAAAAGTGAAAAAATCCAATATGGCGGATTCCGCCATCTTGAATTTTTTATTTTTGAAATTTTCTTGGGAACATTGATTCTTTATTACTTAATGCATCTATTAAAAAACTATTCATTTTTGCCGGATAGATCGTCAAATATTAAAAAAACAAAAATCAAGATGGCGGAGACGCCATCTTGAATAACTAAAAATGCTCAAGGGTACCAAAAAAGTACCTTCCAGATTCGTAATCTACACCCTCGAATCTATAAGAATCATCAATAAAAAAAACTTAACATCTCAGTGCAGGGTTCCCCCCCCTGGCGACCTGACTAAAACATAGATTTTATATTGTCAAATTAGCGAAAAATGAAAGACGATTCAATAAATAGTCTTTTTGCAGAACTTAAAAACAAATTGGAAAAGATTCTGAAAAAAATATAAAAAAATGAAACCAAGTAGAATTTCCCTCTTATTTTAAAAGATTGTAACTTGTGTTTTGGATATACTAATTCAAATAAATAAAATGTTAAAGATTGAATACTTTTCTTCACTTTTTACTACTAAACCATTGTTTATTAAATTTATTTGAACATTTAAGTGGCTCATTGATAATACTTCTCAAAGAGACCACCCTCCCTCAGCGACCAATTTTTTCCTCAGAACAGAGGGTGGTTGCTCCCAAGAAATTTTACTGTATTATTAAGAAAAAAATTAATCAAATATTATGAAAGCATAAAAAATTAATCAAATATTATGAAAGCATAAAAAAATTATTCAAATATTATGAAAGCATAAAAAATCTTGTTGATTGAATAAAAAAAGGTAGCATAAACATACAAATAAATTCAACAAACCTTTATGGGATTAGTCTCTGGCACCTTTTTAGATTTCAAATTTTTAATTCTAGATTTGATTTGTCCAACACTTTTTGCAGGTAGGAGAAACCGATGTATGTGCTCAATTGGATTACTTTGATTTGAAAATCTTTCTAAGCCCAAAGATATTAAGCTATAAAAAATCATAACAATTACTGAATATTTTCTATTATAATACAATCAACATTATACAAAAAAAAACTATTTAATTTATAAAACTGCCAGTGAAATTATTTTAAAAACGTAGAGAGTTAAGGAAAAAAAGAGAGGGCAATAAAGTTAAAATTATTTGAAGAAGCAAGTAGATGAAAATTATGTACAAAAATTTTTCTAATTTGAGTAAAATGGGCACACATTGAGTTTATTCAAATTATTTTTAGTGTGTGAGCAGAATCATCTTTATAAACCCACATTTGAGTATGGGAATGTGTTAGGTCTTGAGCGACAACTGAAATGTTTTTGAAAATAAATTTTTCCTTGAGTTCTGATAGGTGAATCAATGCCACGTGTGAACAGAGCAGTAATTGGAACATCGATAATAAGAAAAACAGGAAGAAATACGGAAGAAATTTCGTCACCAGGAACAACCCAATTTACGAAGTATTTGGCTAGAAGTGCAGACTTAATTCATTAACATTTAATAACATAATCTTGTATGGAAATTCACAGAAAAAAATATTGCCATTTTATTCCCTTACAACTTCAATTATAATAATTGAGTAAATGGAATAAAAAACATTGAAATATAAATTTTAATACAATCAAATTTTGATTTAGTAAACAAAGTTCTAGCTAAGAACTTTACTTTAGGGGTAAGGCTTGGGGAGCATTTGCCTACTTGAGTTATTATTTTATTTATTATTATCATTATTACACTAAGGTCTTTGTTGCATTAACCATGTCCCTGTGTGTGTGAACCTAATATAAGGAAACCTATGGCCCTATTTTGAAACAATACATAAAACATTAAAACCAATGTGTAGACAAAATTGGCACAAGTTTTCAGATAATTAATTTTTTTTTGTTTTCCAGAAGAGCACAGTGGGCATTTTAGAGTGTCTAGTTTCTAGTAGTTCACTAGGTTAAGTGAGGTTGGATACTAAAATTGTGTTATTAAAACATGAAATCTGATGTAGCTTACTTATCCTCAGCCAGACAAAAGAATTTAGAAACTTCAAACTGATTACGAAAACCGCATGATGGTAATAATTCTGGATAGATGAATACTTTACTAGTTGCAAGAGTCTTTTTTATGTGTGATGGCACAACTGAAACAAAAAAGTTTTTAAATAAAAACCCCAAATTTGAATAATAGTAAAACACATTTAATTTTGTATTAGGGTAAACAAGACCATCAATATAGAAACATTTTTAAGTAGGTTGGTTATAAAGTCATTTCTTCACAAAACTATACATTAAGAGTATTTAAAGAAAAAGCTGATTTTACATTTCGCTTATTAGCATTAGTATTAAAATAGCTCAAATTTATTTATTTCAAAAAATAATTTTAATTTCATTTTCCTTCTTTTTCATTTTGTAAATATTGTTTAAGTACAAATAGCGTTTCAAAAGGCCTTATAAATCGATAAAATTTAGTTTCTAAAGACTTTTAAGTATTGCATAAGCCCTATACTGCATTAAGCTAGTTTCAGTGGAATATAGTTGAACAATCCAAAAAAGATACACATGAACCATTGTGGGCAGGCTTTGAAATTTAGAACCACAGTCAAGCTGCAAGTCCAACACCTAAGCTGGCATACCCTGATTGTAGGACAACAAAAGATTTTGTATAATGTGAACACATGAAGGACAAAGAACTGAAGCTCTGATTTTGCATAACTAAAACTTAAAATCTAAAATGATAATGCACAAAACAGAAAAGCGTTAAGATTTGTTTGATATATACTTGGTAACTTTTTCTTTGGCTGAGGCACATTTTTAGAGGGAGCAGGAAGGTCGAATCTTTCAAATTCTTCAGCTATTGCAATAGCACCATCCAAGTTTTGGGTATGAAATATAGAGGTATTATTGTCAGTTGTATGATGCACTGCATACATTTTTAATTGGTCCTAAAAATAAAAAAAATAATTAATTTTGGAAAATTCAAAAATTCAGGGCAAGTTGTTAGTAAATCAAATCAAAATATATTTTATATGATAGGGCTTTTTTAGGAAGGATATTTTCAAATATTCATCTTGTAGTACAGTAGAGAAACCAAAATAAAATTGTGAAAGCCTAAATAATTCTGAATTTATAATAAAAGAATACTTATATACATCATACATAAATTAATCCAGAGTGGAGTGAGAAGTTATAAATACAAATAGACATATACAAATTGACAATTTGATTCACTCTTTTTTATGAATTCAAAAATAATTACTTCTCTTGTTATCAGGCATGAAAGTGCAAACTAATCAAAAAGGCTGAACTCCGAATTTCCATTTTTTTGCACTATCGGCATAACGACGTGCAGACCAATTAAAAATTTAGCTAAATTAGTTTCTATTAAATGCACATATAGAAAATTATGCTTAACTAATGCATAGCCTTACATTAAATCTGTATATCGATGCCATATCAAATAATATTTAATTTTTAAAAAACCTGATAACTAACGAATTACTCTTGTACTAGAAAAATATAAAATCATAACACAAGTACCATTTCAGGAGCTAAGATCACCCCATTACATTGCAAGCCGGGTTGGATTTAAGCTGGGAGGAATATAGCAATAACTGCATAGAAATAACTGCAGCACAAATCAATCTTTGTGTAGCACTTGATTAATTTTATTAGAAAGATAGCCCAACAACACATTGATAATTTTTTTGTTAATTAGAACAGAACATTACAAATTTAAATATTATATAATACTATACTACTAAATGTACTCTGTTTTTTTTTAAAATCTTGTCAGCCTCTTAGGGATTGAAATCCCTAATTTTTGGCCTTTCAATACATATCCTTAATAACATGGTTTATACAAATTGAGAAGAAAAAAAATTCAAACACTTCACTATTACAAAAAAAATCCAAGGACTCAAAATTCACTAACTACCTAAATATATAAAGCGTGTATAAGCGGGCGCTCCAATTTTTTAAAAACTAAACTAAAAATTGTCTAAAATGAAAAAACCCCAGAATAGACAGAAGTAGAAAAAAAGGTTTAAACGTAACCCCCCCCCCCCCCTAAAAAAAGTATTTTTTTCATGCCAGCGTTCTTGTGATCGTGACTCACGGACACCTGTGAGTCAGACACTCGATCAGAAGAAAATGTTCTGGTTGCTCGACTTATCCTAAACTGGAACTACAAAAGTAACAAGACACTTCCGATCACAGAGATCAAGAACTGTCAATCATTCTGATGCAATGTGACGTCATCGGTAGATTTCGTGGGGAGATTCCAATGAAAGATGGCAGTGGCCGATATTTGAAGACCCAATCTTAATTCATCTTCAAATTTTAAAAATATTGTTTATCTTAAAAATTAAAAATTTATTATTTAAACTTGTTCTTCATTGAAATTTAAGTTTAGTTTTTATTCATATAGACCGAAAATGGAGGAAACTATTTTTTGCTGGCCGATAATTAAAGAAAACTTACTATAATCTAATTTTAATTCATCTTCACATTTTAATGAAATTTTTTATCTACATTATAAGAATCTGTTAGTTAAACTTGTTTATTGAAATATTAGTTTAGTTTCACCTAATTACGGTGAAGAAAAAGTAAATAATTGTTTACGAAAGAAATCAAAGACGTGTTACGATGATCACATTTGAAATATTTTCCAATTCTTAGCCTAATTGCATGTGTGTCTAGATATTTTTATAATATAGTTGTGGTTCAAGACGGATTTTTAAACCAAACTTCAACGAATCGTTATATGTACTAGCACGCTGCGAAACCGCACTAGTGACTAGCTATTTTTATAGTTTTAGTTCAAACGGACCTGTCAATCAAAGTTCTACGCCTCGTCCTCGTAATTTGTGCCTAATTTGAAGTAAAATCACAGTGTCTTATTTTTATAGTTCAAGGATCAGTGAACCAAACCTCTATGCCTAGTAATTTTTGCTAGCATATATGCGGCGAAATTGCAGTATATTTCAGTATTTTTATAGTTCAAGACGGATCAGTCAACCAAACATCGACCCCTCATAATGTCTTGTTTTGTCTCGCCCAGTTTGATCTTAGGACCCCCCCCCCCCCATATATGGGTCACAATTTCTCAACGGTTCTGCATCGATCTCAGGATCACCCAAAATGAGATTAAAAAAGGCGGAATTCCGCCGAAAGGCGGAAAACTTTCATGCCTGTGTTATGTTTTTCTTTCAAAACAATAACTGGTTTTTTCTTCAACAATTTAAAAGAATATAATTTTAGTTTATTAATGTTTTCTCAATATTATGTGCATTATATCAATATTATGTGCAGTAAAAAAATAAGGGAAAACCTATTCATGAAAGGTTTTAGTATATTTCCAGAGAAACATAAATGGAAGTAACATAATTTATTTAATTTATTAAGTAAATAACTATATGAAAATATAAATAATTCATATAAATAAAATGTTATTATTTTTTGTCAAAAGTAGGGAAAAGATTCTTACCAGCAGTAGTTTACTAGATACAGTGATATGATTGAAGACAGGATTTCCAGAAGATAGTAAATAAGCCTGTGATAGTAATTGCACATGCTAGAGAAAAAATATATATATATACTAAAACGCTTACATTGGGGGAAGCATGATAAATTCTAAGAGAAAACTAATAAAAATTTTACCATTCGGAGCTGCTCTTCTAGCTGTAGTTTTTCATCAGATGTCATTTCTGTTGATATCAAACTAGGAACATTTGAGGCCATTCTAGCCATCTCTTTTGGAAGCCCTTCATTACTAAAACATTAAAAAAAATTTAAACACTTCAATTTCAATAGTTTGATGGGAAAAATAAGACATGTTTATATCATTTATTTTTAACTTGAAAAAATATAGTGACAGCATGAAAGTACCACATTATAAGAAGATTCAAATCTATTCTCCCATTATGTATATCAAAGAAGTTTTGAAGAACTAAATTCAGTTACCATGTTATTATTGGTAAATATTTTAAATTTATTATTTAACTCAATCATTACAACAGAAGCTAGGTTGATAAACTTCAAATATGCTGATTCCTCCCAATTACCCCACAAAAAAAAGTGAAGCAAATAAAACAGATTAATAACTTAATGAATATTATCTACTGATTCTTATGATCTACTGATTCTTATGCATAGTCAAGATTATAATCAAAAAGAGAAAACAATTTAAGGCTAATTTAACTTTTTTTTACATTAAATTAAACATGGAAGTAATAAGTATAAAACCAATATGAAAATTTAGATAAATATTTGAATTAGTAAAAATTATTGTAGGAATACCTAGGCTCCCTACAGATTCACCAACATGCATACAATGCTATGAAAAGTAGTATATTTTCTAAACTAAAGATTACCTTGAGTTTGGGTTGTCAACATCATTGTTATCTTCCTTAATCTCTTGTAAAACAAGCTCAAATGTTTCAGTAACTAAGTCATTTAGCTCTTCTCCTTAAAGAATCAATATTTATAAAACACGGAAACTTGCAAACTATTTTCAATTTTTTTAAAAAGAAAACAATAAAAGTTTAGCATAGTATATTAGTTTTCAATATGAAAACTCAGCATTTTAATTTAGAATAAAACAAGAACAATGATGCGTCAAACTATTTGAAATTTTATCATGAAATGTTGGTAATACAATGCAAAAATACACACATCTACACAATAGACATAAACCATTGTCTTAAACACTCATTATAACTACAACTAATAAGAAAGTATACTAAAGATTAATTACTTCATAACAAAAATGGTCCATGTCAATTTTGTAAGCACAGAAGTTTACCTGCTTACAGAAGAAAAGGGCTCAAGTTTAAAAATTAAGCAGTTGAACAACAGCCCATTCTTTACTAAAGTGAAGACATAACTATTTAATCACAAAATAATTAGAATGAACTTCAATATTTTATTAGTTTAAAAAATATGTTGAGCAGAAACTTTAAATAAAATTTTACAAGCAAAAAAAAAAAACCCTTTCACTTCTTATTCCACATAATTTCACTCTACCGATTCCCACAACCTAAATAGGCTTATAGGTAAAATAACAAAGGAGCTATTATACTTACTAGGTATTTCTTCAAATTGTAATTCAGAGTCAGATGTATCTTCTTCTGTTACTTTAAAATCAGGGTCACTCTCCAAATCATCGGAAAGATCTGTCTTCATTGATGTATCTTCTAGAAACAAAAAATAGTTATTCAGAGAAGGTATCTTGCTTTAGCTTCCATTTTACATTTATAACATACAAAGTGTATTATAATTGTTCAGTACGTCTGTCTATCTGTCACTTTCACATCCTAACCAAAATATAACAGAAACAAGCAAACATTAAATGCAAAATTAAAGCAGAAGATCATTATGCGCTATATTCCAAATTTTTTTTATTTACATTTCAGTGTTTATTGATGCAGAATTGCACAACCACATCCAAATACAAATTAAAGATTGTTTGAAAACTGTAATTCCTTGTTTGTAAAATTTAAAAAAAAAAAGCAATTTTGCTTCGATTTTTAGAGCCAGCTGTTACAAAATTTTTATACTTTGAACTGCAAACTAATGTAACAAACAATAAAGAATATTAATTGAATTTGAGAAAAAAAATTAATTAGAAAGGTCAATTTGGTGACTAAAAGTTTATATTAGAACTAAATACAATTTGATGATTTTTTTAAGTTTTTTAAATTGTGAGTGGAGCGAATCTAGGTGACATTCACTGTTTAACCTGTTTGTTTCATGTTAGAATGTTTTTCTAGAAGATATAATGGAAATGCTCCCCTTCTGGGACATGTCTAAATTGTGGAGATGACATGCGATAGATGACAGCATTTGTCAAGTATGTGTGTTGCGTCTGTCTTACTTGACAAAGGTTTATAAGCCGGTCTCTGACCAAGCACACAAGACTCAAAATATATGTCTACCAACCAACCAATAATGGAAACGAAAAAAAAACTCTTCATTCTCTTTCACTTCATAGTGGAAAAAGACATTTTATAGCCTTTCAAAACATATTGCTACATAATAAAATGGGCTTCATTCATGTAGTTCTCTACAAAACTTTTATTTGAAAATATTATTCTATACCGCTACAGTCATATATAATGGTTTTTCTTAAACAAATTCCATGCTTCAAACATAATACTTGTGAATTAAAGAAAGTTTACATGCTAGCTTGTTTTTAAATAACGAAGTTTAATTATGACAACTCAAAATCAAAGATACTATTTTTTAAATATAATTGTTCATCTTCAAATTGTTATGATAAGAACAATAATACCTTGAAGGGATTGAGACACAAAATACTGGTAAATATCAGAATCTGCAATGCTATCCTGGTTTAAAGACTCAGTTTCAGAATCTTCAGAAGATGAGGTTGTTTCGATTTCAACTTCATTTTTCTAGTGAAAAAAAATACTTCATGAGAATTTAGATGGTTTAGCTAGTTAATAGCAAGCCAATAAAAAGGGAATGCAATATTTATGCATACGATGCTCCATTAAAACAATACAACTTATACAACATTTAAAAGAATTTTTAAAAAACACAATAAAACTTTCTACCGACATATTGTTGTTAATTACAAAACAAAATTTTGAACATTACCTCTATTACATTTGACTCATTTAAAGCATCAGAATGGGATAGCTCAGAGTGAAAAAATGAATTATAATTTTTCTTAAAATTTCTTGGTGGCAATGAAACTGGCCAAAGAGGCTGAAACAAAGAAAATATATATACTATAGATACTTGTATAACATAAATAATAAGAAAAACCTCAATATTTACTGACAATGTTAATTTAATGAAAAATTTACTGATAATGTTTAATTAATGAAAAAAAACAGCATTAGGAGCATTCCAGCGTTCCGTGTGTTACATTCGGACCACATTTTCAGTATATTTGTTACATTTTTGGTTTGAAAGCAGTATAAAACAAATAAGATGACAACTTATATCTTTTCTCAGATGTTTAATGATCTTATTAAGCTAATCGGAATCTTTTTAAACTAAAAAGTTACGCAGATATAATTTTTTCATTTCGCGTCACGTGTGTTTCCATTTAACAGGGTTATTTTCTTTTCTTCTTCTATTATTTGCATAATTCTGCGAATTATGCAAATACTCATGAAAATAAAAAATATCAAACGAAAGCTAAGTAAATAAGCTTTAAAATAAGTGGTGTTAGAAATCTGAATTATAAATAGTCAGCCTAAAATAAAATAAATAACGCCGTCACGTGTGTTACACTCAACGTTCCGTGTGTTACAGCGTGCGAATTGACTTATAGTTCAGTTTTTAAAGTACTAATATTTTTAATAATAAACACTTTGGTTAGCAAATAAATAAATATAGGAATTTGGTTACATATTTAAATACACAATTATTTATTATTTAACTTTGGTAAAGCACATGTTTTGATATTTAATTTTTTTATAAAAATATAAAAGTTCAAATGCTAATTTTAAATATTACTCTTAAATTTTTAACTACACTAAAACCGACCTTAAGTTTGCAGCAGAGAAATGTACTGCTCGAAGGAAACTGGGTAAACAATGCAGCTGGCGCCGAAATTTCGCTGACTCTGATTGGCTCCTCCTTTGACTCTGATATTCGTGCGCCCTGTTACGTCAAAATCGAAGGAAAAATTACCCTAGGAATTAAAATACCCTCTAACTGAAGCTAAACTAATAAAAATAATAAATTTATATCTTGAAATAACAAATAAAATTGTTTATTGAATGTGAAACACCTTTTTTTATTCGATTCTCGCACTCGAAAATGAGAACTATTTACCCTTTTTCTCGTAGAACATTTGTATACTGCAAACTTAATGTCGGTTTTATTGTAGTGAAAAATGATTCCTACCATATTACAAATTACACAACAATAGCAAGCACAATTTTTATGTAACTGTATTGAACAGTTCAATGTGACTTCCAGAGTCACATTTAACATGGTGAATTTTTCGTATTCCTGGTACCGGAAACAAGGTCACTCAAGAGTTAATATCCGTTATTTTGGATGTTATATCCGATTGCCAAATATGAAGGACTTTGGTATTCGGAATTAAGTTTCTGACAATATCCGCCAAATCCTTTGAATGCTGGACGATGGTCGGATTTATTCTTTTACTCATAACTTCTCTCCGCACGAGAGATTTGGCATTGCCACCAACTCCGTCGACAATGTCTTTCCTGGGAGACGTTGCGAAATACTTCCATTCAAATGTTTTTTTTTTCTTTTTTAAAATTTTAAATGAAAGTTGTTAAAGTAAAACAAATCACTTTCGTTAAAATTAATTTTGTTAAAACATAACTGTTAATATCAATAAAATGCTTAATTTGAAATAATGAGTTTGCAACACATAACTTTTCTAAAGACAAATGGTCACAAGAAAACACAAAATAACGTCTGAAGCACTCTATATTTCAACTACTAATGATCTAAAATGTAAACATCCAATGCATCCTCAAATGTGTACATCTGCCAGAGCAGGTGGCTGAAACTTCTATAGCGTAAATGATAACGTTTTTAGTTTTGCAATTGTTTTTAATTTTTTTTAAAGGATTTTTTTTTGTTTTATGGAGTTTTTTACATATATACATGCATGTTTCCATAAGCACGCATTTCAATAAATGAATTTCTCAGGATAAATCTCGTTTTTTATACTACACGTCAACTAGCTCCCACTCCCGTTTCCTTCATTATTGCCAAAATCGTTCCGTGTGTTTCAAGAAATAAATTGCCAAATTCTTGCTTAATTTTTAAAAAAACGTTTTGAATTTTTTTCTATATGTTCCCCATGTGTAACTAGCTTATAATTAATAAAATAAGCTTTGTTAAGCTTTTTTTACAGTTTTTATGTAAAGAGTTATAGGTTTTCGTTCCGTGTGTTACATTGAGCATCAAGTAATTCATATTTTACCGAGTAATTTTTTTTTAAAAAAGCAATTCACAAAATATCTGCCTAAGATACTCAGAAAAGATGCATTTGCAACAATATGCGTAAAAAAATTCATTTTACATGTTTTTTTAGCCCTTAAACGCTTATCATACATCTGGCAATTATTTCACTTGAAAGATCTATTTCTAAATCGGTCTAGTTTATTGCATTTTTTCACACTAAAATTGAATTCAGATTCGAAAATCAGTATGATTTATTTGAAATATAAACCTTTAACTACGTGTGACAATTTTTTCAGAATTTTATTTGCACTTTAATTTTTTGGCACTTCAGGACCACTTTCCTTGGAATGCTCCATTAGTATTTTAACTAAGCTAAGCTATTATTAAAGCTTCCCGCTTACAGTGTTACTAAATGAATAAATTTTTTGTAAAACTTTAAGGACTTTAAACACAATTTCTCTTGGTTTAAAATTAGAAATTGTTTGAGGGAAAAAAAGAACTCAACAATTTTATTCATTATTGAAACTGTAAGTCTAACAATTTCAATATTAAAAAACAAACAATGACTTTATCATTTTGTTTTAAATATTGATTACAAAGCTCTATATACACTTAGGTTAAATCAGACCTTACTCCTGCCAGTCTGTTATTATCAGCTTCTTACAAAATTACCCCCCCCCCCAAAAAAACACTCTTTAATTTTTTTTCATTAGGTTTAAATTTAGTAAAATATGGATTCATACCAAGCATTTCTTTTTCCTCCTTTCCTTGGCTTTGGATCTTGTAAGCATTGGTTCTTTAATATTGCATGGTTCATCTTCATAATAAATCTCCCTGTCAACAGTGTTACATACCATTGACAAAAGGTATTCATTGGCTATAACATACTAAAAAAAAACAAATAATAATTAAACTACATACATTGAATAAATTTTTGAACAATTAATACCTGAGCTTAATTCTATTCAAATGTGCACTGTACAAATATCACCTTGAAAAATCACTCTTTATTGATATTTAAACAAAGGGATTAAAATTTAATAATCTTAACGACAATGATTCAAATATTATACTATATCTGGCATAGCCTGAACACTAAGAAAAACAGCAACCTGATGGATTGCATTCAATTCCTAATTAAATTTAAAACTAAACATTAATGTAAGTCGCAAGATTTTTTTTTTCGAAACTGAATTTAGCTTAAGTCACCAAAAAAAGTTCTGGTAAAATCTGTTCAAAACTATATATATGTACAATGGTATTTCACAATTAAAATTACAATGCTAAAAAAAAAAAAAAAAAAAAGCAACCAAACTATTATGTTTACATTGGAAATACAATTCACAGATATAAGTTACAGATATTTAATCCAAAAGCCCTTGTGGACAATTGACAATTTATTTTAACAGTGATTAATTTTGTAGGGTATTCCTGCCTTAGACAAAATTAGGACATAGATTGATCAAGTGGCCTTCTATATAAAGTTTGACACACTTTGGGGAAAAAATATATACATGAGTATGCTAAAAAAAAAAAAAATGGTATGTCAAACACCCTATGTGAATGCTTGCAAGCTAATATTTACATTTTTAAATGATGTCAAGGGATAAGGTATCATTTAACAATTTTTGTTCACTGAATAACTTAAATAACCCCCATATCTTGAGGAGATTATAAGTTAGTTAGTTACTAATATTTTAACAGTCATTTTAATTGTTAACTTAGCCTGAGCAGTTTATTTTTTCAATGAGAAGATTTTAAACTAATTGATCATCAAATTATTTCCATAACTCATAGTTTATTTATGTGGTTTTCTTTCAGAAAAACTATAAAAAATAAAATAGATGGGCACTTGCGCAATTTTTATAGCTTTATAGTTGAATAACAAGCTAAGATGAACTGCGAAATGCAGTACGTCTGGTCACTCTAAAAGTCAATACTAACTGGAAGTATATGTTTCTCTGTATGAGGCATTGGCATATTTTCAATTTTTGATGAACAGTCGATTTCTTTTGAAACTAAGGTTCTGCGCTTGAGATTTTTCGTTTTATCGTCACTTTCATCATTTAATTTCCGTTTGCTACTTTTTACTAAATCGTTTGCTGTTTCTTCTTTATTCAAATGTATTTTTTCATCCTTTGAATATTTGAAAATAATTTCTTCTAACATCGCACATAAATTGGCATTTTTTACAATTTACTTTGATTTAAATCAACTTATAGTACCAATATAATTAACAAACAACATGTTTGATAGTATAAAAACTGTCGTTAAATTTTTATTTAATTAATGGTTTTTTTGGCTGAGTTTTTACTTTTGTATAATTTGTATACGAGCTTTAGCTATTCCAGCTGTCTAATTTTAGCCTCTAGAGAGTTTAAACACAGTGAATCTTGCTTAGTAGTTTAAAATTTCGTCCGTGAGTAAATGAGTTGCTTCTTTTACCTACGAGAAATCAATGATAAACGCAAAAAGTGCTCTGGAGAGATCTTTTAAATTATTAATGCTTTTTTCGATGTTTTTTGTCGTTAACCCCTTTTCTCAACAAAACCGAAATCAAGCGATTCTGAGCAGACAAGACAATTTTTCGCATAGAAAACATTAGTTGGCAACAATTCTTAATTGTTACCGGTTGTTCTCGCGGAACGCCATTTCTTTGCTGTATTGATGTGCGTGTTTTTAATTTAAAAACAATAATATTATTCGACACATTTTATTTTTAATCTTATAAATTTATTATTTATTGAGGTTTATTGTTGGTATTCCAAAAGATAGGTAAAATGGATCGGTAAGTGAAGTATTTTCATTGTTGTTGATGCAGCAGTCTTTTGAACGCCATAGTCTTAGCTTGTCATAGCTTCGCATGATAAACATTGCAATCTTTATAAGTTATCGTGTTTGTTATGTTGTTTATCACAACAATTCTATTATTTTTACTTTTCCTCAAAAATATTTAAAAAAATTAAAATCGTATATTGAGTTAAAATTATTAAATTGTACGCTAGAGATGTCCTAAAGCGTCGATATGTGTACTCATTGAATTGCCGATTCTTCATTTTGTGAAATGTATGTTATATAATGTCATTTAATGTATATATTATTATATTTAAGTGATTTTATTTCTTAACATTAACCAAAATTTAGAAGATGCATGTTTTACAAAGAAAAAATAGGCTGAAATATCGTTCTAATATTGTTGCTTGCTTTTTATGTGTTATTCTATGACTTTGAATTGGTTTCTAACGTCTTATAAGCATGGTTTTACTATGGCAGCAATAACCATGGTATTTTTTTGTTATTTAGAATTGGCATTAGTTTAAAACAAAATTGCCAATCTATGCTGCTGAAGCGAATTGTACCCATTCACATTTAGGTAGAAATTTACTGTACGGTAACCATTGGCGAACTTTCCGAAATCGCGCTAAATGTCCATATTCTGGGGACTTTCCAAAACAGAATCCCAACCAAAATGAGCAAATAACGGTCATATAGGGTTACCGGAAAACATCATCTTTGCAAAGTCAAGGAATTCAAGTTGAAGTTAGTCTGGTTGCCTCAAAAAATTATTTATCACCAAATCCGAAAAAACCGCACCAATAGTTACCGTACAGTAAATCTGATCCCACATTTATTACCTTAAAATATTTCTATTTCCTTACCAAAATCCCTCCCCCTACAAGTGTAATGGTAGAAATTTACTGTACGGTAACTATTGGCGAACTTTCCGAAATCGCGCCAAAAGTCCGTATTCTGGCAACTTTTGACGTCATGCTCTCTTCACAACGATGATGTTTTCCGGCAACCCTATCCGACCGTTATGCGTTTCAGTCAGGTCAGACATGTTGCCACAAAAAAACTATTTATCGCCGAATCAGAAAATCGCGCCAATAGTTACTGTACAGTAAAGGTGAACCAAGTGTAATTTTACCTAAAGTCTTAGAACTTATTTTAACAACTCCCTCTTTATTTCAGTGGTGACGGTGAAGAGTTTGATATATCTGTACTACGTGTTCGAGGTTTGCCATGGTCAGCAACGAAGGAAGATATTGTGAAATTTTTTGAGGGTATGATAGTGTTTCATATCATTGCAGTAAAACTGTCCTGTAGATACTTAAGCCATGCGTGTGGTTATTCTTTATTATTGAGTGGTTACTTAATTTAAATCGTTATTAAAAGCATACCTAACATTCTACTACTCTGGCTTTCTCTAAATTTAATTGCTAGAACAGGGGTTCCCAACCTTTTTATACCTGCGTACCACTTGAATTTTTGAAAAAATTTGGCGTATCACCAGACCTAAATATTTTAATAGTCATAATATTTACTCTTATAGAAGTGTTCAAGGCTTTTTGAATTAAATTCCTGAGAAAAATATGTATATATCTTCATATTCATAATGTCTTCATATTTAATTATCAGATATTTGTTTATTTATAACATACTTATAATAAAGAAGAAATAAAGAGATTAAAACCATATTAATTTTAACAGTTTTATTATTGCCTATGTTTAAAAGCATACAAATAAAAGAAATAGCACAAACTAAGCAAATAATTAATCATCATAGAAAACTTTTACAGTCGAGCATAGCTTGTTGTTTGAATGTAATTAAAATATCAACAATGGAACGTATCTGTACGCCTAAAAAGTGATCTTCAACACTAATTCTGTTTTTATTTTAATTCTTTATGTACACAAGAGTTCAGAAAATCCACTCTGACACATTTAGGGTTACTGGAATATGTGTGTATGAGGGTTGCGACATGATGCTCTCACCTGATTGGCTGGAGCATAGCCATGCTCCAGAGATACGGCGCTGTTATTTTTTCTCCGTAGACATTTCACGGTGACTCAGCGAAGCTCTAATAAATCGCATCTAAACGATATAATCAAAGGAACGTAACCACTATTTGGTATTGATTTTGTTTTTAATGATCTATATTCTTCAATATTTATTCTTTTTTGGATTAAAATTCTTTACGGTAAAGCTGTTATCCATGTTTTAATACCGGGGTGTACCACTGCTATGGAATACAAAAGTTGTTTACATTTTATCTATTACATTTCTAAAAATAGTATTTTTTATCATTATACTACCAGAAAATGCCTTTTTTAATGTCGAAGCTAGCAGACGGTATTTGGCATGCGTTGGCGGAACAATAGTTGGTGGGGTAACGTAAACAAACCGCAAATCAAAGTCATTGCTTACTTGAAGATTGAAAGCATTCTTATTTCTTCCAAACTAAGCAACAACAGAATGTTTATGTGTGTAAAACTGGAAAAAATAACTAGTTTTGTTTTATTGGCGAGTTTGGCTGAGCGATAAGGATTTTAGCATGGCACACCTGCTAAGCTCCTTGTCGTTACCCTGTACAGCACACAGTGTTTTGAAGGTACCCTAGACACATTAAATCATAACAAATGGCATCAAAAATAGCAGAGCTTGCTGAAAGTTAAAAAGGTACTAGGTTTTACATCCGATCCAGAAGTTAATTCAAAATTTATCATTAAAATAATGCTATTGCTTCAAATAATGAGTAATATGTCTGCATGCTCACTGCTCATGCATACAGAAGCTATTACCAGCAGCTTGTTGTTCACTGCACTCACGCATACCACTTGAGATTTTCTGCATACCACGGGTTGGGAACTCCTGTGCTAGAATAACAAACCATTATTTTTTTTTACTGTATTTCAAAATCCAACACAGTTTTTACCTTCTGTTTCTACATTTAGGCTCCAATATCAAGGGAGGACCAGATGGAGTCCACTTGACCATGTCGAAGGAAGGCCGTCCAAGCGGAGAAGCCTATGTGGAGTTTGAGAGTCCAAAAGACGCAACTCGGGGACTGGAAAAGAACAATGAGCATCTTGGAAGCAGATACATTGAAGGTATATTTGATTATTATTTTTTTTTTTTCCCCTAACAGGGCTGAGAATTTTTGGCAGCTAAGCCTTTACAGGCTCGGCATATTCTCTCGAACCATTTTTCTATGACACCATCTAGGCGACTCTCGCTACCAATTTTGACACTTGGATTACAATGAATCTGAGCTTGCTGTGGTTGTTAAATTAGACTGAGATTTAATTTTGCTGAGAGAACCCAACCAAATTTGTACTCGAGGGATCTTTTACATGCCATATAACCATATGAATGCATAACTAAGATTTTCTCATTAAGAAAATCTGACAGCGCAGCCAGGCTCGAACCCACTTAGGCTTATGAGGTGGGCACGTAATACAAGTTTCATTAAAGCCCTGCCTTTACTTATAGAAACTTGATCGCTCTATGGTAAGAGGTATGACAAATTTGAAAGATTTTTGATTGGAGGAGAAAAATGCTACGGGAGAATAAATGTTTTTTTTTTCCTTTTAGATTTTCCTAAAAATTATCTTTGGTTTAGCAGCTTAGTGGAGTAAGATGTTTGTCCAGTTGTAAAACCGATACTGACTACAATTTTGCTTAAACAAGGTAGAGCTGTTGAGAAGACTAACATTTTCTCCATGGGCTACCACTACTAAGTAATAGGGTTGTTTTAATCTGTTTGCAATATCTCTGTCTAAATCTTGGTTTCTGTTATGGAGGGCTTTAGTGAAACTTGTCGAGTTAACTTAACCTTTTAAATAGTTTATGTTAGGTATATATTCTTCTTCATAAGCTCAACAGCCTTTTGCAGGCCAAGGCTGACTCGCTGATCGTCCTCCAGTTGGCTCTATTAGCCGCAATGGCTCTCCTTCGGTTGACTCCTATTATTTTGAGGTCCCTTTCGACATCGTCTAACCATCGTGTGGGTGGTCGTCCCCTACGTCTTGTACCTTCAATTTTGGAAAAAGTCACTTTATTGGTGGGAAAGTCCTCGGGACATCTGTACAGATGGCCCAGCCACCTAATTCGGGATGCTTTTATAGTTCTCACTATGTCAGTCCCGCCAAATTTACCAAATTTCCTGTAAACTTCATAGTTGTAAAGTATTCTCCACTCATTGTTCTCCTTAATAGGTCCAAATATTTTCCTTAGCAATTTCCTTTCAAAGTTAGGTATATATGAGTCCATAAATTATTTTGTTAGTTTTTAATAGACATCTTACCCCTGGCCCTGTACGGTCAAACACTGTCAAGTTATCGTTGATAACTGAAAACTAGAAAGATTAACTAACAGCTATTTTACTTTCGCATCTTAACTGATTCGCATGTGTTACAATTAACGAAACATATTTTGATTGCACTGAAAAGCATTTCTCATTTCAGTGTTTCGTGCCAAGCTCAATGAGATGGATTGGGCCCTGCGTGTCTGTGGAATGGACAGTCAGGAGGCTTTTGGAGACGCTTGTGTGCGTTTGAGGGGCCTACCATTTGGCTGCTCAAAAGAAGAGATTGCCCAGTTTTTCATAGGTTCGAATATATTGTGTTTCTCGTTGTTGGGTGCTTTATGTTTCTTACAGGAAACCTTATTAGATTTCTTAAGGAGTATGAACAAATTAAAGTTTATGATTTGTATTAATTTTTTTGCTTTGTTGTTCATGTGAAACGTAGTAAGTTGGTTTGTGATGAATCAGTCTTTTGAATGTTATCTTACTTTAAATGAATTGTAACTATAATTTTTACATAATTTGAGTTTGTTAAGTATAAATTTAGGAAAAGAAAGTGAACCTTTAATTTAGTATGAGTGGGGATGTTGATCCTTTGATATTAATGGGTACATTTTACTATTTTACACCCATGGGTGGCAATTTAACCCTTTCAGTCCCAGTGATGCCATTTGGCATCATCACTTTCAATATTTTTTTTCAAAATGTTTATGTGCCGCTATGACATCCAAACACACATCATTCGATTCTTCACACTTTGTTCTATCAGACAAAATTTTACTTTAATCTCAATAGAAGTCATAACTACTATTTTTTTTATTTAGAAAATAGTCAACAAGCGTTTCTCCTGATTTTTGATAAGTTCACTTCAGTTCCACATATTTAAAACACAATTTAAACTATTTCGGTTAAAATAATTACTAAATTTTTTTTTAATAATATATTCAGATACCTTAAAATATATAACTCGAAGTGTTTTTAGGTAATATATAATTTTTTATTTTGTTGTTTTCCACAGTTAAAAAATTTTGGCTTTGTTTCAAAAACTATATAAAAAAATTAAATTGATTTTTTTTTCTTATGGAATTCGTATATTTGTCCTAAAATAAGCTTATTTTGTGAATATCAGATGTTTCTGTAGTGTAGTAAATTTTTGGGACTGAAAGGGTTAATAGAAATGTGTGCCGTACCATACATCGTGCAAGCTTAATATTTTTTTATTCAATTACTAATAACTTATCATTAAGTGCTTATGTTAAGAAAAACCTTCATAACTAAAATAACATGTTTAAGAACTGGGAAAGGAAAGTTAAATAAATATTTAATTTTATTTAGTGTTTATTGACCATTGGAGGATTATCACCGCCTCCCACACTATCATTTCCAATATTAAGTGGTAAAAATACAATAATTTATACAGTGCTCCCACCAAGTCACTGTTCTCACTAAAAGTCACTTTTTATTTTTCTGCATCACATAATCTATCCTTCAAAAATGTTGGACTCATTGAAAACGATATAGATTTTTGCAATTATATAAATGAAAATTTTTCAGTTCAGTTTGTTTCAATGAATATTGTTTCAAATGAATGAAATTATGTGAATCAGTGTCGATCTTAGAATGTTTCAGTTTATTTGATAAGGACATTTGGAATTACCCTTTTGAAAACTTGCGCTGATTTAAATTCTCTATTAGTATATTTTGAACTTGTGTGTACCTTTATTTGACAAAATCGAAGACGCAGCTATTAGCTTTTTTATGTTATCATTTTAATGCCATTGGGGTGAAATTCTTTGTAATTTAATGGAGAAAACTTATGTAAAGTAGTTTAATGGTTAAAAACTTTTATTCACTCCTCATAATATGCATGCACATGTTCTTGATGTTTATTTAGAAAAGAGGGAAAAGGTTTAAAATAAATGGATGTTAAAAGGTGAATGAAGTTTTAAAGTAACTGTTTCATAAATTAATTGCAAAAAGTATACTTTTTCAAACAGTTGATAGACTTATTTAGCCCTTTAGACTTATTTATTGCATGCTTATTAAAATTAAAAGGGAAAATAAGAAACGGCTCTGATATTATAAGTAGCATCGCTTTGGTTGAAACCGTGATGTCACACTTGTCTTTAAATTTGTTACGGATACTAGATTGAGAGAGAGACTGGAAATATATTTTTAAACCTTACAAAATTACTTTCCCTGGAAACGAAACACTTTGCTGATGTTAAGTCCTTAAGATTGACTGGAATAATCAAAACATAATTAAAATAATATTAATTTTAAGAATTAAACTGATTACATTTGCTATGTATATGAATTTTAGAAAGACTTTGGTGTTGTAAAGCTCTACGTCTAGTTGTTAGGGAGACTTTGGGGCCAGGCGTGCAAACTTTAAGTTTCAGTATATCGATTCATAATTTTGCCATTGAGGTCTTTATTTTGGTTACTTTTTTTTACCTCTGTTTCTTAGTGATACCCCTGTTTATATGATAACTAAGTGGTTACACTGAAAAGAAATTTACCAGACAAATTTAAGCACACGTCAAGGTTTAGGGGTTGAAATAAATTAATCAGGACACACCAAGGTTTCTCTTGTAAAGTTGTGATAGTTAAAACTAGATCACACATGCTTATTATTGTTCTTACCTTATTTTCATACCATGTGATTGTGTTCCAGAGAAGCCCCTTCGGTGGACTTTTGTGACTAAATGCTTGTTCTTGCAAGTTCTTCTTTTTTAGTTTCGTAATGGGTTGGATTTTAATGTTTAAAGGGTTGGAGATTGTCCGAAATGGGATTACCCTTCCAACTGACTTCCAGGGGCGAAGCACTGGGGAGGCTTATGTGCAGTTCGCTTCGCAGGAGATAGCAGAAAAGGCGATGGGAAAACACAAGGAAAAAATTGGGCACAGGTATTTAATGTGAATCATCCACCCGGGCGGGACTCTTAACCGTCAGCTGGGTTGTAACTGTGTGTATTTACTTCTGTGATTTTTTGTTTGTTTGTATTTTTTCCCCTGGGGTTATTTGAATTTTCAGTGATGGAAGTGGGCATGTTTTAATTTGGGTTGGGAAGTTTTAACTAAGTTCAGGGGTGATACTAGGATCTGACCTGTAAATTAAGTGGTGCTATGATTACCTCAGTAGGGAGGAGGGATAGTCACCTTTTCTGGCAAGTTACCTAAAACCTTAACATTTGTGATGATATAACAGGTTCATCTTTGACATTGGTGGGTTATAATGCACCCCAAAAATTTTACAGCCTAAGGGATGGCTATTAAAAAGACTAGTAATTTTTTTACGATCTTGTTAAAAAAATATTGTAAGAGATAGGTACGTGGGTAAATAGTGCAGTCATATTTTAAATGTAGACTTAGGTTGCATTTTGTCCCACATTAAGACTGGGTTCCTATGTGTGTGTCACCCCTGACTATAATGATTAATAATTATTATATTGGTGGGAGGAAAGGGCGAATGGATCCTTTTTATTGGGGGAATTTTCTAATTTCTTTTGTGGTTTGGTTGGGCAAAGTGTAAGTTTTGCTATTTCCATCACTGTTGGATTTAAACAAGGGGTTAATAGCATTTTATGAGTTATTGTTTTTCATTATTTTATTCCATTCTGTGTAAAGTATTTAGCTTCCTGTTAATTGAAATACATTAAATTAGCCTGCTGATTCTTAATACTTAAATATGTTAACTGTTTTTTCTTATAAGTTAACTGGTTTATTATTTATGAGTAATTTTGTAGTCTCATTTTAGATTTTTTTTTTTTAGTTTAAATCTGTCTTACTCTTCAAAACTTTTTCTTTTCAGCAGTAGAAAAAATGTTCAAATGCTGAATTTTTACAATTTTCAGTATTTCCCCCCCAAAAATTTACTTCAATCACTTACAATGAGTTTGGCTTATTTCTGGAAAACTCAAACCAGTTTCATCAGAAATTTTCTTTAAATCCCCTTTTCCAATGTAAGGCAAAATGATCAAGAAATGCTAAATAATTTTTTATGTGTTTTAAGTACCATAATATAGCCTTAAAAGTTAGCATTTAAAATCATACTTGCTCTTGCTATGTGTTTTAGCAGATCCCTACAGGACAATCCATTCTTTAAAGACTTCTTTAAATATTCAGACATTTGGAAGCTCAATTCAGTTCGCATTGAAAACTTTAGATTGACATTAACTTCTTTTTTAGGTACATTGAGATTTTTAAAAGCAGTTTGCAAGAAATCCGTTCAGCAATGGGCATGGGAGGACCTGTGCGAATGGGCAGATCCATGGGGTCGAACCGCATGAATCCTTACGAAAGGCCTGAAAGACCAGGGGGATTTGGAAGAGGCGGAGGCAAGTCCAATATTTTATTTTAGTGTTTCAAGATAAATGTCGTAAACTTGCGACTGACATTTGAAGAGAACAGGGGAAGAACACCTTCATCGACTGGGAATCTGTCCTATTGGGGTTTACTTTGAGAGATTGGCGATAGGAAACCAGTTTCTCTATTAGTTCTCCTTCCACAGTGGAAGTTATCAGACTAAAGCCTGATGTGAATCTCGATCACATAAATGGTAAACCCTGCTTCGGCAAAACTGGTTTCGTCACACCAGTTTAGGCAATGATTCTCTATTTTCGCCATGCAGACATATTCCCAGTCAATGAAGGGGTTCTTCAACTGTTCTTTTATTTTATAAGCCTAATATGGATTATGAGTATGTGGATGTTTAAAAGAAGTATCTTTGCGAGCCAATTTGTTTTGCTCTAAATTATACCTGATAGTACTGAAATATTTTTCTTGCATGGCATTGTATAAATGTCGAGTTTTATTCATTAATTGAAAATAAATTTCTCAGTAGGAATTTAAATCCATGCTAAATAATATAACAAAGATTTTTATCTGCTATGTAATCAGTAAGCTGTTATCCAATTGCTGACTCTCATATTAATGTTAAATCATGACTCATCATTTTAATGTAGGACGCGGAAGAGGAGGCTCGGTGGCACCCGGAAACTTTGGGGGCCGGGGTGGCAGTAGCAACTTTGGGGCTGGCGAGGGTGGTGGAATCCGTGACACTGGTCACAACATTCATTTGAGGGGTTTGCCATTCAGAGCTGTGGAAAGAGACATTTTCGAGGTAATTCTAGTTTTGTTGTGTTGTATTCTGTTTAATTATCTTTTAAGGTAATAGTTTAGCTTATTTTTGTTTTGCAAGCATTTTCTCCTTCAGGATAACAAGAACTTGGAATATGAAGGTTTCAAATATTTCAGTTCAATATCTTCAGTTTACACTTGCTTGTCAAAAGCAAAACTGTATTTCAAAAGTATTCTTCCATGCGTATTTGTGTAAAAGTCAAAATTAGCACTGTAAAAATATTTTTTGTACTACGGCTTAAAGACCAAATATCAATATGTTTTAAAAAATCTCTACATTTCTATACAATTATATTTTCCAATAAAAATAGACACAATGGCAGTTAAATTCTGAATGCGAATTAAGATAGGTATCTTTTAGACAATTAATTTTAAATATGTTTTTGCTGTTGCAAAGCAATGCTGGCCTATGACCTTGATGTCCATATCCTGTCTGCACATTTGCATTGAACATATCATCTATTCTATTTCTATCCTCTTCTGCGCTTCTCCATTCAAAATTATCAATTTAAGTCTTATGATGATTTTGACTGGAGAAAAGCAACAGTGTATATGTCTTAAGATGTTTTGTTGACAAAAGTCAATTATATTTTTTATCATTAATACAACTAACTATGTACCCTTAAAATTTTTTATAGTTCTTTGCACCTACAAAACCAGTAGCTGTGCGAATCAAATATGAACCCAGTGGCCGCTCATCAGGAGAAGCTGATGCCATGTTTGCTACTCATCAGGATGCCTTGAAAGGAATGAAGAAGGACAAAGAAAAGATTCGTAAGTTATACTCCCTTAAAATCCATATTCAATCTTTTTTTTAAATAGTTCCAGCTCTGATATTGTCTCAAAGCTTTGAAAATTTGTGTGTAATTTTCTTTAAAAATTGAAACAAAACTCTTAGTTGTTTCTTTTTTCAACTGTAGTATTTAGTAACATTTCTGGCAAAAACCTGTTTACTATCTTGCATTCCACATATTTTTGATTTCTAATGAATGATTTAAGGTTCTATTTCCCCAGCATATTTTAACAACTTAACACCGCTTTTCATTTCTTCTTCTATTAGCTAGCATTGCAACTAATGCTTTATATTTTGATATTATCTGGAATAAATAAGGCACACTAACACCCAAATGTATTATATGGCTCACTTGTTATCTTGCTCTCCCCAGCTTAAAACATACTACTTGGTTTGTGTCTTTCCCAAAGATAATTTCCTATTAGATTCCAATATTAATAAAGCTACTGATTACCAAAAATTCCAAGATATGGAATGTCTTGGTTTCAGAGTTAACGAACAAGTTTTGGCGATTTCATCACTTGTTGCTTCAAACCATCTTAATAACTTATCATTGATTTTTCAGAGTTGCGTAAAAAATAAATTAGCATAGCTTTTAATGCATCAATTTATTAACAGGGTGTTTGAACAATGTCATTAAATGAGTTACGATGAAGGACACTTTCAAACTGATAACACATTCTTACAACAAATATTAACCCTTTCAGTCCCAAAAATTTACTACACTACAGAAACATCTGATATTCACAAAATAAGCTTATTTTAGGTCAAATATACGAATTCCACAATGAAAAAAAATCCATTATTTAATTTTTTATATGGTTTTTGAAACAATGCCAAAATTCTTTAACTGTGGAAAAAAACAAAATAAAAAAATATATATTACCTAAAAACACTTCGAGTTATAACCATTTTAAGGTTATCTGACCATATTATTAAAAAAATTTAGTAATTATTTTAACCGAAATAGTTTAAATTGCGTTTTAAACATGTGGAACTGAAGTGAACTTATAAAAAATCAAGAGAAACGCTTGTTGACTATTTTCTAAATAAAAAAGTAGTAGTTCTGACTTCTATTGAGATTAAAGTAAAATTTTGTCTGATAGAAAAAAGTGTGAAGAATCGAATGATGTGTGTTTGGATGTCATACCGGGATATAAACAGTTTGAAAAAAATATTGAAAATGATGATGCCAAATGGCATCACTGGGACTGAAAGGGTTAAATCTTTATTTTATTAGTTATCTTTATTTTATCTTAGTTTTTATTTATTGAATATATATGTTTATTCTTCCAGAGCACCGCTACATTGAGCTGTTCCTGCAATCCGAGCCTGACCCATTCACAGGGGACAACATGGGTGGCAGTGGGGGCTTTGGTGGCCCGCCAGCCCAGTTCAACCGCGGTTTTGATGGGCCCGCCGGCCAAGACAGGGGATTCGGTGGTGGAGATGGGCCCCCTGCCAGAGGTGGATTCGGAGGAAGGGGCAGGGGTGTGTTTGGAGCTGAGCCTGAGAGGCCCTTTGATGGAGGGTGAGTTAATTTAAGTTGTGTGGTTTTTGTGAATTGCATATGAAGAGTACACAGGAAGAACCGCTTTATTTCGTAGAAGGCTTTCCTTAATAGCCTCTTTGGGGATGATAGTGAGAAATCGCCTAAACTGGTATAAACAGGGATGCCAGTCTTTTTAGCGGAATTCCACTTTTTCGTTTTTATTTTCCATCGAAAATTCCGCTTTTTGTTTTCCTTCTCCAAAAGCAATTTCCGCTTTTTAAAAAAAATTCCGTTTTTTTTTTTAATGTTCCGAAAATAATCGGTGTTTAATTGATTTTTTTTTATTCTAACAAACTAAAATAGCTTACTGCTTTTGTCCCCTAAATTCAGCATGCCATCAGGCGTTGATCGCATTCCTGCTCGTTTTCCCCCTTACAGCAAATAATTTAGCCATCGTCAGCTACTGTAGAGAGGGTCAAGATGGTACTGTAGAGAGTTAAAACAACAGTTTCTAATAAGAAATATAACATTTTCTATCAAAATAGCAAGGTGAATTAAGATTAGATTACACAAGATGTCTTCAAATCTCGGCCAGACAGTGCATTCTAATAATAGAAGAAACTCTATATTGATGAAAACTAAGCTTAAATATTGATAAATAACTAGTTTAAATAATAGATTTTAATAATAACGAAAAAATTTCTATAAAAAGTGGGAAGATGAATTAAGATTAGATTATACTAAGATCTCTTCAAATTTCGGCCAGCCAGTGCAATCTCCCATTAGAAGAAGCTCTTTATTGAAATCTTGTGATCACTAAAACGAACACTTGATCAAATCAAAATATTCCGGTTGATCCGATTTCCCTAAAGGACCAATCTTGGAGGAAGGATAAATCTCTCTCAGGAATCATGTTTTAAAATGATTTTTTAATCGCAGAATACCTCTATTTAGATTTTCGAAAATGTAGAAAAGTTAGGTAGACTAACCCATAATCTGCAAAGTCTTAATTCCCGAGATGCCTGGATTAAATTTTCTATGCTGCATTGAATTGTGTGTATTGCATGTTTTTTAGATAGTAATTGTAAAATCAGGGAAATTTTTGTGAAAGTATCATGGAAATATCAGGGAGCTTTTTTCTAGAATTTTGTAACCACCCTGCTATATGTATATGTTATTGCCAACAGATACGGAGGTGGCTCGCCAGGTGTCGGAAGAGGAGGCTACGGCATGGGTGCCGGTGGAAATGGAATGGGCGGTGACCGTAACTTTGGCGGATTCAAGGAGGAGAAGCCATTTTCGCCTGGTGGGGGTGGAGGCAATCGATTTGGCGGTGGTGGCGCTGCGGAACGAGGGTTTGGGGGTGCCAGGGGCGGAGCTGCCGACAGGGGATTTGGAGGTGAGTGTTCAAGTCATCCAGCAGTTGGGAATTGTAATTAAATATTAAGTATTTCCATATAACTGTAGTGCAAGTCGCAATTTAAGAGGAGCTTACAAACTTTGAATTTTGAAAAATGAATCAAATTAAAAAGCATGTTATATTATTTAGTTTTAATAAGTGAAGATCAACTATTCCGCTGTGTTTTTTTTTCCATTTAATGTTAAAAGTTGTAGTATGATACTTTTGCATGGAATGAGCCATTACTGTTTGTTGTCAATTTTTGGTTGTAGATCTTTGGGGATTTAAAGGGTAGAAGGTGGTGTTTGAAGGTTATCAAAGGTAGCTGCTTTGTACAGCGCCGGTTTGCAATGTTTGTGATATGCCAATTTTTAAGGGACTTTTTTGCCAGACTCAGGGATGAGTTTTTTCCGCTTTTTTATTTTTTAAGAAAAAATAAATCCGTTTTTTAAAAGTTCCGCTTTTTCTTATTTTGCCTAAAAATTCCGTTTTTCGCTTGTTCTAATCCCTCACCAAAAAACACCTTTCACAAAGCAGGGATCCATCCAAAAAAAATTTGTGGCCGTATAGCAGCCTCTTCGCAAAAGTAGGACGGCCAAGTGTGTCAAAACCTCTAAAATTGGCTAGATGGTCATCTTGATCAATTGAAATCCTATTTTGTTAACGTTATTTATAAACTTAATCACCGTTAAAATATGTTGTCAGTTTCATGAGCATGATGAAAGGTTATTCGCTACAACTACGCTCCATTTTTTAAACGATTGTTTAATTTCTTCGCACCCTAATTCAGTTAAACTAAACTTAAGTTTTAATAAACAACAAGTTCAAATAACAATTTCTATTAAAGAAGATAAAAAATGTAATCAAAATAGGAATATGAATTAAGATTAGATTACACTAAGATGCCGTCAAATCTCAGCCAGCCAGTGCAATCTCTCAATATAAGTCCAATAATGCTTCCTGATTTTTTACCCCTTTAAACTAGACATCACTTGACTTCTTCTGAATTATTGGTTAACCACCCAATTTTAACAGAATTCCTAATATCGTATTGAGTTTCGAGACACTACGTGATTTTCGAATCGCGTTATAAACGTCCTAGTATATAAATATAGAGAAATTTTAAGCTGTAAATTGTAACAGCTTATTTCGCGAATTAAGTATACTGCTTATAATGTTTTTTACGCATACAATTACGCATTTTAGTTTCAGCTTTTTTTTATTTTGCCAAACTCATGCCTGCAGACTCTTGAAATTTTTTTTCTGGAATCTTTCATTTAAAAAGAATTATCGATTTACAAATGTTGAGAGCTTTTTCATTGATCAAAATGTCATACTCTGCCTTTTCATGAAACTTCAAATAATATCAATATAATTGAAAAAAAACTAGAAGGTATCCTACTTAAAAGAAAATTCTTTTAGTGAAGTGGTGTTTCACCAATTAGACATATTTGCAATTGTTTTTGCTATTAATTTCAATGATCAAAGAACAAAATAAAGTTGGTAAAAAAAAATATATCAAAACTCTTTCAGTCAAAAGTACAAATATGCCTGAAAGTTTTCAAATTATATAATAATTGATATGACGTATAAGTATATGTATACAATTATGTACTTGGACATTATTATGTGTGCTAAAGCAAAAACGATTCATAAATGTTAGCATTTTCTCTTTAAATGCCTAATATTTCTGCTAGCTAATAGTTAGACATCTTTGAACATGTAGTGGCATAATTTTATGCAGTGAATCACAACTCAGTATTAATTTATTGTGTAGTTCAATTCCCTAGTCTAATGCCCTAATTTATTCCTAAGCACGGAATTGGGATGTCAGTACAAACCAATTTTTTATGGGATTTCTAAAAAGAATTAGTTAAGTTTATAATGTTCTCTGCCCTTAAAAATATTTATATTAATAATCGTTATTTTCCATTTAAATATTAATGAAAAACTAACAAAAAATATTAAGTGGATGTATATTTAATTTCCCTCAGCTGGAGGTAACTATGGAGGAACTGGCGACAGAGGCTTTCCATCTGGCAACAACGGGAGCTATGGCGCCAACCCTACTCCAGCTGGAAGACCATTTGGCGGTAATGCGGAAAGATATGGTGGGGCTCCAGATGGCCGAATGAACGAGAGGTCAATGGGAGGATATGGTGGAATGGGGGACTCTGGCTACGGTGGAATGGCTAGGAATGGTGGAGGCATGTCTGGGAACAACATGGGAGCTGGTGGCATGAGGAGTGATGCTGGTTACGGTAAGTGATGTTCAGTCTATGGTTTATTTTAAGGGACAGTATTTTTTTTCCTATGGGGCTGCATAGTTGTATTGTAGCTATTTCCATTTAAACAAAAGTCAATTTTTTCAAAATTGAATATAATATAGTCAAATTATTTTTTAACATTGTAAATTGAGCACATCACATTTTAAATGTAAAATAATTGTAGGGTTGTTGTTGTTGCAAAACTGCCATTCTTTAAAACATAACCTAAGAAATAAAATCCGGTCTGTTTGTTGGGCGCTTATGTCGATTGTTTTCTCAGTTTGGCCCAAGTCCCCAACATAATGCCTGTCCCGTCGTTGGATGAAAACGGGACTGCTTTATTGGCCGTCATGTCTTTGCAGACTCTGCTTATTCTCCAGTCTGGAGAGCCATTTTTTGTGGCATCGTCTAGGGCAGGGGTTCCCAACCTTTTTGCAACTCCGTACCACTTGACTTTTTGAGAAATTTGGCGTACCACCAGATCTATATATTTTAATAAACCTATAATATTTGCTCTTCAAAAAGTGTCAAAGGCTTTTTTAATTAAATTCCTGAGAATATTTAATGGATATATATTTGTTTATTTATGACATGCTCATAATAATGGAGAAATAAAAAGATTAAAATAGTATTAAATTACAGTTTTATTTGTTACCCAGAGTTGTAAAACCATACAAATAAAAAATTAGTACTAACTCAGAAAAAATTCACCATTATACAAAATATTTTTTTATAGTCTTTAATGAGAAACTTGTTTTTATTTGCCTGTGATTAAATTATCAAAATTTGGAGTGACGGAATTTATCTTCACTGTTAAGTCTTCAACACTTATTCAGCTTCGATGTTCATTTTTTATGTACAAGAGTTCAGAAAATCCACTCTCACAAAAGTAACTGGGTAACAAATGGCATCAAAAGTAGCAGAACTTGCCCGAAGATCAACCGGTACTCTTGTTTTACATATGATTGAGAAGTTAATTAAAGATCCAAGAAGTCCACGCGTACCTCCTGAAATTTTTCCGCATACCACCGGTTGGGAACCCCTGGTCTAGGGGATTGTGATGAAGACAGTAGAATATACGAATCTTAGCTATCTGAATGTTAAAGTATGCCGAGATTTAATTTTGCCAAAAGAATTCAAACCAAATGTTTACTCAATGGATCTTCGACATACCACATAATCATATGACATGCGTGCCCAAGATTTTCCCATTGAGAAAATCTGACGGCTCAGTCGTGACTCGAACCCACGAACTTGTGCTTCCGAGGTGGACATGTAATTCCTCTGAGTCGCTGGGGCAATATTGAAGCCTTAGTTTTGATTAACAGCTGGTGTTGATCTAATGTTAGTTATACAGATATAAAGTTAAAGTTGAAACAGTCACATTTATACGTAATGTTTTTTTGTAATTTTTGTCATTAATGTGCAGTATGATCTGCCATGGTAAAAGTCGATTAGAGCTTTTACACAGGCTGAGAGAAGATAGCTTACTAATTGGATCATTATTTATATTTGCTCTCTGTTACAAGTGGGGTAAATTTTGACTTTAGGAGTAAAATGTTTTGCTGTATATTGACTCTACATATAATATTTACATTGCCTATTATTTAACCACATACTATTACTAAAACTATAAAACTCAATCGGCCTAACACAGAGATTATGCTGCACTTTACGCCAAATGTCCCAGAACTTATGACTTTATAAATGGTTTGCAATGAATTTTTATTTATTCTCATGTATTAAATTAAACTTAACTAAATATTTCTTTTAGGTGTGGACAATTCCAATGAATCTGACTTCTATGGATCAGGAAAGCTTTTTGGGGGCAACACTTACCAATCTTCATCGGGACAAGGCATGATGGGCCCCACCACCTACCCGGGATATTAATTTTGTATTTCCTATCCATATTCAATGGGTGAATGAACTGAGTTGACAATTTGTATTCATTATGCACATAGTTTTGATCGTCTGTTTGACTCTTGTATATTGATAATATGCAATTGTTTGATCCTTTCATTGTTTCATTCATTTACTTTCATTAAGCGATTAACATAGTCAACTTAAACTTATGTTTTCTTCACTTTTTTTTAAAATGTATATATGTTTTGTAACCTAAATGTCGTAAAGTGCTTAGCTTCCTATTCCATTCATCATGTTCATTTACAACTTCTCAATAAAGTAAATTTGGTCTCTTACAAGATGTTGATTTTTGAGATGGAAGCAATTCTATCATAATTTTGTTGTCTGAAATTCTTAAAGCTATTGAAAGTTCTTAAATGTAAAGGTATTTGGTTTATAATATTGGGACTATCAAAATTTTGAAAGTCGAATCAAAAATATTTTTGTAAATCAAACTATTTCAAAATATAAACTTTAAAAAGATTAATGTTTTAAATTATTTATTGATAAGCATTCCACTGCTGTGGGCGGGTAAACTACAGTAATCGCAAAAATGAGTTATACCATTTTTAATCTGAAATTTTTTTAAAAAATCCAGTACGTTTACATAATTGTTTAGAAATTGATTGCTTGCAACAATGGTCCAAGTCATCATGGGAATCAGTGCAGTTTACCTGCTGGCGGCACACCAATTGTTTGGTTCTTGAATATTTTTTGTAAATATTCTTAAGTTTTAACCAAGGACATAAAATTTTCTAGCATCAACGAGGAAAATTTTAATTTTATACTGTATCCCATACTGTACATTTCATTGTCTCATCATTCATAGATGACTGCAAGTTAGAAAGTGTATTGAGATATTAAGTGTAAAATCCACCTAATATAATTATAGGGTGGGGGGATGAACTGATTACTTGAAGTAAAAAAAAAAATTGTGTTATCTGGTACAAATTGTGTGGGTTGGTTAAAGGGTTTTTTTTTAAATTAAAGTTGTGGTCAACAATTTGGATCCAGAATATTGATTAATCCTTAAAGCTTGAATGTTTTTTTAAAAATATATCTTCATTAAACATTCAAAAAAATTCAAATAAAATAATACATTTGGTAGACAAGCAAAAGTACAATGACATACGATTGTAAAAGTCTCAACCATCTGCAGAAATTACCGTTTTATTCTTTAGGTTCCCACTACACCTCTTATTTTGAATAACTCCTACAACCCCTGGCAAAAAGTATCCGATCACCGAAAGCAGTGCCTACGATACCTTCATATCAGTCGTCATTTTCTTACAATGTTAATATTTTTTTCAAACCTTTGAAGGTTTTTTGTGAAATATGACTAAATTAGTCAAAGAATAATAACTATAATTTTATTTTCCGTTTATATTTAACAATTTTCAGGAGAAAATACCATGAACCGTGAAGGAAAAAAGTTTCCGATCATCCCTTTGTGGGGAAAAAAGTATTCGATCAAGTCACTTTAATATTTTGTGTGTCCTTTTTGCCTTGATTACTGCATTTAAGCACCGTGGCATAAATTTTATGGAATTTAACCTCAGCTTACCTTAATGGATAGGCATAGTTCTTCCATATTTGTTGGTCTTCTCTTATCATTGTTTCTTTTCATAACATTCCAAACATTTTCGATTGGATTGAGTTCCGGACTATTTGCAGCCCAATAAATAATCTTTATTGGAGATTTCCATATCAATTTAAGAAATTCTTGACCAGTTTACTTCAATGACATAATGCGTTATCATCTTGAAAAATGAAATAGGAGGATTCTCCAAACCTTTTCCTCGATGATAGGAATAAAAAAATTTGTAAAATGTTAATATAACACTTTACAATTAATTGTTTGCAACACTATGCACATTTTACCGACTCCTTCGGAAGTCATGCAACTCCACACTATAAATGAACACTGATATTAAGTTTTAGTTTTGCGGCAATCTTTTTTTAACTTTTCAACCGTTCTCCTCAAAGATTCAAACACTTTCTCCAGTTCCTAAGCATATGCGAGATTCGTAACTAAAAATAACCTTCTTCCAATCATCAGTAGACTAGCTTTTATGTTTCTTGCACCAGTGCAGACGACTTTTGTTATGTTTTTAGTCGTATATGGTTTCGTTTTGGCTTTGCAGAAGTGAAATTCTTTATCCTTATGTTTAAACGATTTCGCACTGTACGTGCACATATCTTTACCCGATATTTCGACCACTCAGTATTAAGTTGTTTCAACGTACAACCTCTCATAGATTTGGCAATATCAACTAATATTCTGTCCTGCCTACTTGATGTTGCATGTGGGCTACTGCTTAGAGGAAGATTTTGACATCATTAGTAGAGCGATATTTTTTCCAAATTTCCCCAGCAGTACTTTAACATAACGATAAAGGATTTCACTTCTGTAAAGCCAAAATGAAACCATATATGACTACAAACGTAACAAAAGTTGTCTGCACTGGTGCAAGAAACATAAAAGCTAGTCTTCTGATGATTGGAAGAAGGTTATTTTTAGTTACGAATCTCGTATATGCTTAGGAACTGGAGAAAGTGTTTGAATCTTTGAGGAGGAGAACGGTTGAAAAGTTCAAAAAAAAAAAAAAAAAAAATTGCCACAAAACTAAATATCAGCGTTCATTTATAGTGTGGAGTTGCATGACTTCCAAAGGAGTCGGTAAAATGTGTATAGTGTTGCAAACTATTAATTGTAAAGTGTTATAGTGACATTTTACATAATTTTGTTATTCCTACCATCGAGGAAAATGTTTGGAGACTCCTCCTATTTCATTTTTCAAGATGATAACGCATTATGTCATTGAAGTAAACTGGTAAAGAATTTCGTAAATCGATATGGAAATCTCCAATTAAGATTATTTATTGGGTTGCAAATAAGATTATTTATTGGGTTGCAAAGTCCGGAACTCGATCCAATAGAACATGCTTGGAATTTTAGGTTCAATGTATTTTCTCCTGAAAATTGTTAACTATAATTTTATTTTCCGTTTATATTTATTATTCTTTGACTAATTTAGTCACATTTCACAAAAAACCTTCAAAGGTTTGAAAAAAATATTAAAACTGCAAAAAGAAACAATGATAAGAAAAGACCAACAAATGTGGAAGAACTAGGCATATCCATTAAGGTAAGCTGAGGTTAAATTCCATAAAATTTATGGAATTTAACCTCGCGAGATTATGCCACGAGTTTTTCACATCCATGCCTCGGCGCTTATATGCAGTAATCAAGACAAAAAGAGGACCCGTAAAATATTAAAGTGACTTGATCGAATACTTTTTTCCCCCCAAAGGGATGATCGGAAACTTTTTTCCCTCACGGTTCAATGTATTTTCTCCTGAAAATTGTTAACTATAATTTTATTTTCCGTTTATATTTATTATTCTTTGACTAATTTAGTCACATTTCACAAAAAACCTTCAAAGGTTTGAAAAAAATATTAAAACTGCAAAAAAATGACGACTGATATGAACGTATCGTAGGCACTGCTTTCAGTGATCGGATACTTTTTGCCAGGGGTTGTATGAGAAATCCATTTTAATGCTGGAACAGTAAAAATATGCAACAATTTCAATAACATATAAGGTATAGTATTTATATTTTTAATGAATAGTACTAAATAATTTGACTAGGTATTAATAGTTTGAAAACAGCTGTGTCCACATCTTGAAACTGTGTAGATCGTATTTTCTTTCTCGGCCTTATCACTGATGATAGATAAAGATTGCTTTTGCTCCTTGGTTTTACTTTGGTCTTTCGAAAATGTAAAGTTTAAGGAGAGTCAATATAGATAGTTTTTGCTGCGCCTAATTTTTTTTTTTAATTCTTTATCATCCATTGCTATTGTCATCTTTTCCTCTAAGGAAAACTGTTTTGTTTGGTGGCTGGCAGTTTTAGAATGAGACAGAGTAAGACAACCAACACTAGAGAGAATAGAAGTGAATAAAGAACAGACTACCCCACCCTTTGGTTAGGTTAGGAAACTGCGCGGAGCAAACCATGTCTGTCAAGTAAGAAGCGGCTTCAACAACATACTTCTATTGAGACAACAAAAGTAACGCTCACATGAACAGATTCAAATTCAATCCCAGGAACACCATATATAATCTCAGTCATAAAAGTCCAGTGAATAGAGACTCAAAAAGGGGGTTTACCATACAAAAGGTCCGGTATCGCTGTTTTTTTATATGTTGTGTGTGACCCCTAGGTAGTAATAAATGTGAGTTTTCGTCATCCTCGTTCTATTGCTTTTTCCGCCATCTTGAAAAAAACGTTCGAAATTTCGCTCATTTTCCAGTTTTTTGGCCTATAACTTTTTTCGTAAGCATTTTTGAACATAACTTTTCTACACAAAGTTGTAGAAAACAAAATTTTCTTCAAAAAAGGTATGAAAAGTTTTTATGTACGACAATTAGTTAAGGAGCTACGAATCAGCAAAAAGGGTGTAAAATCGAGTGTTTCGAAAAATTATTAGGTTCTAACGATTTTCTATAGCCGTAACTCACATAAAAATTCATTTTATCAATAAACAATGATTTTACAAGTCGTAGAAAATTTAATTTCCTATAAAATACACTTATCAAAAATAAGTTTTTTATATAATCCAAGAAGAAAGGTTAAATTTACAGAAACCCAAAAAAGGTTCTATTTTCACCCGACGATACAATGTTTTATTTTTTTGAAGGTAGCTCTTTACCATTGTAATTTTTCACTATTTTTGTGAATACAAAACTTGCAGAAAATAATTTTTCCTATAAAAAGGTTCTATTTTGTGTTTCATACGATAGAATGTAACGGAGCTACGTTGTTCGAAAGATGGCGTAAAATCTTGAATTTCGCCAAAAAGAGTTTTTTTTATCACTTTAAATCCCTATAATTAAAACAAAAACTTCATTTTAGTGGAAAATACGTAAAAATTCTAAAACTTGAAGATATCATTTATTATATTAGTATAATCTCAAAGAAATTTTAGATTCAACCAAAGAATTTTGGTATATTTTTCGAAAAGCATGATTAGAAGACGTTATATGTTTTGCCTAAGACACAGAGAAAAGAAGGGAAATAATTTTAGCCCCAAAGATCTTACTATATCGATGCTTTTTATTAAAAAAAATGTATTTTAGATATCGTTGCATGGTTGTTATTGATGGTGGAAAATTACTCCACCAAATGGTGTGGAGTCGAAACGCGACATTTTCTGAAATTTACACTGATTATCGGAAGTACATTCTTAAGCATTATATATCTACGGTAATTGATGCATTTGATGGCTACCACGTCCTTATCAAAATAGACATTTTAATTTTAAAAAATCGCATACAGCTAAATTTTGGTATAGGTCTTTGGTACGCTATTATAGTGTAAATAAAAAGTCCTCACCTATCCCATGTCTGCAAAAAAGATTATTCTAGGTCAAAGTTCGCAAATACAGTCTAACCTCGATAACTCGACTTCCTATAAGTCGAATAATCCATTAAAGTGGCAGATCTCCTTTGACAGCAAGTTTCTGAAAATTCTATTACAACCATGACGTTGAGCAATTTATTATTAGTTATGAATATAAAAATAGTTTTAAGAAAGTATTCAGTACTTGTGAACAATTATAGTAAAATATGCTTCAACAATCACGCTTCCGCAAAACATGATATCTTTACAAATTTTTATTTTTTTCCATCGTTTAAATTTATATATGCTCAACAAACATTAATATAGGTCACGAACTAAAATCGTTAAGATATCAGCTCCCAATTTTTTATAGGCAAACGTTTGAAGCATTACATCGAAAACACATACAAACAAGAGAGTCCCAAGCATATAAATAATTTTAAAATATCCAATTCTTAATAGTTTTACACGATTCTAGTTCAAAACCTTCTTCATACTATTACTAAACTACTGTAAAAATTTGGAAGCAGTTGATAATAAAGAACTTCAGTTTTTATGTTTTGCGTAATGCGTTTTGAAAAAAAAAATGCAAAACCAAGCAAAAAAAAAGCTTTAAAGTGCTATAACTTGGGTTCTATTAAAAACTAGAAACTAAAATGAAACAGATTTAGAGAGCTAAATGTTTATTTTATATTAATATGCAAAAAACAAATGTTTGATATTTAGTCGATTTTTGCTGAAAAAAGGTCATCGGATACCTTAACTCGAACTTTTTAGTAGAGTCTCGATTCATTTCAATACTTTTCTCAAAAAAAATCGTCCCGATATTACTCGAAGTGAACATCAACCGGTCGCCAAGGAACCATTCATTAGAATGCAGCCTAAATGACTTAGGCAGCAGGAAAGAGATATTTAATAATATGTATATATGGATAATAGTTAATAATAGATATTTAAGTTTTATATAAAAAAAAGACACGGAACAATAAAAGAGTTCAACTATCTAACGTAATGCAGTGTAACGTATATATAATACGTAACGTATATATAATATGTAACTTAGTGCAGTGTACAAAAGAAAATTAATCATTTTCTATTATACACTTTCCCATATTTTTTTCATAGTTCAATTGGTAGATGTTCCTTAAACTGAAAGTATTTTTTTTATTTAAACTATTTGTTGAAATGAAATTGAAATTTTTTATCAAATCACATGTATTTTTCATTTGAATAAATAAACAACTTCGTTTTTTTTTAAATGTAACCAAATTCTTTGGTATTGAATCTAAAATAACTTTTATGACCGTACCAATATAATAAATGATGTCTTCAAGTTCCACAATAATTATGTTCCACTAAAATGAATTTTTTTGTTAAAATTATTGGAATTTAAAGTGATATAAAGCTCTTTTGGCGAAATTCAAGATTTTACGCCGTCTTTCGAACAACGTAGCTCCATTACATTCTATCGTAAGAAACACAAGATGGAACCACTTTATAGGAAAAATTATTTTCTGCTAGTTTTGTATTCACAAAAATAGTGAAAAATTACAATGGGAAAGAGCTACTTTCAAAAAACTAAAACAGTGTATCGTCGGGTGAAAATAGAACCTTTTTTGGGTTTCTGAAAATTTAACCTTTCTTCTTGGAATATATAAGAAACTTATTTTCGATAAATGTATTTTATAGGAAATTAAATTTTCTACAACTTGTAAAATCATTCATTGATAAAATGAAGTTTTATGCGAGTTACGGCGATAGAAAGTCGTTAGAACCCAATATTTTTTCGAAACACTCGATTTTACACCCTTTTTGCTGATTCGTAGCTCCTTATCTAATTGTCGTACATAAAAACTTTTCATACCTATTTTGAAGAAAATTTTGTTTTCTACAACTTTGTGTCGAAAAGTTATATTCAAAAATGCTTAGGAAAAAAGTTATAGGCCAAAAACTGGAAAATGGGCGAAATTTCGAACGTTTTTTCAAGATGGCGGAAAAAGCAATAGAACGAGGATGACGAAAACTCACATTTATTACTACCTAGGGGTCACAAACAACATATAAAAAAATCAGCGATACCGGACCTTTTGTATGGTAAAACTCCTTTATTCACTGGACTATAATGGCAGGCTATCATTAGAGAATGTTGAAGAGGATTGTACTGTGGTCACTACAGATGTTTGGGTTTGACCCATTGAATAGCAATTTTGTCCTTTTTATGGGGGGGGGGTAGATTAGCAGAAGACAAGAATAGAGCTACGTATATCCTTTCGTAACAACAATGTTAAACAAACCTGTTGTTTAAAACTTGTTTTGTGCCCTTTCGAAAACAGCCGAAGCAAAAGTTCGCAGTTGACGGAAGAAAAAATCATTCGTTATAATGAGAAACTTGAGTTTTAGTAGTTTCGTTAGAATGAACCCTAAAGTCCTTGATAAGCCTTTAAAAAACTTAACTACTTGATTTTAAATTGAAAGTGGGAACCCTGTTGTATATTCTAATTGGTTATTGGAGTCATAAAGCAAAAGAACATAGTTTGTGTCTCAGTTTCCAGCCAATATACCATGCAAAACAAGCTTTCGGTTTGTCAAAAAAAAAAGTGAAGACCATAATACTGAACAATTTATGCATGGCAAACTAAGTCAGGGTCAGAGAAAACAAATTAAAAAAAAAAAACTAAAGTTAACGATTTTGTTCGCATAACAAATATATTCATCGATGACTTTTTAATTGGTTTACATAATTTTTATCTGCCAACTATATATGAATTTAGAGTTAAGTAGCAAAACATTATTGTTTAAAAGGTATGTTGTTGCCGTGTGGCATCATATGGTAAGGCGTTGTACAGTTATTGCACAAGGCTTTGAGCCCTGAAAAGGGTATAAGTCTGACTTTTACTCCAACTGTGCGCCAGAGAGAGCTAATCAATTTAGACACAGTGCTGGAGGAGTGGGGGGAGGGGGTTCTTCAGACAACCTGCACCCATGATACTGCGCTATTACCACCCAGAGGGGAGTGGGTAGTCAGGACATACAGATTTAAGAAGCCTGCTTTCGAGACAACACAAATGAAGGCTACAGAAGAAAAACCTGTCCCTTCATCGACAGGGAATCCAACTGGTTTCTTCTACCGCGGTTCATGTGTCGGATAATTTCTGATGGCGTGAATTTCATAGTGATAGTAAACCAGTGCGCCGCGTGATAAGAATCAAGGCAAATCTGGTTTCTTCTCCAGTTTAGGCGTTGACCCACTCGCTATCCTCGCCAATCAGACCTGATGTAGACACATTCCTATGCAATGAAGGGGTTTTCCCCTGTACTCTTTGAATATCCATGGCTTTTATCGGCATTCAAACCCGGGTCCACTCGCTTGACAAGCGAGGGTCGAAACCACCATAGCAACTAAGCGAATAAAAATTATGGTATAACTAAAAGTAATAACTCTTAATGTGATTGGTGATACCATTGCAACTGAAACTGAAAAAAGACCTATTTGATCAATAGGTCACTTTTCCTCGCACGTTGAGATATATTCTAAACGGAATTTTTTTTTTTTTTTGACAACATTGACATTGCTTTGCATACTTGAAATTTAATGGGCTTGTTTCAACAGTTTTTCTAAGAAAACGAAACACCAAATGATAAATCATTGAATAAAATTAAAATTACATATTTTTAAATGTCTAAAGTGGGGTAATAACCCATCCTTTTCAGCAAAAATACGTTGAAAAACATTTGGTCACTTTATCCGTAACGAAAATTCAATATTTGTTTGTGATGTGAGTTGTGAGGTGAGTTTGAGAGTACAAACTACAAATACGAATTCTATGTTAATTGTTAAAACGCCGAAATCTTATTATTTAAAAATAAATAATAAAATATTTTTTCCCAGTTATGTGTCTAACTTCATGCCATAATAGTTCAATTCTTGAATCTGAATATAAGAAAGAAAATGTTTCAACTTATGTGTTTGGCGATACTTGAACTAGCTACGAAGAATTCGTAACGTATATTTTGATAATTTTATTTACGATGACTTTTGAATTCAGGATTCCGCGATTACCATTCACTTTTAAGTTAGAAAATAGCGTGCGTAGAAATTTAAAATTCCATCTTTTGTTTCTCAAAATTTAAAGGGGTTTACAGCGACGCTTTCAAATAACTTTGCTATGTGCTTGTTCAGATCAAAAGTTCATAGTGTAAAGTTGGAAGGCTTATGTTTATTTATAATTGTAATCCAGCTTTGGGTAAAAACTGATAGTTTCTAATAATTAAAAATATGAAACCCTCCAAAAAACCTGCACAACATTTCTTAATTTGCAAAAACTACCATTTCAACAATAGCTTAGATTTTCTTATTTTGGCAAATTAAATCAAAACTTGCCCAAGCAAAATTTTTTTTGTAGCATTTTCTTTTTGGAGAAGAAAATTGTGGCTTCAGTTATGTTTCCATTAGGCAAAGGCTACGCGCACGTCAACCGTTCACGCATTAGGTGTACATATATTTGGTCGTCAAGGTGGGTCTTACTGGAACCGTGTATACATTGCATTCTCAATCATGAATTATTCTTGAAAATTGAGTATGCTATTTTTTTTTTTTGTAATTCTTTCTCTAAAAATTCAAGACAAGTTAAAAACAATGATTTTCCAGGGTGAAATAAAAAAGCTTATGAAGTTTTTTGCAATTCAAGACCTTTTAATTACGAATTGCTTATGCTACCACTAAGCTACAACAGTCTGGGTAAGTAGTGATAAAACTGCTATTAGCATGCACAACTATTATCCGTACATGCAATGCTTGTACGGTGCCCGTGCACGTAGATACTCAGTTTCCATTATTGAAAGCTTTGTCAATACTTATTAATTTTACAATTTTTTCTCTAAACACCATCATATATGTTCTCTTCCAATATACCTGTAAGCAAATTTATTTTATGTGATCAAACAACTTAAGCTATTCATACTCAGAGATATAGGACATGCTAAAGAATGCTACTTTAAGTCGGGTAAAATCATAAGAACTCGGCATGTCATGTCCCTCTGTGTATGCCTAGGTTTCAGATACATACTTAAAATAACACTGTGTATTCTGGCAGCCAGACAAGCATAAGTAGTATGAAAAGTCTTCTTGGGAGGTATGTTTTAGGTGATGGCTGATTAAGTAGCTTTAGAATCAACCCGAACATCTTTAGTGTATGCTGTTTTAAGCTTAATTTTTTTAGAGAAGTAAAAAAAAACTTAAGTAGTTGTTGACATTGTGGAGATTTCTGTTTCTCGGTTCACCTTTACTGTACGGTAACCATTGGCGTGATTTTTAGATTTGGCGATAAATAGTTTTTTGTGGCAACCTGTCTGACTTCAACCGATACCCATAACGGTTAGATAGGGTTGCCGGAAAACGTCATCGTTGCGAAAAGAGCATGACGTCAAAAGTCGCCAGAATACAGAATTTTGGCACGATTTCGGAAAGTTCGCCAATGGTTACCGTACAGTAAATTTCTACCCTGGTCCCTGTTTCTCCTTACCCCTTTCCAAATGACCTTTCAACTGCCCTATTTTGGAAAAAACTTTTTGTTAGCAAAGTATGACATCGGAAAACTTGTCTTTTATCTTTTATTTATTTGACTATGTTTTTCTGTATATGTTCTTCATAGGATGGTCTGTTATAATTTCTGTTGTGACTGTCAGATTTAAAAAAAAGTTTTCAAATCTTAAATCACAGTAAAGGTAATGACACCAAAAACCTATCTTTTATATTTGTGTCTTTCTGTCCATCTGAATTTAAATTATGTTTTTCTAGCAGTTTCATTAACTTTTTTTTCGGTCTGTCCCATGACAATCATTTTTTAACTTCTTAGTTGTAAGCATATCCCCATATATTTTACTTAAATAAATTCATTTGAAATGTTTTTCACACTTTTTTTTTACAGAAAGGATACATTTGAAGCTGTCAACCACATATAAGCTGCCTTCCTCTGAAGTTACCACCAACCATGTGCGATTGAAATTGATACATGTTTTCTGCATCTTTTTTGAACTTGCTCATCCCAAAAATACTTATAATTGCTTGCTGTACTTGCCATTTATGCCTGCATATTCTATTTTTTTATCGTGACTTTTAGATATTGGGAATTGGAATCTATTGCATCTATCTGTTTTAATTTTATGTTAGCCAATTGTAATATTTCATATTTATGTGTTGAATTCACTTGAAAATGATTTGTATTTTATGTGCAGAATTATGGACAGGTATTTTTTGTCCCACATTTTTGTTTACTGATCTTCTCAATTGAAATACTTAAGTTGCATTGTATGTTGCATAAAAATTTCATTTATTGGCATTTTATTTTTTTAGACTGTACTTTCAACTTTTTTATAATTGTTATTTTAATAATTTTATTTAGTATTAATTTTTTTCTCTTAAGTTTAGTAATTTAAAATGGGGTATACGCAACTATTTTCTATGTGGTGAAAGCCTATGTTAAATGTCATTCAATATTTGAACAAATTATGCTGATATTCAAATTCTGATTTTATTTTTCAGATCAAGTCACAGCTACCTCCTTATAGACATGCAATACATTCAAGAAGATTTTATTTCACAGTTTTTATTTGGGATACCTTAATTATTTAAAATATTGTATATTTTAGCAAGACTCCTTGCAAAAAACAATTAGGGAAATATTTCTTTCTTACTATTAAAGAATATATATTTTAAATATTAAGTTTGCAACTGCATTATAAGATTTTTCAGAGTTATTGTTTTTTGTGGAATTTAAAACAAAAGTTCCTGTTAATTTTTCTATGAAAATACTTTCAATTTGCAGATTTTTTTTATTTGCAAAGGGGGATTTTTAAAATTGTTTTGAGACTATTGTTTAATCATACTTCATTTTTATTACTCTTACTTTTTCATGATTGTTTTATATCAAATGCCCATGAAATGTATCTATATTAGTGTTTCCAATAAATGCCCAATTATCTTGTATATAATGTAAAAAATATATTAATGTGTTGTTGATTTAATATTGGTTGAAAAAGCCTTTGAATAATTTTTACCCTGTATTGTTTATGCCTTGACACAGCAAAGGTCTTATGAACACATCCATAATTTCAGGTTACCAAGATTATGAAAAACCAACCGAGCAGATCCCAGTCGAGCTGTTGCCCTTCCTCAGCAAGCGTCCTGGGTTGTGCATCTTTGAATCAAAGCCTGCAGCGCCCCCTCCTGCCAAGCAACAGAAACTGACTGTGACTCCGAGACCCCAGCAGACTCCTCAACGTCCACAGGGTTTGTAACTAGAATGTTTTTCTATCTATAATAACAAAAGAAAGAGTGTCTGTGTGTGTGTCTGTGGATCGCAAAAGACCTACTTAGACTGCTCTAAAAAATTCGAAATATTTAGTAAAGATTCCTTTTAATACCTACGTGTGCACCTGAGGCTTAGTTTTTTCATATTTGATTGTGATTTTTAATTAATATAATCAGTTTTTAAAAAACGTCATCCACGTGGGATTGCGGGACCATAACAGGGCTTGAAAATACATGGACCAGGCCGAAATGGGGGCTTGATGCCATCCTCTATTAGTTTGAATGATTGAGTTTGGTTGAGATATGCGCTCGCCCGAAGGCTGCTTCATCCTCTATTAGTGTTAGCTTTTTTAAGTGCATATGCGCCATCACGAATTTAATTTTGTTTGGATTTTGAGTGTATTTTCACAAGTAAGCATGCCTCAAAAAGGAAGCAATGCGAAGTTAATGGGTTCCCAGTAAGGCGGGACCATACTGCTATTATTTATAATGGTATGTGGAAGTGTGCAGGGTGGTAACAGAACCTGGAAATCGGGGAATTCTAATGGAATTTTTCAAATTTTGTAAAATATCAGGGAATTTTTTCCCTTGTTGGTTTACTTAAGTAGCAGGTTTAGGTTCTTGGGATCACTACTAACGGACCCATGATTAAAAAATATATATTCAGGTTGATCCGATTAGCCTGATTGACCATCTCTCACAAATCATATTATAACATGATTCTCTGATCACATGATTCCTTTAAACTCAGATTTTCGGAAATGTAGAAAAGTTATGTAGGCTAGCCCCTAATCCGGAAAGTCTTAATTCCTGCGATGTCTGGGTTAAATTTTCTGTACTGCATTGAATTGTGTGTATTGCATGTTTTCTAGGTAATTGTAAATTCAGTGAATTTTTGTGTGAAAGTATCAGGAAAATCATGGAAATATCAGGGAACTTTTTTTCTTGGATTTTGTAACCACCCTGTTTAAATCAAGTGCTTAATAACTTTATATTGTTTATAATGGTATGTAAATTTGTGGTCCTATTCAATCACACATAGATATTAATAAAAAAAAAGTTTAAGGTTAATGCTTTAATTTTAATGATAAAAACTTGTTTTTTTTTATGATTAAATATCCTTTAATGGTAAAATGAGTTTGAGTTGCTACTTCTGTAGTTTGATGTTTACTTCTGAATTTTAAAAATATATTAGCTTAGGTTAAAAAGTTTATATTCAATACCTGACCTGCTTAATTAAAAAGTATTCGCAATCAGCTAACTCTTGTCCATTTTTTTTCAATGAAACATTTACCAACTTGTTCTTAAAAACTAAAATCTTTTATGGCGTCAGCCTTTTTATACCATTATTAACTAAATTCCCTTTTGAATGATGTTATAACAGTTAAACTGTATGTACTTGCTTAAATATTTCTAATATATATAAATTTTCTGATTAAAAAAATCAAATTATTTTAACCAGATTTAAGCTGATGCACAAAACTTTCTGGCAACACTTAAAAAAATATATATTGTTCTTAATGGGCATTCACTTTAAGTTAATTTGGAATGACCCTTTAAAAAATGAGGCCTTTAAATGATGTTTTAGTGGTAAGCATGTCCGATTCTCAGATGGTCGACTCGTAGTCAGACCCTGGTCATTGGTTCACTCAGTCCTTCATTCTTTTGAGGTTGATAAATGAATACCAAGCTTGCTTAGAATATTAACTGGGGCTTCATCTTTGAAATACCTGCTTGACACTTTCATTAGAAGAACAAAGCACAATGGCTACAACACTAGATATAGACAAGTGCCAGTTAGATAGGGCAGATTTCAGTTAACTCCAAAAATGTGTGCTAGGGAAAATTCGGATAATTTTCTGTCCTTCTGTTTGCAGGCCTCGCAGCGCTCCTATATTTCCTATAATTCCTATAAATTTGAAAAAGTTCCTATATTTCCTATAATTCCTATTTTTTCCTATATTTTAGACCCTTAATTTCGCTTTTTTTTTTCCCCGTTCATCAGTACGATCTTTACATTTAAAATGTTACTGAAATTACGACTCACAGACTTGATCAGCAGAAAAATATTCTTATTTGTTTGACTTGGTCTGAACCAGAGCTACAAAAGTAAAACGAGACACAATTCCGATCACCTAGAGGCAAAATCTGCCAATCATTATAAGGCGATGCGATGTCATTGGATTGGTTGAATTCGTAGAAATTACTAGGCAGCTAAATAATTAAATCAAAAAGCATTATTGGACTGCATATTTTGGTCAGGTGAAGATGATCCTCTTCTCCTGGGGGATGCCGGTGGCCGATATTTGAAGATATCTTAGTGTAATCTAATCTTAATTCATCTTCAAATTTTAATTGTATTTTTTATCTTTATTATTAAAATGTATTATTTAAACTTGTTCTTCTTTAAAATTTAAATTTAGTTTTCATTGATATAGACCCAGAATGGAGAAAACTATTGTCTTGGTGGCTTTAATGTTCTGGAGATTTTGAGGCCTCGTGTAAAAGTCAAATTTTTCAGGCGCTATTTTGTGCTAAATTTCTCGAACAAAAATCGAAATATACGAGCATTGAAACATATCATAATCATTAATCAACAATCATATATCATTAAAATCGAAATGAATTGAAAATTTATCTCTCAAAATTTTCCTTAATGGATAAAATTTCCATAGAATTGCCGGATCAAAGGTGTTCTACACTCGTGTGATTTTCTAATTTTTCTTTTATATGATTCTCGGAGGTTTTCCGATTATGTGATCTCCGGAGTAATCGATATTTGGATTGTCAGATATTAGGATCGCCATAGTTTTTAGATATTAGGATCGTCGGAGTTTCTGGATACAGTACAGAACCTTTAATCCAGGCATCGTGGGACTTGAGTCTTTCTAGGTTAAAAGTAAAACTACCCAATATTTCCGGAATTCAGAAAATTGGAATGAGTTTAGGGAAACTGAGTGTCTGCGAATCAGGTTAAAAGCACCTTAGCTTATAAATATCTGGGCAGAGAAATATAGTGCAAAGGTAGAGAAATTTCGGAAAAAAAATAAAGCCAAATAAAGGGGAGCCATACCTCCAAATGTTTTAGAGCATTGACAATCCTGAAAATACTGTTTCCTATCTATTCTTAGTCTATATCACTGAAAACTAGGTTTAAATTTCAATAAAAAAAACTAGCTAAAATGATGAATTCTAATAACAAAGATAAAAAATTGATTAAATTTAAAGATGAATTATAATTAGATTATACTAAGATGTTTTCGAACTTATTTACTTATTTTCCGCCTAGTAATTTTCGCCAAATCTACCGATGGGGTCGCAATGCCTCATAATTGAAAGTTTTTCCCTCTGCATAATCGGCTCCTTACTGTAGCTCCGGTTCAAGCAATTGGACCAACCAGCAAATTTCTTTTGATCAAGTGTGTGACCTTGTGATCACAAGAACAGCTTGATTGTTTGTTAAGATTTTTTTTCCCTGCGTTTGAAACTTTTTTTTCTCATATTATTTTACTTAGGTCTATTTTAGGGTTTCTGATTTTGGACAGGGTTATAAAGTTTAAAAAAAAAAGGGAGTTTCGGAGAATTTTCTGACCATCGTTGAAACTCAAAAGTGTCTGGATTATGGGTGTCCAGATTAGCGGTTCTGTAATTGTTTATGGATCGCCGTAGTTTTCTTAAATAAGAGATAGCAGTTTTTTTTTAACGCTGTAGGATCACTTTTGTCGCCGATTAAAACCTAGCGAATTTAATTTAAATTGGCTGCAACCCCTATCGGATCGCTTTAATTTTTCGGATATTAGGTCCAATCCCTATCGGGTATCGGTAAAACTGCTAAAGAAACTTATATATTTTATGTGTAATTTTAATTAATATAACGTCTAATTATTCCTATAAATTCCTATATTTTCTTTAGAAATTCCTATAAAATTCCTATTATATTTTTGATAAAAGTCACTCGAGGCCTGTGTTTGCAGCTAGTGATTAGTGTGACGTATTTGACTTTAAAAGCATTTCTGCTTTAAATACTTTTCACACGTCTTTTTGAGAGAAATTGATTGAATGTCTTGATTTTTGAGTTGCTATCTGAATTATGCAAAGAATGAAAATTGGCTATTTCTGTTTTATCTAGTAACATATACCTTCCGCTTCAATAAACTTCAAGACTTAAGTTAACCCTCTGAGGGATACAGATGTATAACCTAGCAGTTTTATACGTCGGCATCATGTGTTGTGGGATACCTGAATGTTAGGTATTCCAGAAACAAACATAATTTATGAAAATTGAACTTCATTTTAAAATTTAAAGTTTGGAAGAGTCATTTATTATCATCTGTTATGAAATGTAATTTTATAAAATAGAAAAAATTATATTTTTGATTTTAAAATCATGCATTGAAGACAAGTTTACACTTCAGCCAAATTCTTTATCCCTCGAAAGGTTGAAGCGTCCTTTGTTTAGTTCTTTGCTTCAGTAGCTGAGAGGTTAAACGTGTCCACCTCGTAAGCCCACGATCGCGGGTTCAAGCCCCGGCTGAGTCGTCGGATTTTCTGGATGGGAAAATCCTGGACATGCATGTCATATGCTTATGTGGCATGTTAAAGATCCCTGGAGGGCCAATTTGGATTGTGTTATCTGGGCAAAATTAAATCTTGGCATACTTTAATATCCACAGAGAGCTCAGATTTATTGTAACCTGGGCATCAAAATTGGTAGCGAGAGTCACCTACATGGTGCCACAAAAAATGGCTCTCAGTTCTGGGGAATATGCCGAGTCTGCAAAGGCTTGACGGACAATGTTGCTGCCCAATTAGAGAAAAAAAAGTTCTATGCTACATAAACCTCTACATCACAAAATTACCATGTTCATATATTTTCTGATATTTCACTTATTCCAGGAAAAGAAAAGCCCATGATGAACACACCCAAGTCCAACCAAGCCTACCACTGCGAGTTCTGCCCGTTTGTTGCCAACTCAACCCAACAGTTCAAGCATCATCTTGACCAACACAAGAATGCACAGCCCCAGCAACAGCAGAACTTAGCCCAGTGCCAGATCTGTCTTCAGGCATTCAAAAGCAACACTGATTTGAAGGCCCACATGGCCACACACGCCAGTACCCAGCAGCATGTGTGTCAATATTGCGAGAAGAGGTTCAAGACGGCCGCAACGCTGAGGAATCATGTCCGCATGCTGCATTTGGGGGACCAACAACAATGCCCAATCTGTGAGAGGGTGTTCAATAATGATAATTATTTCCGTAGGCATATGATGTCGCATCACCAACAACAACAGTAACTTAACTGAAGAGCTTAGTGGAAGAACGTGCCAAGTGACAAAAGGTGGAAACGAGAAAATAAACTTAGTTTTCCGTTTACACTTAGATATGTTAAAATCTGTACTTGTAATACCAAAAAAAAATGTACTAAATTTGCAATCTGTAAAAAATGTACTAAATTTTAAGTAAGCTAAATTTTAAGGGGAAGCTTGATATGTTCATTGACACAAAATCTAAATTTTTTCAAAAATGTCACTTAGCATGTTCTTTCACTAAGCTCTTTAATTGTTTGAAATGTATGTATTCAATTTGAAGGATTTTTCTATTGAGATTTAGGATTGACTCGGCAACTTTAGTACTGACAAGTAACTTTATTGTTACTTAAAACTTATGTGTTTCGTTTTGAAAGAGTATTGTATTGATTGACTTGACAACAACAACAGTAACTTGGTTGTTACTTGAAACATATGCTTTTAATTTGAAGGAATTTTCTTAGTTGAGATATAAGATTCTCACCAGTAACTTGATTGTTATTTGAAAATTTTGTCTCAATTAAATTTTTTTTATTGAAAATTTGGATTGAAAGCATATTGTTATGGTTAGTCATTGTAACCATGGAATTTGTTTTATCATGTAGGTTTTGTACAGTTTCTTTTTAATCTTTACTTTCCTGAACTAGTTTAAATGATTTCAAATTTGGTGATTTTTTTATCTCTTTTTTTTATAAAAAAATATTTAATATTTCAATGTTTTATCATATGATCACTATTATGTTCTTGCAGATAGTTAATATTTATTTTGCATAAGAAGGTTTTTACAGCAATAGCTTTATTAAAAAAGTTTTGGATTTTTTAAAACATAAAACATCAATGCTTAGTATGAGCTTTAACTCTATATTGTCAAGTGTGAAATATCTGTAACCCTTTTGATTCAACACCAATTTCTTTTTTAACACCAATTTCTTTTTCTTTTAAATCTTAAATTTTGTTCTAAGTATCTTTCATTAAAGAGATGTGTACAAAACCCTTCTATATTTTACTTGCAAGACCTTTAAAGAAGTACGTAGGTACCTTGACAAGTTTTAGGGCATTACTGAACTTGCATTGAATTTGATTAAATGTCATTTTACCAGCATTTTCATTAATTTGTTGTTGCTTTCCTAAAAACTCTTAACCATTGTTGCTTATTACAATGTTGCAACAGTGTTATGGCTATATTTATGAGAATGTTTTTTACAAAGATTATTGTTTGTGAAAGCACATGCCGAGTTATAAAAACAGTAACATACAATTACAATTGATTTGTAATTAAGATAATTACTATTGTAAACATGCATTAACTTATGTATAAACATAAACAGGCTTCATAATTGACACATTTTTAATGTAGTCTTTAACATTGAGGTATAGTGTCAAGAGTATATGAATAGTTATGTACCAGCTTTATTTGGACTTTGATGGAACTATATTTTGTTTATCTCTTTGTAAAAATTTAGAATTGTGCTAAATGTCTTTTAATATTAATTGTTTATGCATTTTAAAATTGGGAAGTTTGATTATCTGTGTATTTGACTTATCAAGTATTAAATATTGTGTAATTTAAATGGACACAATATGTCAGATACATTGTAAATTGATATATTGTATAATATTCATGTTAGAGTAGAATAACATTGCATACCACTTTTTTTGTTGTTGCAAGTGTATGTTAGAAAAGATTGGTATTGTATTCAAACTTCATTGAATGTAAGCCTCAAAACTTTGTTAATTCAGTATAATTTTATCATAGCCTCCTACATGTCATAAAAATGCTTTCTTAATTTGATAAAAAGTAGGAAGTCAGCAGATGTTAGATTTCCAAATCAGCAAACTACACCAAAACCCATCTTAAGTTTGCAGCATTAAAATGCTCTACGCGGAGGAATCGCAAGTAAACAAACAGATTTCTGCCCCTATGATTAGTCGCTCATATGCGATACGTCCGCCCTGATATTCGTTCGCTCTGTTACGTCAAAATCGAGGAAAAAAATTAATATTACACTCTAACTAAAGCAAAAACAAATAAAAATATGTCTTGAAATCACGAATAAAGTTATTTATTGAATGTGAAAAACCTTTTTTTATTCGATTATCGCTCTCGGAAGTTAGAACTATTTACCCTTTTTCCCGTAGAACATTTCTATACTGCATACTTAAACTGTGGTGAGGTGTAGTGCAACTGCGTGGATAACCGGTGGTTCATAGTATGTCACCAAATAACCCCGCCATGTGCCCCGTTAATTTTGTTTTTGATCTAGGTTTTTACTATGGTATGTATTTCTTTTTAATAATAAACTTTATTCAAAAATTAATTGTTTTTTTATTATGATTAATAATTTAGATTTGCATTAATTTTGTGATTTATTTTGATCGATAATTAGTACTTATACTTTTTTTCACTCCAACATGGAGCATCGGCCCTCCGTCATGATCCGCCACCTCACCCTGTTGGCCGCAACAGTCTTAATCTCTCCCCATGACTTGTTAAGTTCTTTTACTTCCTTGTTGATTGTTCTACAATCTACGCCAAGTTGTTTTTTGGCTTCCCTCTTTTTCTTTTGCCTTGTGGATTCCATTATTAGTTAGTACAATCAATTCTAATGGTTAAAAATAGATTTTAGCTCCCAGAATACCTACAGATGGGGCTACAAGACAAACTGCTACCTGACAGCCTCTAAATCCATGTTATTTCTCGAATTCGGAAGGCATTATGTATCAGACTATGAATTTTGCACTCATTAAAATTCAGATCAGGAAAAATATCCCAAATTATTTATTTAAAATCTTGTATATCTTAGATATTGAAAATTGGACTAAAAAAAGGCCTAATTAAATACTGTTAAATTTTCATTCCAAAACTTTTTATTGAGCTTTTGTAGTTATTAAAGAAATTTAACAAATGTGTACTATTTTTCAGAATTCAGTCATTTTATAATTTATTTTATGACACTATATGTTTGAAGGTTATGAATTTTTTTGTTAGTTCTTTGATACATTAAATAAGATTTTTTATTTTAAGACGGTATTTTTATTTGGTTTAGCAGTTATTTTCACTTAGTAACCAAGAAGCTTCAGAGAAAAGACTTGTGGATTCAATAACAATAAAACAAAACCCTATTGTTGTATGTCTTTAAAAAAGTTTTTTTTATGCGTAGACGAAATCCCAATTAATTAGGATTGGCCCTATTTGACCCGAGGCGAAATTTTGTTTTTTCCTATGGAATATTTTAGGTAAGAAATTGCTATCGGTATTAGCACTATAACAATGCATCATTGTTTTTCTTCTTATATATCCCTTTTTGTCCCATTTCAAAATTTTCCATTCCTATAATTTCTTGCACCAAATTTTAACTTCTCACAAGAAGAGGTTTTGTGGTTAATTTTGATATATAAGTGTCAGAACATCATTCTATCTTATTTCTATTGACAAATGTGGGCAGATTGATACCTGGAACTATATTCTTTAGAAGTCGCGTGATCTGGCCATGCTACATTTGATGAAATAAAAAGTAATAATTGTAGAACTGTAGACCTGTGTTTATCTTTTCCTGTACTCTTTTTTTGTTCAAGCCATAATCAAATCCTTTTCGAGGCTTTGAAAATACGAGACTTGCCACATAGTTTTACCACTTTTTTTTTATCTACATTATATGGATGGGGGTTGGATAATGCAATAAGTCATTTTTTAGCCAACTTTTGCTTTTTAAGAATACAAAAATTATGTACATAATTGCCAAATTGGTATAGCTTCTTTCTGCCTCTAAAGTATCACGTTTTTTTATTGATAATACTTCTTATGTGTGTAAATATGATCAATGCATTGATTTTTTTTCTTTTTTTGTTGTTGCTTATAACCAACATTGAATATTAAAATTAATGTGCAAGCTATTTATGTATTTTTTCAACTTATGAATTTTGTGCAAATAAAGACATCTGTATTTTAAATAATCTTTATTTGAGCAATAATCTTAAGTTCTTATGTAGCATAGAAACTTATTTCTGTAAAAGGTAATTTAGTTGATGTGTAGTATTGTAAAAATATTCATCGTGAACACTTCCCAACATTTTCTAAAAATGTGTATTACTATTCAGCATATATGTAATGGTATTAAATATTGGTTTCTTTCTTTTTGTATTCTGGTTTTAGGTAGTAAGAAATCAGTTTATTTTAACACCACGACAATTACTTTGAAGCAGTGAAATGTTTAATACTTCAAACTTAGTTATTTATTGTTCAAGTAGTCCATAATCATTATTAATTTTAGATTACCAGCTGCTATATCACTCTTTATCATTCTGAGACCCTAGCAAAATCCTACAACTCTTTTCTCAACTTATTTTCAAACAAATGTATATTTAAAAGTGTGTTTAGTGAGTAATCTTTAAAGAATTAACATTTAATATTTGGTGAGGGACATATCAATTTAATCAAACTTGAGGTCTTGAGCCCTAACACTAGCATAATTTTTTCGTACTGTCTATGATAGCACCAAAATAAAAGCTTCATTAGTTTTTTTTTTATAATTAGAAGCTTATTATATTTCTGAAATGAAAAATAAAAACATAATTTATGCATAAGAAATCAAGTGATGCCTGCAATTAAAGGGGGTTTGAAAAGTGATTATCAGATTATCTTCTATCTACTTACTACTTCTTCTACTTACTAGAAATAAGTTTTTAATTTAAATATTTTCTTAATGGTAGAATTACAGGTTTTATCTATTTTTTTGAGTTAATCTAACCAGTAAAGCTCTTAATGCAAAAGCATAAATTTAGAGAAATTGTTAATGAACTGTGGGTTGGAGTATCTACTGTGATGACAAGTATTTTATACATACCAAGAATTTTTTTTAAATATTGATCACGAAAAAATAAGGTAAGTTGAGTTGAATTGTCGTCGTACTAGAACTACGCGAGAGCTATTGGTGACGGGCGTTGTTATTTAGAACCAGTCTAGTGACGAGACGACAACTGAGTAGGCACCCAACGCAACCGTTAAGGGCGACAGCGTCAGCAACGTTGTGACTTTGGTGCATTTGTAACGTGCTCTCCCCTATACGAGGAAAAATTCGTCGGACATTTTTGGGCTGCGCGGGCCGTTAATACGTAGGTAGTTATTTTGGTAAACCCGAACCTGGGACCTTTCGCATGCTAGGCGAATACCCAATCGACTGGGCTTCCCAGCCTTACGAAAAAATAAAATATTAATCAGTAACATTGGTACAAGATAATGAGGTGGAAAAATCGCTAGTGTTAACTACGGGTATTAAGGGAGAGTTTTATTATCCAACACCATTATTAAGTAAAGGTCTAACTCTTCAACGAAAGGAAGAGCGTTGAAATTAGAGAAAAGTAGGAACTAGGGGGAACGTAAAGTATTACCTTACTAAAATTTTTCGATCTTATAATTAATCAACGGTTCTGTTACTTTTGTATTTGATCCCATAGACCAAGTTTCCCCCGTCACTTGACTATGGTTCTAAAATACGACGCCCGTCGCCAATAGCCCTCGTATAGCTCTAGTGCGACGATAATTCTAACCTAACCAAGTTTCCCCATAATTGGGTATCTAAGAATGCTTGACTGATTTCTTCTATTATATTCGGGGTGTCCTGTTTTTTATTTTTAAATATATATTTTGAATTCATTAGCCGATTCAACACCATTTTTGTTCAATCGGCGAATAAATTCAAACTATATGAAAACAGGAAACCGCGAATTAAATAGTTGTTTAAATTAATTAAAACTGAATAGTTTAAATTAATTAAAATCTTTTAATTAATTTCAACAATTACCTTATCTATCGAAATAAGCATTACAATATATAGCATTTATCTATAACGGTTTCTCATCATTTTGATAAGTCGAATGATTCAGTCGGTATTTTAAATAAACAGAAAATATTATCAATTTGCACTGCAAATCAATAACCCAGTCCAAAAAAACAATGCTAAAATTATTGAATGTCTAAATTTATCGAAAGCATTTCGCATCACAGACATTGTCGAATCATAAGACCAAAGTTCAACATAAAACCTTGCGTACGTATAAAATGCATCAGCACATAAAGAAAAGGATAGAATGTGTCTGATAGTTAAAAAAATATATTAGTTCGATTCAGCTTCACGTCCGCTAAACCGTATTATTTTGTAGACCTTTATTAATTTTTTTTAATACTTGTATTAAAATTGAGTATGAAATATTCCGGATTTATTTTTATTTTGGCATTCCTGGGGTTGGGTGCCATTTCAGTGGTTTCAGGAACTAGATCGAGAAATGATGTTATTGATGTCAATGGAGGAAAGGCATGTGCAGGTAAGAACTGAAAATTGCTTTTAATACATTATTCAAGACCCCGACTGAGTCGTCGGATTTTCTGGATGGGAAAATTCTGGGCACGTATGTCGTATAATTATGTAGCATGTTAAAGATCCCTGGAGGCCCCATTTGGCTTAGGTTCTCTCGGCAAAATTAAATCTCGACATACTTTAACATCCACAGAGAGCTCAGATTCATTGTAATCTGTGCGTCAAAATTGGTAGCGAGGGTCACCTAGATGGTGCCACAAAAAAAAATGGCTCTCAGTTCTGGGGAATGTGCCGAGTCTGCAAAGGCTTGACCGCCAATGTTGCAGCCCCATTAGAGAAAAAAAAATTCTTCAAGAGTGATGTTCCGTCGTTGATTAGTTCCATGGATCTAATGTAATAACTATGAAATCGCAACTTCTGCGAAAGTTGCTTTGCCAATGTAAGCATTTCCAGGTATGAGATCGTCATGACGGAAAAATAAATAATTTAAAAAGCTAGCATCTATTTATTAGTAGCATCAGGTTATTGGTAGCATTTATCAGTAGCATCTGGTTATTTAATAATTGATTAAAGTTTAAAAATAGTGCCACCATTTTCTGAATATTTTGGAGTAGTTAAAACTTAAATATTAAAAGTTAATTAAACTTTTAGAGGATTTTTTTTTTCAAATTTGTGTTGCTGTTATGACGATTCTCATACTTAGTGGGGGGAAATGCTTATACGACAAAGCAATTCTTTTGCAGAGGTTGCAATTTCATAACCAATTAATTAGCTGACCACCCCCTTTAAAAAAAAAAATATTTGTCTGGATTTTTGTTTATTTGAAACCCTACATTATGAAAATTTAAATTATATATGCATAAAAAAAAGGTCAATGAACGTTTGTTTAAAATCAGTGAAGAAAGTGAATTAAAAAATTAGTTTTGTGATCTCTAATCCTAAAACTCTAAAATCTTGTTTAGTTACTGAATTTTTTTGTAGAAAGTTCAGCCACTATATATTTTTGAATTCGTCGTAATCCTAATATTTTCCGTATTTCTTAAAGTTTTTGCTACGTTATTTTTTGGTTCTTTTTCAAATTAAAGATTTTCTGGTTATTAAATATATTTATTTTATGATAATTGAGTTTCGAATGAATAATTGCGCAATATTCTAGCGACCATCAAATGCAATCCTTTTTAAGAAAAACAAATACTACAGTCGAACCCCGCTATGGTGAACCCTCTACGGAACCAACAATTGGTTCACTATATCCGATGGTTCACTTTAGCCAATTTTTCTGGAATATGTTTTTATACGATAAAAAGCTTTTACAAGAATAAATATGGTTTTTACATATCTTGAATTAATTGAATAAATAATTAAAATAAAAATTAATTATTTAATAAATTAAAAATAATTATTAATTAATTTTGAAATTTTCCTTAAATAATTATTTTAAAAATATATATATTCAGTTTAGTAACTAATATTTGAATTTTTTACGCAACACTTCTATTACGCAATAGAATATGACTTTCACGTTGAATATTGCAAAAGACGCATTGAATATTCGCCTATGGGCTATGTTCTAATATATGAATTTTCCTATCCCTACTTCAATAATAATTTTCTAGATGAATCGAACTAATATATTCCACTCGAATAATGCCGATTTGAAGAAAAATAACAACGATTGAGTCTACTTTATAGCAAACATTCAGTAAAAATTACTTGGATAATTTAAATTTTTGAAATTAACTGAATAAAAACGTCAACTAAAATGTTTTCGCATAGAAAATTACCAGAGAAACACTGCTCGACCAGTGAATCAACTTTAAGGACTTGTTGTAGAAATTTGGACGTGGTGTATTGATGCTCGTACGTACCAAATTTTTAAAATTGGCTACGTAAAATTTATTGCATGAAACCTTTAGAACAACTTCGTTTATAATGTAAAAAATTAAGCACCCTACCATATCACAGATTTATTGTTATTTATAATACAATTAGCCCTTTTTTCTTAATACATGTTTTAAATTCTACAAATAAAATGTAAGAAAAATTGTGCTACATTTATTCAAACATTTTGTTTTTGATTGCACAACATTTGAAAATTACAATATCTCTCCCCAGTTTACGGAGAAAAAACAAATATTGCATTACGAAATCGAAAGTTTTCATTGTTATCTAAGTTTATAAACGATTGGTTAATAAGTAGGCGAGTTTCAACATTTATCAATGAACGTGTGAGGGTTATTAGGCACATCGCTTTGTTTTGCTTTCTCACTCCACATTTTTTTTTTATTATCTAATCAAGTGGGTTTGACTTCGAATAAATGTCCCCCCCCCCTGCGTTTGGACTAATAGTAATATGATGTAACCATTGTTATCAGTCGTGCGATTATACGTATCATCCTTTATCCTACCTTAAAGTATTACGCGATGTTGACAATGGGTTCAGAAAAGGTTATAATTCTAATTTATAAATTTTAAAAAAAATTATGATTTTTTTTATTTTAGACGTTTTTCCTGTTTTTCTAAAAAAAAAAGCCAGCTTTTTTGTGAGCATCGATGATATATGAAGAGTACACGGGAAGAACCACTTGATTTCGTAGAAGGCTTTCCTCAATGGCCATTTGGCAATGATAGCGAGAAATCGCCTAAACTGGTATTGAGAAACACTCGTTTTGCTCAAGGTTACTCGCTTTTTTTTATCTTTCGCGGCAACCCTGATTCACGCCAAAGATCAGTAGACAAGAGTAACACGTTTGTACCGCGAACGAAGAACAGATAAAAAAACCGTTTTCCTGTCGCCAATGTAGGCCAAGCATACACATAAGGTAAGACTCCTAAAAAATCAAGTGGTTCTTCCCGTGTACTCTTCATATGTAAGCTTTTAAAAAATTATATTTAGTTCCCGTTATTCAAATTTTACTATTGGAAAAAGAAAATTCTATTGGCTAATTGTGACAAATATTTTCAAGCACATGCAATAAGAAATCAAATTTCGAAGTTGGAATAATATTCAAATTTTACTACTCTTTCGCTACAGAGTGGACTTAAAAAAAAAAAATAGTTTTAGTGATACTGTATTTTTTTCTGCTACAGTTCCTCGTGGTCTTGCGATTTGTTTTTGAAGTTTTTAGTGATGCTAATGCACATTATAATTAAAAGAAGGCAACAGAATAATATACTTAGTAATCCGAAGCATCACAAAGAGCAGATGCTGAACTGCATTTCGTTAAAATACATGCGTGCTGCACTTTCATCTCAATTTTTGCGCTAAAATTGTAGGGTAGGTATATTATATATTCAGGTTTGCGTGCTTGATCAGAGACCCGCTTATAAGCTTTCGTCAAGTAAGACAGACATAGAAAGAATTTTTACTGACATAAAGAAAGGAAGTACACCCAGGGCGAAGTCGGTAATCGAACCCGCACTCGTTACAGCGCAAAGACTGCTAGCGTAATGGTCCGCGATCCAAACCACTAGGCCACCCGGGCACCATTTTTGTGCTAACCATGCTTTATTCTTTGGTCGCAACACAATTTTTTCATTATTTCAAAACAATTTGTAATAACCGGGGAAAACACAATTTTTTGGCATTGAAAGTAAACACAAGTTTTTCCCAAGTGCATTTATCTACTGAAACAATAGATAACATTTTCATTTCTCTTATCTTAGGGATTGTATCACTCTCTACGTGATAACCGAAGTGTTACACGCTTGAAAAATGATGCCGAACTAGAAGAGTTATCGGTAACGATATCAAAATATTGATGAATCTACGTTTTAAACGTCGATTTAGACGCAATCGCGATAATGTTTCTCAGCATAATTTTGTTTTTCCTATTTTTGTCAAACATGTTTATAAATAAATTTCTTTGAACTATCAGTTTTATGGAATCTTCCATACTTTTCTGGATGAAACCGATTTTCCAGACTTGGATCCGGATTCATATTCCTGCTGAGACGATATTTAATGCCACTTTATTATCTTATTCCACACTATGAAAATTTTGTGTAATGTTACACAAATAGGAAAAACTTGACAAGCTATTTCCTATTTTGTGGTGCAACTTATAAAGTGATACTATAAAGTTTGAAGTCGAAGCTGCCCCTTGTTTTTTGGAGAAATTATACATTAATTTTTTTGCAGTGTGGACTAGAGTTTGAAATGTATAGTATAGGCTTTCATTTAAGGGATTAAAGGTGATTTAGGAAACGTTATAGTGCAACACCTGTATCTATTAAGATGTAATTACGTATTGATATTCATTAAATTTAAAAATGGTAGTGCAAGGAATTTAATAAGATGCAATATTTATACGTATACCTATTTCGCATCTTCCTTAACAAATTATTTATTATCTTTCTTATTTCACTTTTCAAATTAAAATGTTTTATTAAAAACAAATTTTGCCTAGGTAAATGTAAAATTTTAAAATGTTAATGAGTAATTTTATGTGACTAGGAAAAGTTCTCACTTAAATTCAGTTTTGATAAGCAATTATTCAAAGAACAAAATCGTCTAACACGAAGAACGAAGCAGTTTAGAAGTGTTAAGTGGTATTGTAATGGAACATCTTTGGGTTAGTTACACTAAAGGGGCCGTGAAATCAAATCGGTTGAAAACCGGAGCTTAATTCCTTGAATTTTAAGCCAAGGTATAAACCTTCGGCAAGTTATATGATAAAAGCCTGATAAATTATACGTTGTATAAATCTAAGTATAATGTTGATATATATAATTGATTAAGTTAAGATTGATGTATAAAGTTGATTAAATAAGTTACGATTGATGTATTATAAAGTAGATTAAGTTAAGATTGATGTTTGATGTTGATTAAGTTAAGATTGATGTATAAAGTTGAGTAAGTTATATGTCGTTATATTTATGTAGCTTGCACTGTGCTGGTCGGGCTGATCGAGCAGGTGGCAGAGGTGAACAACCAGACTGTGGCCGACATGGTGTCAGGGGAGCTGTGCGTCTACCTGCCGGGCGAGTACACCATTCTATGCGACATACTCGTCCACCTGTGGGGACCCTCCATCATTGAGAAGTGAGCACAGCCTTATGACATTTTAACTACTGTAGACCAGACTTATAAATTTTTAGTTGCCCGTGCTGTAATTTCCGCGACAGGCGTAGAAAACTATGTGCAGCCGCGAGTTCCAGCGGGTATGCTTATATTTAACGTTATGCTGTTCACTAATTCACCTTTTTTTGACAGGTTGAGCCGAAAGGAGACTCCCGATGTGGTTTGCTACAGTTTAGGTATTTGCCACGTCGATTCTGGAATGGGATACTGTCACCTTTTCCCGGAACCAGAGGTAAGTGCAATTTTTCACATCAGAAAAATACATATTATGAGAAATTAACAAATACAGACTGAAAAGGCAATGGAGATAGTAGACGTCACAATAAAGATACACGCGAGGTTTTTTTGCATGAAATATGGAATTTGTATGATCACTTAAAATTGCGGAATTGGAACGACTTGATTACATTTTTAATCATATTTGTGTGTCTTGTTCAGAGAAAACTCATAGTTGACTAGTGAAACATTAGGCAGTGGTTCCCAAACTTTTCTGGACCATCGCCTAGTTCTTTAGGTTGATTAACATCCATCGCTCCCTTTTAATTTTCATGTTATGTCAAGTCATAATTTGAGTTAATGTTTACTGTATAAAGCAGTTTTATAACACTTAATACCGTTTATAAAAACATCCAAAGAAGCTTTTATCCGGTCACTTTTAAATAAAATAGAAAAAAACATAAAACGCATATTTTTAAAGAGCAAAAGTGAAATAATTAATTAAGATATTTTTACTGGTTTCTGGAAAATTTAAGAGAGTTGAAAGTAAAAATTGGCTGGTTTGGTTATGGTTGGGGAATGGTTTTATTGCACACAGGTACAACATTATTTTAATTTTCCCCCTTTGAATACTAATCTTCCCCTGATCGCCCCTCAAGTATTTTTTTGCCCCCTTGATAACACAAATCGCCCACTTGGGGGCGATCACCCCCATTTGGGGAACCGCTGCATTAGAGAAAAGGTGTGAAATAAAATTTGATGTCGCCATCTGCTGTTGATAAATAGAAACACAAGCTACCCCTTACAAAATTGTTTTAGATTTTACAAAACTGGTGATTTCTAACTGTTCAAGTTGTTTATTCTTATCTAACTGATTAGTTTAATGCCCTGACGAATTTTATTTGAATTTTTTTAAATAGAAAAATATAAAAAAAAATCTATGGAAGGGAAATGAATCTTAGTCCGTGAATATTTACTATACCATTGTAGTAAATTAATAGTTCGGTATATTTTTTCTTAAATTACTTTTTAAAAAAGTCTGAAAACTGTAACTATGTGTTAAAAACTGTTGAATAGTTGTCCTCATTGTAAATATACTGTTAATAATTGACTTTTTTTTCTTTTCTTTTGTAAATTAAGGAAGGAATGGAAGAAGCAGTTAGTGTATCTCGAAATGGCGCAACCGTCCTGCCATTTTTTCATTGGGTACGTAATGTCTATTCCTTTGCAAAAATTTAACTTTTTTCTGAATCTTTAAAGTTAACCTTATAGTTCAATGAATTTATTTGTCCTCTTTGTAGTCTCTGGTGGAACGTTTAAGTTCAGCATGCGAGTTACCAGGTGTTAGCATGGTGTGCAGGACAATACAAAGGTAAAATAAAAAACCAACAACCCCATATTCTATATGGAAACTGAGGGCGTAATGTCACGTTTTGAAAATATGGGAGTGCTATGTTTTTCAGTAACTTAACCTGGCAAACCGCTCACGAGATATTTTGCATCCCAAAGTTTCTTTTTGAACAAATGTCCTTATGTAAGGTAACAAGTACAGTGATTGGCCCCCCGTTGACATTGAGACATATTTCTTTAGCGGCCATTCTGTTTTTCCGATTGTTGGTGCACTGTTGCCAACATATGACAAACGTTAATGGCGGGAATTTAAAAAAAAACCTTTGTCGAGTTTGTTTTGGGTTTTAACATCTTATTATTTTTAATAATGAATGAGGGTGCCAATCATCGTGAGGGTGCCAATCTCTGTACTCGTTACCCTACCTGATTTTTTTTCAAAGTGTATTAAACCTTTAGTTATGTTAGAAGGCCACTCATTCGACTTACGTCCAAAATTCAAAATCATAACTTTTGAATAAATTGTAAAAATATATAGGGGAGACCGGGGCACAATGGACCTAGGGGCACAATGGACCACCCCCTATTATTTATTTTGTATATTTTCCAAATTAGTTCTTATTATAATTCATACATGGTATAATAGTCTTGATCTAGTTATTATGAAAAACCATATTTTTAACTCGCACATTTGCCATTTTTTATTCTTGATGTGTATTAACCAGGTGAAAGTAAAAAAGCTCGCTCCTAGAAATTATCTTCTCATCATTAAAGTAACATTAGTTGGACAAGGTGGCTTAGCATAGTTGAAAGATAAGATATTTGTCTTTCTATATAATCTATAAATTAATTTCTGAAATCAAAATACAGCATATTATAATTTTGTTTTTTGTTCAACTACAATAAGGGGCACTATGGACCACAAAATCTGGGGTACAGTGGACCATGGTCCATTGTACCCCATGCAACTTTAGAAATACTTTTAGTTTCAGAATAAATAAAAAAAATATTGTTGCAAGTCCCTCCTAATTAGTAAAAGTTAAAATTGCTATAGTAGTAAAATATTTTAATATATATTCTAATATTCACTTCTGAATGTAATAGTTTTTTCCCCATCTACTAATAGTGCTTGTTTTTTTTTTAACCAGATGTAACAAATTATTAGTGAACTGATGTTTTAATTTATGTATGATTACAAACAATAAGTGTTTTACATGAGAAAAGTATTTTTAAAATTGAATGTGATATTAGAGTGTTAAATTATTTAAAACAAGAAGTTTAGAAATTTGAGTTGGTACAAAAATAAATTTACACATTTACATAACAGAAGTACAAGTACAGTATCATAAATGTTTTAATTAATATTTGATTACCGTTGATTTTTTTACTAACAAAAATGTGAGTTATTTGTTGTAGTTATAAATAATTAAGTACATAAACAAATTTTTTCAGAATTGGTAAAATGCACAAAATGGAAATTTTGTTAGTAAAATGTTTGACCACATATATTAATTGAAGGCTTTAAAAAGGCTAAAAAATTAATCTCACATAAAAACGAAGATTCTTTGATCCACAGTTTGGCCCTACACTTTTGGTGTTGTTTTGTATAGCAATAAATAAGTGTTTAAACTTTAAAATGATCTTATAAGTTTAAAGATAAATATAATGCTTTTACTAATTTTTTTATCAGAAATGCCACGTAACAGAATTAGAAAGACTAGTGAAGGAACAGAGCCAAAAGAAGTGATGGACCAGGCTTCTCTCTAAAAGAAATTTTAATGCAATTGAATACTTAAAAGTCAAGAGAAAATTATTATATTATATGCATGTTAATCTTTAAAGAGTGCAGATCAATTTTTTTCGGCAAAAAATACCATGGTCCATTGTACCCCATGATGTGGTCCATTGTACCCCGAACCTGGGGTACAATGGACCACTTTCTCACTTGTAATAAAAAAGTGAATTCAGAAAAAAATATTGGAAATTATATTTTTTAGGTCATTTACTTTTAAACCAGGATATATACGTAATATATACACCTTTTTTTTAAACAAGTGGGATGAATATTTTTGTACTTATAGTGCAAAAAATGAAAAAGTGGTCCATTGTGCCCCGGTCTCCCCTATATTTTTTGAAACTTTACTTGTCAAAATTCAATTTTTAAGCATTTAAAAATATAAGCATGAAGAATTTAGGGCCAATTTATTTATTTAAAATTTCTTAAGAATGATTTTTATTTTTACCAAATTTTTCATACTTTTATTTAGCTAAAACAAACCTTATTTAACTCTTTAAAATGCACGATTCTTCCATCTAACGATACAAAAATAAAATATAACAGTTTTGAAAAATTTATGGCAAAATTAATAACATTTATTTGATATGAATGCGAGTTTAATTTAGTGAGAAAGAAAAAATCGGAAGCTGATGATTCCAAATGGAATCATATTATTAATAATATTGTGATTGCATATTAGATTTAAAATTTACTATACTTAACTTGTATTCATTGAGAAAAATATTACCTTAATTTAAATTTTGTTTAAACAATTCGATGAACATTAATTTACTTATAATATTTCAGTGTTTTAAGTAGAATGAAGCCTTTCATTGATTTAGACAAAGATCAGTACAGTATTATAGAGGTAAGAAATGCAACTTCATTTTTTTTTGTTTGTACATAAAACTATTGACACTTTAAGAAACCATTCAGTAATATAAAATATAATTTACTTTATTAAGGTGCCTATTCAATATTCATATTAGAATGTTGTAATCATTATCTTTAGCAATATGGGAATTATATCATGTATTATGACATGTAGAATACTGTATATAGCAATACATATTTATTATCACTTTAAATTTTGCTTCAAAGGTATGTTTTTGCATATAAATTTCACTCAGCAATTATTACAATACAAAAATATTAAAAAATATTCAATTGACTACCGTTTTAATTTTTTTAAATTTGCAATCTTTAATTTAACATATCGTGTAATATTAAGAACTATAATTGTAATTAGTTTTATTTTAATGAAAAACAGTTGATTTTTTTTATTTTAAATGAAAACATTAATATTGAAAAATATTTAGTGCATTTACTTTTAAGGTTATTTTTCATTTTATTAAATTAACAACTGTATAGCTAACAACTTTACTGGCTGCTTCTGTTTTTATAAAATTTAGCAAATCCTTTAATTTTTTTCAATGTTTTTTAAAAAGACTTTTAGAGGAGATGCATGGAGGGGTCGAGACTGTGACGACGTGAATGACATGATCTATCCAGGCAGAACGTAAGAATTTTAAGTGAATTTGAACTATTAACTCAAGTAATTAGTAAATGTTAATTGTAAAACGCTGTAAAGCAGTTAAAGTGAACTTAAAATTTGAACACATAGCTTTATAATGTTGTTCAAAGTGAAGTTAAAATTTAAACGCACACAACCGAACTTACAAAAGTAAATTTTGTGATGCATTGATGTAATTGAATGGGAAATGTTTTATAAGTAGACTAAAAGAATCGCATAATCAGAACATCTATTCTAATTGCTCCAATAATCCGTTGTTTACTTCATGAATCCTCTCGTGAAAGAATCACATGAGATTCCCTACAATCCGTGCCAATCTAACTTGGGTAAAACAAAGAGTAAAAAGGCAGAGAGAAAAGCGCGGTTGGTCCGTTAATTGGAAACTCTTGTAAGGTAATATTTACACACAAAATGATATGAATACAGTTGAACCAAAATACGCTTCTCATTCTGATAAAATTGCCAAATTTTCTCAAATAATATTCAAATCTGTTCTGACATTAAAAGAAATTAATGTTTTTAACATGTTTTCTGGATGGCTTCACAAATAATTTATGGGACTCTTTATATGCGATTAAGGATCTTCACCATAGCATATTTCTATTTATCCAACTTAGGTTGGCAAGGAGTGTTTGATTCGATAAAAAACTTCTGATTGTATCTAAAAAAATGAGATTAAAAAGTAATTATCTTAAAACTTCTAAAGATGCTATTATTCTACGGATTTCTCTTTGTTTCTTAAATAGAAATAGCTAGACTATTGATTAAAATATTTATGATTAAAAATGACGTTTATTAATTAATATTTTGCTGGATGGATTCATAAATATTTTATGGAACTCTTTACATCCGCGGAAGGATATTCTCCATAGCATCCGTTTATTATTAATGTAGATACCTATCAATTAATGAAATTTCCCATTATATTGTAGACCGATGGACAACGATATTCTGATGGATTCTAACTGCAATGGAATATTCGTAAGTAATTTTTGATTATCTAAGAGCCACATGGCTTAATGACACATGACTTTCAATTACCATTCACATATACAATCAGCAGGATATCTTTTTATGAAAAAAAAAAAAAAACTAGAAATAATTTTTCCCCTTGTATTCCGGACATTTCAGTAGCTTATTTAAAAGCAATTAAAAAGTTTCTAGTGCTCAACCTTTCTGAGAAAAATGGTTGCCAATATGGCCGAAATTGCATGTTTTTGCCCCATGGCTCGTATTTAAGGTTAAATATTTCCAAGAAGGAGTTTGAAACCAGAGTAATTTATTGTGAAGCAATTTATGGTAAACAAATATACTCTACCAGAAAGTAAATGAACCTTTGGTTTTCTTTTATTTTTTTTGGAATTGATATCTCAATTTTAGCAAAATCGGGAAAATCACATTTTCGCGGTTGCAACTTTTAAGAGCACTGTACCTTAACAATTATAAATAGAGACATTGTAATATTTATTTTTTGAATGACTCAAACAACTAGTTTAGATAGATACCAAACACTTTCATATTGCACTATTACAATTTTTAAAAAAATGTTTAATAACATCACTTTTTGAGGGGGCGGACAAACTTTGAGGACCTTTATATCCACAAATAAGTGCAGGTAGCTAAAAATTTTGACTATTTCATGCATTTATAACATCAATCTGTGTACCAAATTTTAAGAAAAACGGAGTCGGTCATGCAACCAACTTTCATTTCTATAAGCGAGTTGGTATGAAATGACTGTAACAGATATTCTATATGCTATAATTCGGTTAAAGATTTGCACAAGAAGGATTTCGTTATTCGGCATTACCTTTAAAACAAAAAATGCTCTATTACAGCTATCATTTTTTAAAACTTTATTATGACGTCCAACAGGTTCTAGGAATTTGTGTACTAAATCTGAAGCCTTCAGCTATTTTTGATTTTCAGCAATACTTATAAAACCGGTTAAGTTCTATTTCAGCAACTCTTTGCTCATGCGCTATTTTGTCCAAAACTTTATTATGACGTCCGACAGTTACTAGGAACTCGCGTATCAAATTGATGTCTACACTCTTAAAACAAAAGAGTGAAATAAACTCCAGTTGGAGAAGTCCATTTTCGACACAGTAAAGGCATGCATATTTACTCAGACTGAGTTAAAATCACTCGTTTGGAGTGATCCTGTCGGAGGTTTAACACACAAAGGATCCACTCCAAAAGGAGAAGTACATTTTCCAGTCTGGAGGAGTGAAATCCACTCAGACTGAGTTAAATTAGGAGTGTTTGTTTTAAGAGTGTAAAGCTGTTTTAGTTGGAGCTTGTTTAGATGGAGTGGTTTCAGACAGACAAACGAACCGAAGTTTAAAAAAAAAAAAAAACTTTTTCCCAATTTGCACCTTCCAAAACGTTTAGAAAACACAAAAATCTATTTCAGATTTTCTATTCCATAGCAATTCTTTCATTACTTTATAATTCTCATCAGGTAAAACAATTTTCCATCACCGCATCTACCTCTCTATACTTTACTGAAAGAAAAAACGTTTCAAAATAGAATAATTCTTTAAAAATAAAAAAATTTATGTAAACATATTTAAGTAACATAAACAAAGATAGATAAACACTTTTATTCTAGGGCGTAAACGAGACTTCTGGAAAACCATTTGAAGAAGAGTTATGTCAAGGCACGGATTCACAAGGGCTCATTTACATTGGGGACTCCATTGGAGCACATTTCCACATACCGCCAGAATGGGTTACAGCAAGCAAACTATCAATGGTAAACGGCATTGGTTTGAATAAATACAACTCTTTTCAATAATGTTTCCATCTATTCCTTTAAAATCTTTTTGGCAGGTTTTTGGCAGGTTCGCTTACAGGGTACCTACTTTTAGGAAATATATATACTTCTCAAACTGGTAAAAATCCATATAACCCTTTTGAATGAATGTGTCAATACATTCAGAAAAAATAATCATTATATAATGTTTTACGCTTCTTGTATATTACTTCTAGATACGCTTAGTACCTACGTTTAAGACACATTCTTTAAGGGGGTTCGGTATGTTGTATATCGGTAATGTTAAATTTTCCAATTGCAATGTACCTTTTCACAATAACTACTGATCAGATCATCTTAAAATTTTCTGTGTGTGTTATACTAACCTTATATATTAATCTGAGGTTAATTTTTTTTTAAAAAATAGCTGTTAGATTTTTTAAATAAAAGTTTTAAAGTACCCAAAAAATCATGAAATTTTTTACTTTTGCCCCATAATTTTTTTTCACTTTAGTTTTATTAAAATTTATAACCTCAGATTAATCTATACTATGTACTACATCATATAAGAAAAAGCTTACAAGAAAACATAGCATAATATTTGAGAAAAGGTACATCGAAGTTCAAAAAATCAAGTTCTGAGAAAAACGCGTTTGAAGTTTTTATTGTTAACCCATTTCCTTACAAAGCCATGACATTAAAATGGCTTTTAATGTCAAAATTTTTTTTCCAATAGTCTTGATACTTTGTGACATTATTAATAAAGGTTGTTGTAGTATTTTAAGCCAATAATTTTTGTTTTGATTTTTTCACCGATTTTGGGGTACTGAACTATGTGAGGTGTTAAACTGGTGAAAATCCCGTTGTATACGTTCGAAAAGGAATACTAAATCCGAAACAATAAGCGCATATGATAGAGAAGAGAGTGTAAATAACTTTAATATTCATCCCAATTGCAATGTACCTTTTCACAATAACTACTGATCAGATCATCTTAAAATTTTCTGTGTGTGTTATACTAACCTTATATATTAATCTGAGGTTAATTTTTTTTTAAAAATTGGCTGTTAGATTTTTTTAAATAAAAGTTTTAAAGTACCCAAAAAATCATGAAATTTTTTACTTTTGCCCCATAATTTTTTTTCACTTTAGTTTTATTAAAATTTATAACCTCAGATTAATCTATACTATGTACTACATCATATAAGAAAAAGCTTACAAGAAAACATAGCATAATATTTGAGAAAAGGTACATCGAAGTTCAAAAAATCAAGTTCTGAGAAAAACGCGTTTGAAGTTTTTATTGTTAACCCATTTCCTTACAAAGCCATGACATTAAAATGGCTTTTAATGTCAAATTTTTTTTCCAATAGTCTTGATACTTTGTGACATTATTAATAAAGGTTGTTGTAGTATTTTAAGCCAATAATTTTTGTTTTGATTTTTTCACCGATTTTGGGGTACTGAACTATGTGAGGTGTTAAACTGGTGAAAATCCCGTTGTATACGTTCGAAAAGGAATACTAAATCCGAAACAATAAGCGCATATGATAGAGAAGAGAGTGTAAATAACTTTAATATTCATCCCTGTTATTATCACTTTGAATCACAATTTCAATTATATATAGCTTTGTATCAACATCAATTCTAATTTTATTACGTTCCCCACAGGACATACTGAAAAACTTTAGCTTTGTTGTTGGAAATGAACTAGACTGGCCCCAGAACTCTTTCCCAACAGGTAAGGAACTTCAAAATTATATTTTTTACTGCATTTATTTCTATGCTTCACCATTATATTATTATTACATTCCTAATGATATTATTCAATTAGTGTATTCTTTCGTGCATTATTTCATTCATTGTTATCTCAACGCATTACTGCATTCATTAATTTATCCTTACATTCAATATAATTACTATATTTATAATCATTATAGCATTTATTATCGGACTCCGACTCCTCTATTCATTATTGCAATGTCTATTATTTTATCACTTCATTATTTATCATTATAAAATATGCATTTGTTATTTTATTCCGGCATTATTTATCATTTTAATTATGCATTTGTTATTTTATTCCGGCATTATTTATCATTTTAATTCTGCATGATTATTTTAATACTGCATTCATCATCATTAACTGATTACTAAAGTCTTTGGTATTTGTTACATTCATTCACTTTACTTAGGATACCAGAATGCGTCGTGGCCCATCCTGACTGGAACAACGGATTCTGTCTACTTGCGAATGCGGCAACGAAATCTTTGCAATCACCGAGATTTCCAAAACATTTGTTTCAATGGTGAGACACATTGCTTCCTTTTACGTTTATTGAGTACAAAGTCGTGTGGACTAAACTTCGTATTTAAGGGGGAATGTCAGTCCCATATAGAGCTAATGCATTAGTTTTAAAATCACAACTTTTGCAAAAGAATTGCTTTGCCATGTTAACCCATTTTCACCAGGTATGAAAATCATCATAAACATCAATTTAAAGCAAAATTGAAAAGAAAAAAAAAATCCAGTTTTTTAATTATTAATTGATAGTTTTAAAATAGTGTTGCCATCTGCTGAACAGCGTGTAAAATACTTTTTTTGTGTGTATAGCAGTTTTGCTACACCAAAAAGTATTTGTGTGTAGCAATTTTTAATTAATGCACAGCACTTTTGAAAAACTTTAAGTAAGGATCCGAAAGTCGCGAAGCGGTTATCCGAAAGTCGTGGAACTACGGCTGTCCGAAAGTCGTGAAACTCCGGGGGTTCAAATGTCAAGGAACTCCGGGGATCCGAAAATTGCGAAACTTCGGGGATCCGAAAATCGCGAAACTTCGGGGATTCGAAAGTTGCGGAACTCGGGGATCCGAAAATCGCGAAACTTCGGGGATTCGAAAGTTGCGGAACTCCGGGATCCGAAAGTCGCGAAACTCCGGGGATCCGAAAGTCGCAGAACTCCGGGGATTCAAATGTCGCGGAACTCCGGGGATCCGAAAGTCGCGGAACTCGGGGATCCGAAAGTCGTGGAACTACGGCGACTTCCGGATCGACGTAGTTGTAAAACAACTTAGCTTTGTATCGCAACTAAATGCGATACAAAGCTAAATCGCTATCGCAAGTTTTCATTTTGGTGTCGCGTTTCGCGATGCGATACCGCTTATTTTACAAGCTGCTGCTGAATATTTTAGGGCATTTTAAAACTTTAAAAAAAATATATACTTAAATAATTAGATAATATTTTCGTTTTAAATTTGTTTTCAGTTTGATGTTATGTTGATTACTATACCTGGCGAAAAAAGGGCTAATCTGGCAAAGCAATACTTCTGCAGAAGTTGTGATTCCAAAACTAATGCAAATTAGCTCTATGACACTGACAATCCCTAATAAAAAGACGGTAAAATAATATCCACTGGCAAGAATGAAGTGGAATTCGACAGAGAGACTCGTGGCAGAGATTTTTGTGCAATGGAATTTCCACAAAATGGAATGCCATATCGTGGAAAAGGGAATAGAAATAGAATGAAATGGAAATTAGTTTACCAAAGGAAAATTGAGAGATAAATACATAAGATGATGTATCAAACTGTATGTGGAATTTATCTTTCACTTTACTAGCATATTGCTATTTCGCATATGGTGCTATAAATATTGAAGGGTATTTACACTTAATCTATAGCTGCCTTTATTATTATTATTTTAAATGTGGGTTTTTCTTAAAAAACTTTACATTGTGACCATTTTTTCTTAGTTTAGAACACTTTAAAATACATCACGAGAAAAATAAAAAAAATTCAAATATGCTTTTTCGGCAATTATATTAAATTTTGGACGAAAATTTAAAAAAAAAAAGTTTACAAAATGTTATGCAATTAAAAACAACTTATTACACTTGGTTTTGTTTTATATAGCAGCCTTAAAACTCTATGAATTTAAAGGATCAATTAATAAAATACAAGTAATTTAAGCGTAAATGTGCAATAGATTTTAAAATGTTTAAATTATAGTGTTAACGAATGTTGTTTTTATAGGAGCTGCGTCAGGCACAATGCTTTCGTATTTGAAAAGGTAAGTTAGTTCAAAACATTTACTGAACACTAACTGAAGTAAAGGCATTGAAATAAGAAAAAAGTTTATAAATTAAAACAATTAAATTGTTTTAAATCGTTATTTAATAGTTTTTGTATCCATTTCCAATCCTCTCATGTAATTTTTATTATGTTTTTATTACTTCTAGCATAGCCCGAAATCCTCAGGTTGATAAACCAGCTGTTGTTTTTTATGGAATGATGGGGAACGATGTTTGCGAAAGGTAATAAATCACTAAGATTCTCTACGACAAGTAAAACTGAATTCTTCAATGAAAAATTGTCAATGAATGTAATTAAGAGTATGATAGAATAGCTAGATGCAAAAGGGGTCCGCAACACATAAAGCAGTTTTAAAGTGACACTTGAGAACCACGCCCAGTGTTTCCTTGACAACGAACTCCAGGTATAACCATTGTGAGACAAAAGTTAAAAGTATTAACGGTATTTTTTTTAAAAATTAATTACTTTCAAACAAAAAATCGCGACTTTTGTGGATATATTTTATTTTTCAGTTAAAGATAAAAAAAAAATCATGAATTATATTCACTCTTTTTAGGTGGATGAGCTCACTAGACGACTTGACTACACCCGAAGAATTTCGATCAAATGTCTTAGCTACTCTAGACAAACTAGTAAGTCTAGATCGTAAATCATTAATAATTTATTATTTTTCAGAAGTATATACATATGACTCCTCCTTACATTCAACCAGGCATTTTAAAGATACTTTCAAAAGTAACTCTGTTACAGTTACATAATTAAGAAAGTAACTAATCGCAGTTACTTAATATGAAAAGTAACTAAATGCAGTTACTTAATATGAAAAGTAACTAATTTCAGTTACTTTAAAAATTTCATGTCATAAGAAAGTTGCAGTTGTACTATTTTACAGTTTTCCAAGATAACCAAGGTTAAAGAAATAGGTAACATCGAAAAAAAAATTAGAACGAAAATTCAACTTTGTTAAATGATTAAAAACTTAGTCAAATGATTAAACTTAGTCAAATAATTAAATTTAAGCCGAACTTCCAAAAATATCCGTAAAGAGCGGCATGAAAAATAACGGAAAAGTAAAGAAAATGTTTCGTTACCGCTAAAGTAACTAAGTTATAGTTACTTTCGGAAAATCTAACGGCGTTACCTGGAAAAAAAGGAACTGTCTCAAGTAACGTATTACTCCAATCCCTGGTTATTACTATAGTAGCTTATGAACTTGGTTCATTGCTTCGTGGTACTCCAATTCGAGCATTTTTGTAAATGAAGAGTATATGGCAAACTTTTTGTGAACTTGTGTGTGTGTTGACTCCTTTTTTTTACATTTAACAATATATTTCCGTTGTGCAGGAGACCATTCTTCCTTCAGGGAGCCACGTCCTCCTGATCGGTCTGGTGAACGGCAGCTTCATCTTCGACACCATGTCGGGCCGCTTGCACCCCATAGGGCAACTGCACGGGGACGTGAGGTACGCCGACCTGTACGAGTGGTTCAACTGCATGCGCATCGGGCCCTGCTTCGGGTGGATGAACAAGAACGAGACCATCAGGCGGGCCACCACGCAGGCGAGTGGCATTTATTAGTGGTTGGATATTAGGGTGTATCGAAAAAACCAAGTTTTTGATATCAAATTTGTAATAGTGCGGAAAAGTTGCCTTATGTTATTGTTAGTATATGTGCAAAATTTTATTGATCTGAGTTAATATCTTCAGTTGCCTCTGAGACCATTTATTATGCAAAATTTGCTAATTTTATCGTTTTTTCAATATATTTTTTAAAAAACTAAGAAATTGAATTTTTAAGTCTTACCAGTGCAGAATAATTGCCATATCACTCCTTAGAGCGTGCGCAAATTTTTATTGATGTTGATTAATTTCTTCAGTTGCCTTTAGGGGCTGCTTATCTGGAATTTGGCCAAATAAGCACCCCTAAAGGCAACTGAAGAAATTAATCAACACCAATAAAAAATTGCACACGCTCTAAGGAGTAATAAGGCAATTATTCGGCACTGATAAGACTTAAAAATTCAATTTCTAAATTTTTTGAAAAAATAAATATTGAAAAAACGATAACATTGGCGAATTTTGCATACTTAATGGTCTCAAGAGGCAACTAAAGATATTAACTCAGATCAACACAATTTTGCACACATACTAACAATAGTATAAGTTAACTTTTTTGCACTATTAAAATAAAAGATTCCAATTTCATAATTTTTAAGAAAAATAAATGAAATTAGCGAATTTTGCATAATTAATGGTCTCAGAGGCAACTGAAGATATTAATTCAGATCAATAAAATTTTGCACATATACAAACAATAACATAAGGCAACTTTTCCGCACTATTACAAATTTGATATCAAAAACTTGGTTTTTTCGATACACCCTATTGGATATGGAAGGATTATAGTTGAGTTAAATTAGAGCAAAAGTTGAATAATGTGGCATTAGAGCTAAACTAGAGCTATTGACGTCATAATAATATATTAGAACCTCAGTCAAGTGACTAGTCGACACCTGAACATCTACTATTTAAATCCCTTCTTTTAAAGAAAATATGAACACTTGAACAGTCTTTATTTAAATCAAATAAAAATTTGCTTGGGGGGTGGGGTGAGAGGAGGAGAGATGAAGTGAACGTTGAGGTTTTTTTTACATTGAAAATATGATTTAATTATATGAGTAATTTTTTTTTGCTGCAACTTCTGGCCGGCAATGGTTGGCGAACAATTGTAATAGCTGACAATACAAAATGTTGTGTCAGTTTTATGGCAGATGGACAAAAAGTAATCATAAATGTAAAAAAATATCCTGTCTAAGTTGAACTCGCAGGTAATGCTGGGAAAACCTTATCATAAACCAATTTGCTTCATTTAGGTAGCCACGATAAGTACAAATATCATGAAAATAGATATCAGAATGTCCAAATATTCATTAGTTAAATATAATAAAATTAAAAGATTCATTTTAATTTTTAGCGTTCCATAGAACTGAGTGCAGTTTTAGAAAATATTGCTGCAACGAAAACTTACAATTCATTCTCAGTCAACTACTTGAGCAATCCTTTAGCCCAGGGTAAGATTTATACTATTAAATAAAATAACTTAAAACACAGTATAGTAAACCAAGCAATATATTGTAATTTCCACTACATTTTAATTTGGTTACATTATTGGAATAATTTAGATACATTTGTGGATTAAACTGACACTTTTAACTCAGAGAAACTAAACAGAAGTAAAAATGAAATGCTTTGTCTTTCAGTTATCAGAAATTGGGAAAAAGAAGGGTACGAGCTGTGGAGACTGCTAGAACCAGTTGACAGCCTACATCCAGTCCAGGTAACTGAAATAATCTACAATTGTTTTATCTAGTCTAGGGAACCAAATATTTTTTTTTCAAAAATAATATCTCAATAAAGGATGCTTTTCTTGGAAACATTTTCAATTTTTAAAATCCAATATGATAAATGCATTTGAAGGCAAAGTTCTTTGTTCAAAGAGGACACTAACAGGATATTATAACACACATAAAAAGCTCGGATCTTTGTGTTATTGCCAAATAATAAAGATATCGTAAATTTAAAACCAATTTTGTTTCTTTGAACAGGCGGTGCTGCCACTGATAACTCAGGCAATGTGGAGTGAAATCGCTACAAAATACCCAGAAGTTTTAGGAGCAGTGAATCCTAACAACCAAAAAATACAGCAGTTTTTTGGAGACCAAGGCGGACACTAGAAACTGAATTCACTTTTTCATTTGTAATATAGCATGAAAGACTTTCAAAAGAAACATCATTTCTATGTACATAGATTTTCCAAACGGAAAATGAACTCAAGAGAATGGGTATTCAAATCATTATTTAATATTTATAACCATTAAATCTGACAGCTTTTTCATTTACCAATAACTACTGTGTGTATGTCTGCTGATTATGATTAAATATTTCTTAAGAATGTATCTAATAAAAACCTTATGTTTTAATAGCTTCAGTTCTTGTTATTATTATATGAATCTTAAATTAAAAGATAACCAAGAGGTTAGATCGCTGACAATTTCTTCAACACAAAAATAAGGGAAAACTTGCAATTAAAGATTGCAAACATAAATTTTAGCTAAATTCACAAAATAATTTCCTTGACAATTTAATTCTTAACGATGCACATTTAAACAACTGCATACACAGAAAGTGTAAAAAAGGTAGTTCAGCTTTTTTTTTATAAACAACTTATATATAATAGAATAGTGTCACACAAAAAAAGGAATTAAGTAATTTGTAGTCATAGCAGTTACTTAAAACAATACGTCCACGATTATTCTGTCAGACAAACTTTTTAGCTGATACTTAAAAAAGATATTAAAACTTTAATCACCAAGTGAAAAATTGATTATAAATCTTTCCAAATAATTTCACAGATAGCTTTCCAGAAGAATAGACCGAAATATAAAAGAACAAACCATAAACACCAAATAGAGTGGAATATTATTTTTAATACACTATTTTACACAATACAGAATTGTATATTGTTGTATTTGCCATAAAAAGATGGACAATTGAACTGTAGAACACATTTTTCATAATTTAAGTAAAGCAGAATTATACAATTAGTTACAACATCTTAAATAACCAAACGGCGCGCAAGGCTTCAAGCCACAGTAGAAAGTTCACTAGAGTCATTGATTCGCTAAAGAGAAGAGCTGCAGTGGCAACCCCCTCTAAGGGCCAACACCAAATGAAGAACAGAGCCGCCTGTTACTTTGTAATCTGCTGCGGTCTTGTCATCGCTCCTATAAGTGTGAGAAAAAAGTTATAAAGGTTATCCTACAATGTAATAAGGAGAAAAGGTTTATTTTAATGAAATTTAAAGATCTGATAAAAAAATGGTCCTAGTTTAGTATAACAAAAATGAAAGTAATAGCTTCGATTTCACATTGAAGAGCGGAAATAATGGACTGGCATAGGTAAGAATAGGCAAACAAAGGGATATAAAACCAATCAAAAGGCAATGTTTGTTTGTTGCTACCGTGACAGGTTGTCAAACTTTGTCTCAGCACATGAGTGATGGGATCTCTATGGTGCATTTTGGATTTTCTCCCACCACTATTTCATGAATGTCGAAAAGCCAGTGAAACATCAAATCTATGACATAACTGCAGCCAGAAAAGGTCATGCAAAAACAGGTCCATCGCAACTGGCTAGCTGTTCATTAAACAGGACAGACATGCATCACTTCTACAAATTGCTGCAGATTTCAAGGATGGTCCTAAACAAGCTTTTCTATGGAACCACCTCAAGATTATTTTATTAATATGGGCTTTTGGAACTTTACATTATGTTTAATGTTTATCACCAGTCTTCAATGGGTCCCAGTTCCCATTATCTATATTAGGCTGGAGTTTTATTAAGATTTTATTGGATTCCACATATTTGCTACGCTCTGGAAATAGTCATAAGTGAAAATCTCAAATTCATAGCTACCTCAGAGATGCTCAGAAGTGGAATTTAATAAATTGCGTGATGACACATTCAAACTCACTTTAATTTCAACAATTTTCCATTATAGTAACAAATCTAATCAGACACTTGATGTAAAGCTCTAGATTAGCGGTCGCCAGTCGCCAACTGGAGACTATTACATCGGAAGTGGCTACCTAAAAATCGAACCCCAGTCGCCACATGTGGCGATCATAATTTCTCCTTTTTGTTCAACAAATAATTAATACTGAAGCTGCATTTCTAAAATAATAAAACGCTCCGATTCGATTCTGTCGGGAAGAAAGACTTGATGACAGTTGTTGCTCATCGGTGAAATTTTCCATCCTCCTCCGCGTGACGTAAATGGAGCTGGGCGATGAAAATCTTAAATGCAAATTTGATTTTTAAATTTTGCTTTACGATTTCGGCAATCTACAGGTGATTGATTAAGATCTCAACTATTCATTTAAACAATTTTGACATGAGAAAATTTCATGAACAATCGTGGGTCGTGGGCAACGTCAAGAATTCTCCGAAACTAATAGTAGTTGAACTGATTGTACATAAAATAATTTTCTCCTAACAATAATGGCCAATCACATTATCTATATACATAAATGGCGACTTCTGTTTGTTTGTATAGGACGCAAAAACTTAAGAACCACGCAACAGATCGTCACGAAATTTGGCACAAAAATTCATCTCATCTCCAGAACAAACAAAGGCTAAGAATTTTTCGAATCAGACCATTCCTTCTATCGGTTTCGAACGTTTTAAGGGGAAAAATACACCACTTTCGCTCAAATCCGATCATTTTTTCTCTTTCGTGATGCCATCAGGCAGAAAAATTTAAATAAAACTTTTTAGAAAACAATTGAAATTGAAAATGTTTAATTTATTTAATATTTGTTCATTGCCTTTAGAAACTAGATTAATAATTTGAAAAAATAATTGATATGTTTTAAAAGTGATGTAATCCTACCAGTCTCCATTCTATTATCTTATTGTGCCTATGATTTTAATTATGAATTTTTTAAAAGCATAGTTAAGATTATACTGAACTATGTTGTTTTTTGAAATTCATTGCACTACAGATGCATATTATGGTTTTATGTCTTATTTTGTTCGCCAAATACTTTTCCAAACTCGCCAAGTTATTACAAAAATGACCAAATGAGCAATTTTTTTTAAATGCTGGTTGTGCGAAGTTCATTGCACAAGAACTGAATGGGTGTGTTGTTAGCCATATCTTTTCCTCGCCAAATTCGCAAAAAAGTGCCAAATGAGCTAAAAAATATTTATTCGGGAAAATACGAAGACTTCATCGGTGAATTTTCTAGCGTTTTTTAAATTTTGATTTTTTAATGTAATATAAGTAGTTGGATTCTGTAGTTTAATAACGAACGGTATCAGCAACATAAGCTTATTCGAAAACAAATAAACTTATAAAAACATGCAAATCGTTTGCTGTAGTAGCTTATTTTTAATTCTTGCTGATTATTTTTTACATAAATATGTATTCTCTTTAATTTGAGCTTCTTATCAAAGGTAATTTTGAAATTAATAATAATCTTTTCTATATCCAAGATGGGTAATTAAATTGAAAAAATTACTGGGTTATCTTCATATCTTATGTAACTCAAATGAAAGAATAAATAGTTAAATTGACTATTAAATTATTTTTTCACCTCTACCCGTGCAACGTCAAGTATAACAGCTAGTACTACATATTTTGTATGATACTTTTTTTACTGTCAATCTAATCATATCAAAAATGTCATTAATAAAATTTTCTCTTGTGGAAAATTGCACTTTCTTTTTGTCGTATATACTGAAAGTTAAAACTGGCTACTAAAAATCGAAATGTGGCTACCATTTTTTTGTTCACTCTGGTAGCCACTGGCTACTATTAAAAATTCCCAGTCTAGAGCATTAACTTGATGTCTTGTAACAATATAACCAACCAGTCCAACACTTTGATTGGTTTAATATCCTTTTATTTGTAAAAGTTTGACAATTCCAGATATTTTGGTCTCTTCAGTGTACCTTGTGCATCCAATAATGTCAATAGAAGAATGAAATTGAACCAAATAGTTCTCAAGGACCGTGCGAATCATGGAAACTACCAATACAATTTCTTTACAGCACATTAAAATATAAATGACTATAAAAACGTAGCTAACTAAGCAAAAACATAGAATAAGTAGAATGCAAAAAAGAATTTAAGTTCATTCAGAGATTATAGGTTCGACCGAGATTTAAACTTAAATAAGACAAAACAAATTTGGCTACATAAGCTGTTTCATGGATCTAATTGATATCGTAGCCAATGGGTAAGTACAAAATGACCAATCACTTACATTTGTTTTCCACTGAAGATCAGCCTCTGCTGTACAGGGGGAATGCCCTCCTTTTCTTCAACTCTTTCCTTAATTCTTTCAACCTGAAAGAGGTACTTAAGTTTACAATTGATTCTTGAAACTAATCAGAGGTAAAATTAATTGCTCTAAATTGACTTTAAAGAGAAATAATTTTGATCTTGATATCTAGAATAAAACCTATAATGATTTAAGCCTTACCTTTAATTACAATTAAAGGGCTACGGAATTGATTTCGAAAATTTTGAAAGGACGGATAATTAAAGTTAAAACAGAGTTATGTATACAAAATATAATTTATCAGAGATCTGCCAACTCTCCTGATTTAACCCAACAATGGTTTTGCAAGATAACTGGATTCCTAAATTTTGTTTAAATTTCCTGACCCCATCAAAAAACAAACTAAAAGTTTCCAAATTTAAATCTACGTGTAAAAATCTGGTATTGCTGGGTGAAATCTGCAGAGTCGGCTTGCATGAATTACCATACATTACCTTGTCTGTAGGTTCTATATCAATTTCAATCTGAAAAAAAGCAAACAGAAAAATTAAGTAGTAGAAAAGTAATAACACAATAAACAAATCAAAAAGCTAATCTTCACAAAATATTTTTTTTAGTTTCAGTAGTTAAACTACATATAATCAATTATGGTATCACCAGGGCTGCCACTGGTAAATAGCATTGAAAATAGTTGCTTTAGTAGCCTCAGATGTAAAAAATAGTAGCCAAAATAGTATCCTGGGATACAAAATAGTAGCCATACGAAAGACGATTAATCATGGGAAATGCAACATTTTTAAGTTCAAAAGGGCTGCAATTTTATTTAACAAGAAAACAAGTTATAAAATTAATGCACAGTACAGTACTTTCCAAAATTCCTGTTGTAAAACATTTTAGAAATTAATAGTAAGGAAAAACAAATTCGAAGGATACAGTTAGAAAATATAAGTTGTGAAAAAAGACTTTTACATTTAACTTTTTTAAAAAATTTCAGTGATTTTGTATAGAAATCAATAAAATTTGTTTTCCATTTTTGAACGTATTCGGTTTATTTTTTCTGCTTTCTGTTCGTGTTCTCGTTCCTTTTGACTCATCTGCCCCCATTGGATTGGGAGATTTCTGCGGCCAAATTGCCGAAACTCAATGCGACTTTCAGATCGCCGTAGTTTCGCGACTTTCGGATCGCCGTAGTTTCGCGACTTTCGGATCCCCGGAGTTTTGCGACTTTCGGATCGCCGGAGTTTCGTGAATTTCGGATCGCCGTAGTTTCGCGTCTTTCAGATCGCCGTATTTACGCGACTTTCGGATCGCCGGAGTTTCGCGACTTTCGGATCGCCGGAGTTCCGCGTCTTTCGAATCGCCGGTGTTTCGTGAATTTCGGATCGTAGGAGTTTCGCGACATTCGGATAGCCGGAGTTTCGCGTCTTTCGGATCACCGTCGTTTCGCGACTTTCAGATCCCCGGTTTCCGCGACTTTCGGATCCCCGAGTTCCGCAACCTTCTGATCCCCGCGTAGTTTTGTGACTTTTGGAACACTGTAGTTTTACGACTTT